>KK112247.1:49439-111565 GCA_000611955.2 Stegodyphus mimosarum | reverse complement strand
CAGGGAAAATATTTTAAATGAAAGGGAATTTAGATTCCAAATTACCGCATCGATCAAATCATTACCTATGAGTAAAACAAGTTTCCCAGAAAAACGAAAGAAAACGAGTTTAATCTGGACTATTGATGAAGGGTTCTTTTAAATTAGCTTTGAACTAATTGAAAAATTATGCGCATTTAAGCACGATTGAATTTACAAAAGACTGGGAGATTACTCTTACCTAAAGAAAATTATTGGTTACGCAATATTCATCCTGTTCGGCACTTCTAAAATATATTTTTTTTGCAAGAACTAGCTCTTCCAATTGGTAACAACAGTTGCAGATATAATAGAATTTGCTTCTAACCACAAGGTTCCCACGAGAAAATGTTTCGTTTCAATTATTTTGGGGATGCGATTGTGGTTATATTTACTTCTGGTTGTTCTAGCCTATGAAAAGGTAACTACTCTTTTAACAGAACTCATAAGAAAGTTTCTAACGGTACTCTGTGCTATAAATCACTTTATACACAAGTTAAAAAATATGTTTATCTTATTATACCTGTCTACCGTGCTTAAACATTAAATCGAAGCTCAAAGATGAATTAAAATTCTGAAAATTTGCACAGTTGATTTGTAAATTAGCGGAAGTTTTGCTTGGGGCTCAAAAAATGATCGTCAGATAGCAATGTAGATTAAAATATTACAGCAGATCCATTACAATAGAGAGGGGTTATCCGTGCTTTAGGCCTGTTGCTATCTAACTGAAAAGAAGTAGAAGATGTTCGAAGCTTTCCTGTAACTTGGCATAGACATAGTAAGTAATTATATTCAGGAACTGTGTAAAGGAAGAATGAAACGCTTTGGATTCCACAGTTTCCAAACTATGTTTTCCTGTCCCCATACTTAGGTTCAGGAAGCTTTTATACTTATTATAAAGTATAAAAAACAAAAGATTTGATTTCCGTACGACAAAACTGACCGAGACATTTAATTTGAAAATTGCGTAAGCGTTTTTACCTGTGGTAAAAGGCTTTTTAAAATTATTGACGCAATTGCCACTAATTTTTATTCAACTTTTGTATACAACTTGGAATGGGTCAATACGGTATTTGTTAAAATTTGAATTATTTTGAGATGATTATTATGTGCTTAAAAATAAACAAAAAGAAGCGAAAACTGAGACTGAATTGAGGATAAGGAAAAGTCAGTTCTTTAAAATTTATATATGTAAACTAAAACGCTTATTCAGAAATAATTCGATTAAAAATATGATATACGTAAAAGCATTAATAATAATCATTCTGATATACTAGGTAGAGTGCGAATTTAAATTACTAGAAAGTTTAACAGAAGCGGAACTTAAATCCCTCGTTTTGTTTTTAACTAGAATTTCTATGCGTGGCGAGTAAAACGTTTGCTCTGAAATATTTCTTAAAAAATAATAACTCTTTACAAGAAATTTGTTGCCATTTTCAAATGTTCTTTTTAAGTGTCTGAATAAAAGTTTTTTCCGCTTCCTTTTTGTAGTATGCATGGCGTCTACCAAAGTTTATTATTTGGAATTTATTTTCACAACCGTTCGTCGTAGACATCTACTTCCCATAACAAAAATGTTTTAAACGAAGCAAATTTTCGTATTTTCGGGAT
Source organism: Stegodyphus mimosarum (assembly GCA_000611955.2). Taxonomy (NCBI): domain Eukaryota; kingdom Metazoa; phylum Arthropoda; class Arachnida; order Araneae; family Eresidae; genus Stegodyphus; species Stegodyphus mimosarum. Next base: position 109,936 of record KK112247.1, on the reverse strand, counting down.
CTTTAAAACAATAATAATAATAATTTAGAAAAAATTAGGAAACTGAAATTTGTAGGTGATCTTCCGGTAATTATACTCATATTAAGGAACTTATTATACTCATTATAAAGCATAAAAAACAAAAAAATTGATTCCCGTACGACAATACTAACCAAGACATTTAATTTGAAAACTTGGGATACTTCAAATAATTTTTAGAGGTCAATTATAAATAAAATACAATAACCGAAGATTATTTCCCTCCCTCTTTAAATGCCATTTATTGATATTGTTGCGAAATACCCAGCTACGGTGAGATAGCTTCTCCGCAAAGCGGGATAGGGTTGCAGGGAAATTCAGGGTTGCCAGATCTGGCGCGAAATCCCCATTTGGCGACAAAATTGGCGATATGCCACAGACGAAGTGAAAAAATTCTAAAACGCATTCTTAGCGATTTTCTCGGAAATAATCGAAGGTAGCTTAAAGCTATATATACCCTGTCTGTCCTGGGAGAGTAGTAGTGCAGCAGAGTGTCTTGCGTTCAGAGTTTAGCTTGAAAGCGAACGACTGAGCTGAGAGCTGTACTTTAGTGCTTTGCAGTGAAGCTATCTTCCCCGTTATAGCCTGAAGCTGTGTTGTTGACTGTTTATTGCAGTTTCTCGACGACTGTAAACGTGTCTTTTGAACTCTCCTGCGTAATACTAGAGAATAAACTGTGTTTTGATCTTTCGTCAAGTGTTATCATCAAATTACTCCAAATCCACGAACTCGCAGAACGCAACAATATTCTTTTGTGGTTTACTAGTGGGCAATATTCTTTAATAGTATATAATTTTGTTACAACCGAGAGCATTTTCACCAAGTAATTTATAAATTTTCAAACTTTGAAAATACATCATTAATACTGTCATGAATTATTATTACTTTAGAATCATAATCTTATAATCACAAAAACAATTCAGGAAAATAGAATTCTTAATTTTTGTAAATAACATTTCGAGTAGGCTACATGCAATACCGAAGCTTATCAGTGTTTTTTAAGTTACGAGTTCTAGTATTGCAATCTCGGGGAATTTTGGGTATCACATTTCAACAGAAATATTTATTTTGACCACTCCAGAATTCATTTGGACGTGTGTACGTACGGACAGAATAAAGGCCTCTTTTCCGAAAAGAATTGTAAAATGGATTTAAAAGGAACTTTTTAGTGATGTTTATACGTACGTATATATGTATGTATGCATCTATCATAACTAAAAAACAAGCAGCCGTAGTACGTTGAAATTGTGTATCTATAACAGCTAGTTTGTATTTATTAAACGTTTTGTATTTGCTATATATGTATGTGTATATACTAATAATTATAAATTTTGTATTTACTATACTATTACTTCGTGCAGCTTTCTCTTTTTATTGCAAACGGCAAAACCAAACGTGTGCATGTATATATGTGTATATGCGTCCCCACTCTCTTACCAGGCTTAAAAGTCCTTAGCAGGCGTTTATTTACTCAATCATTGGGCATAGTCATAACTTATAAAAGTGTTTTAAACGAAGAAAATATTCCTCCTTTGGCAGTTTCAAATTAAAAAAAAAAGTAATTTTCGACAAATACCGGAATCTAACTTTTAATGCGATCTTCGGGTTTCTATAATTATATTTGGGAAGTTTTATTCTCGTTATGAAAAAATAAAATTATAAGAAGTTAAACCCCGTGTGACAAAAATTTATTCAATTTCAAAATGTGCAGTTTTTGATGACATTTTCAACTTGTCTTGGGGGACCGGTTAATTGAGTTAGAGTAATTTGAGGAAGTAAGTTTAAATGAAGTGCAACAAAGATGTTTATGTATTTTAATAGGCCATTGTGGTGTCGATATCCAGTTTTTTTGGAAAAGAATTATATTGTTCTCTAAACTGATATATATATTTTTATTTAATACAATGCAAACATTTCTATTAAATAAAAAACATTTGTGTTAAACTGGATCTATTATCCTTGAGAATCCTTGAGTATGATCTCGAGTTTTAAAATAAAATATCTCAAATAATTTTTGTCGTATGGGAATCACATTTTTTTTTTTTTTGTATTTTGTTTTTAGAATGTTTTGGTTTATGTGATTACAGCAAATCCTCGAGGACTGTCTGCCTAAGGGGAGGGATGCCTTTGTGGAGGACTTTCTAAGGGAGAGAGGAATCCATATTTTTAGAATGAATTGAAAAATTTTCTAAATATAAATATAACGTTCGGGAGAAATATAAAAATATTGATTTTGTATATTTTACAAAAATGAATTTTTCAAAATTGAAAATAGCAAAACATAAATATTTGCGTAATTTCAAATATTTTGCATTTGATACTATACACTTGGGTTCAACGGTTGCGAAAATCCATAAAAGCTAATAATAGATTTCATGGGCGGGGTGTATGTTCGTCCTGTTACTCCATCTACTTACTTGTTCCCTTATTTGTTTTTAACACTTTTTACTTTTGTAATGTTTTTATTCCTTTAAGCCTCATTTAGAATGCTTGTCTTGAAGGCTCTTGACTTGATCCATTAGTCCCCTGAGAGAGAGAACCCATTCCCGGCAGCGGATCCCCTTAAAATCTCTGATGTTCGTAATTGTTACATTTTCGATGTTGGAACTTTTGTTTTACTGCTGGTGGTACAAGCCGGTCGTGAATTTCCACCAGATCCTAATGGTCGTTTAGTAGAAACTGGGTGGGAAGCGTTTTTAGAGAGAAGCCTCCACAACCCCCTCACGGCTTTCTTTTTAAGAGAGGGTTGGAAGAACGTTCGGTTAATGCCGATTTTTCTTATCTTTATTTCTGCTTGGACGAATTGTTTCTGGGTTTTCGGTTGCGTTCTTCGTTAATTTTATTGTTTTTATTTGATTTTTTGGACGAGACTTAACATTAAGTTTAGCCAGCGGTGCCTTACTGGTTAATACCGCAGGCTGATCTGAGTTTATTAGGAGAAATGTTAATGTGCACCTTCTTTTCTTTGCTTTTTATTTTGCATTAACCTCGAAGAACTTCGTGTTTCATTTTGCTCCGGTGTTTTATAAGGTAATCACAGATAAACAATGTCCCATTTGCATATGCAAGAGGTATTTTCTTCTGTTCACTGGCAAGCGTTAGTTGCATTTAATGAGGTAATTTTAATGTAGCTTCTTTAAAATTTTATTTTAATGAAAATCGTGGAATTTGAGATTAGCAAAAACATAATTTTAGATTATATTAAAAACTTGAAAAAAAATTGTGCACATGGAGCGTTTAGGAACAAAATGTTAACAAAACCTTCCCTAAAATGAATGTTTATTTTAACACTGAAAACCCCACTTTGCCTATTATGGATAAAAGCAGCTTGACCAATACGGATCCCTCTTACAACTAAATTTATGAATCTTATGATTGCCAATCTTCAATGATTGCACTATCCGAATAGAAAAGAACTGTTACGTATCTCATTTGCGTAACATAGCATTATGAGGTAACATACCGAGCATTATGAGGTATTTGAGCTAACATAGCGTTATGTACAGTAAAACTTTGTTTACCAAAGCATTACTTAACGGCAATTAGCTGTAGCAAAAATAGAGAACTAAATACTGGATGCGGAATATAGTCATTTCCAATTTTTTTAAAGCACGCATTTTCAAAAGATTTTATTTAGATTTAGCATGGTGTTTTCAACTGTCTTCAAAAATTTGTCATCGATTTTTTTAAATTAACCTGAGTTCGAAATTCTGCACACGCACAGTTTGTGGCAACAAAACAATGGAAAGAACGGTTGTTTCAAAATTCAATTTAGATTTTTTTAATTTGATGCTGCGAATGTTTTCCGCACGTGTGTCCGTTTAACGATCAAATTCAAAACCTCAGAATTTAACTGTTCGCATCATCGCATAGATTGCGAAAAATCTTTTCAAAGAAATTTCTATAGCATTTGTAAAATAATTTCCGATTTTTTCGCTAATTTTCAAAAATCGCTCGATTTTTCAACTATTTGGCGTCCATTGTTTTAAAATTTTAACATCTAAAAATGTATTCCCTATTACGTTTTGAAATTTTTTTAGATAATAAAACTAACTTTTTGTACCTCATTTAAAATAAGAATGATTAAAAATCATTAACTTAACAACATTGTAGGACTTTTGTTTTAATTAAACACTTGCGTGGCCACCTATCAGACTGACATCCATAATTCGCCAGACGGAATGCATACCTGATATGGTAGTTTACCTAAAAAAATATTCTCAGAAAGTCAAGTATACCATAAGCTGCTCTCAGCAAAGTAAAATCACAGGAAAGACTTAAAATTCAAAAGTTGAGTAGCACAAAGCTGACTGAAAAAAATATATCATAAAAATAATACATTAACAGAAATAGGAGAATGCGAGAACACTATCGAAGATAGTTTAAGAACAAATAAATGTATTCTTAAATCGTAGGTAGTTTGCATAAATTTTAATGTGAAGCTGCAAATGATATATTCCTAAGGTTGTAAATATTAAGAGAATTGTTGGCTGTAAGAAAGTGGTCCTACCTTCTTGAAAATGATTTTTCATTTGAGTAATTTGATTGACAACCTGTAGTTCAGATTAAAAAAAGGAAACTAATCAATAAATGAAATTAAAAAAATTAAATCGAATTAAAAAAATCTGAAGCTGTTCAGATTTTAATGGTCACCCAAAACTCGCTTGAGATCGCGGTTTACCAATGTGTTGCTGCATTCACTCCTGCTAACCTATTTTCATTTTGTCTTTTCAGCTTTTAAGCGTCGTTTTCTTCGCACTTATGCCAAATACTATTCAATATTAAAATCGCAAAGTATTTTCAAAAGCAGGCTAGCAGCATTTATTTAAAATTCCCGATGCATTGCCATGTGTTGGCATACATTTTTCTATCTTGTCTCAGTTCATTATATCAGTGTTCAGTTTTCTTGGCTTACTAAACTTTTTCTTTTGTCTTTTTATTATTATAGTTCTGTGGGCTAACTTTATTTATTAAAATATCGCATTCTTCACACTTACGCCACATAAAATTCAGTTCAATGGCAAAATCATAGAATATTTAAATACAGCATGTTTTTAGAATTTCCCACAGACAGTCTCGCGCGAATTTTTATTCGATATAACTTCATGCTATGAAAATATTGAATATGTGTAATTATACAGATCAAGAATTAAATGCATTTTTATTATTTGAATCAATCCTATTCGAAAGTAAGAAACGAATATTCCCGAGAGCTGCATATGTTGCTCCCAAATAAATTAGTCTGTTAATCCACAACAGACACAATTTATGTGAAAGGTAAATATCTCACATTTTGCCGAATAGCAACATTCTCAAGCTAAAGTGGAAGGATGTATTTATAGCGGTTGGACACGTGATCCCATTTCGAGACTAACGGCCTCTTTTAAAATTAAACTAAACTCGGCATAAACAGCCCTTAGAGAAACATTGCGGGCAGCGCCCTGATATCTGTTTCTAGAACTTGGGCTCTGGGGTACTTGCACAGCTTTTTCTGGACAAGTGCTCATCTTGTCGCAGGACCCCGGCATTTAGTCCCCAAGCGAACTTGGTACTCATTTCATCGACCCCCTCAAGGGATGAAAGGATGAGTCAACCTTGCCCAGCCCAAGGATCGAAATGGCCTCTTTTAAGCTAATAAAAATAAGAATTACGTTTTTATAAAATAAGCTTCTCTTTGAAATTCATAAATTAATTAATGATTCAAAGGAGAGAAATAATTTTGGTAAAATAACACGCCGAACAAATATTTATTTCAAAGTCAAACAACAAAAACCAGCGATATATTTACAAATTTTCACAGCACTACTTTCCATGGTTTTTTACCGAACCATCATCCTCAGTTGCCAAAGCGCAATGGAACGAGATAACATAAGATAAGAATATAAAGATAACATAAGATAAGAATGGCTGGACAGGAGATCAGCTACTGGCCCCATTTATTAGTGAAACAAGATAAATTTCCTTAAAGCTGAAGGTAAAGATGGATTGGAATTAGGGTCATTAACTAGAACAGAAGATTTTTTTAATGTAAAAAGCTTCTAGAAAATCTAATTCATCAATGGAAGATGTTTTTTGAATAATTTTGGCTGCAGAAAAAGGGAAAGTGCGATTTTCGGACCAACAATGTTGGGCAACAAAGGATTTCCGTGTTTCCTTTTTCCTAACATATGCCTCATGTTCCTTAATGCGAAATTTTAAGGCTCTCTTACTTTGACCAATGTCAATTAAACCACACTAGTAAGGAATCTTGTAAATAAGGAATTCGTATCCGGAATGGAATCCTTAAGTATGGAACTCGAAATTTTATTGATATCCTTGCCAGTGTGGTTTAATTTACATTAATGTACAAAGTTTTAACCAAAAGTAGGATGTGGTAAAACAAATCCTTTGGAAATTTTTCAATTGCTTCAGAATTTAGTTTTTGTATTCCTAAAGTATTTCTTGATCACTAATTTATTCATCTATTGTGTCCTGATTCCTTCTGTGTCATTCTTTTCCCTTTTTTAAAATAATCTTCGCACTCGAACAAAATAATCTCTTATATGAGTTTATTGACTCGGATTACAGCATCCAAATGCAAAAGACTTACACTTTCGTTTAAAGTTAATAGTTGTTAAATTATTTAAAAAATGTGTTGCAACTTTTATAGTATAGAGGGCGCTGTTACGCCAAACGAATATTATGTTTACATTATGTAACTCTTCGTTCGCCGTTGCGATGCTGTTGTATTACAGTGTATCTTGTTGATGTTTTTTATTAAAAAATAAACCGCAAATGTCGTCAAAAATTTTGTGTACCAAACAGGATCAATTAATCACCGATGTGTAAACTCGTCGAAACAAAAGTAGCATTCGTATCGGAATCGTCAATTGTTGTATTCGCCTTTCGAATTTCGCATTCGTTTCGTAGTTGGTTCGTAACAAAAGGTGAAACATAAACGAATTAACAAAAAAGAGATCATTACAGTTATATTTTAAAATTTAAACACATTGGATTCGTTATAAAAATAAGAAAATATTAAAAAAATTGTAAGTTGAACACTTCTAAATTAGATCCATATAAAATTAAATCAGAAGAATTATTAAAAAATAAATATCTAAATTATTAAGAAATAGATTTTTTCTTTTCATATCGGTTTATGAAGCAGTTAGATATTAATTAAATTAAGAAGGTAAATTAAGCATCTTTTTGCTTTGACGTATTTTAGCACTCGCCAAAGACTCAATGCAAGATTGTGTGCAAAGTAAATAAACGACTTGATATTTCTAAATTTTCTTGCTCGGTTTTTTCCTAAATTCTAATATGTGGCAGCACCGGTTCCACTGGCCAGGCGTCTGCGTTGGTTAAGAGGTTTATTTGATGCCTATAATTTCTTCTAAACGATTTTGCAATAATTTAAAACAAATTTTTAATAAAGTTGGGGCATAAAAAAAAGCAAAAATTGCATATTTTTCATAATTCATGAAACATGTTAAAGATTTTGATGTCTTCAATTCGTTATCTGCTATGCTATTATAATGACGAAAATTCATGCAAAAAGCCGAATTAAAGGTCGTTGATCTGGCTTTTTCTAAGCTGCTGCCATTTTGAAGAAATACGTGATTTTCTTTTCTTTTTTATGAAGAATGAAAGAAGTGTATGTTTTTCTGAGTGCCTGAAATGATTTTCGGACGCGAACAGATAGTGTAAAATGAGGTGGATTGCCTTTTGCATCCATAGAACAGCGACCCGATTTCTAAGGCTTCGAGATTTAAAAGGCGGCGGTCTTATTCACTTTACGAGTGAAAATCCCGGCTGGAATACGACATGAAAGACAAAAACATAATGAGAAAAAAAATAATCGATTTCTGCGAAACCCCCCAAGGTGACAAAAATCCTCATTTACAAGAAGGAAAGAAGGGAAGCCGGAGTGTTAAATGCAAGAGGGCTCGCCATACCGGTCTCACATTTTTGTACAAGTTTGCATAAACTTACTTCACTTATTAATATTATAATTTATTTTCTTAGTTGAAAATTCAGAAAAGTGGATTCCCCCCCGTCGTTTAGATTTTAACAGAAATATACATTATTTAGCATTGTTTTGAATGAAAGAGAAAATGCACATTTGTGAAACATTTGGTTCTGTAAAATTGTGACGGTTTAAAGTTGACTGATTTTTGTTATAAAATTGTAAGTGCAAAACGAGGAGTCTAAGCGGCTGTTCCTTCATCGAGAATAAGCATGTTACCGGTATGTTACTGAACCTAACAGCTAGCTTTTTCTAACAACTACTTCAGTAATTCTCATGGTGTGAGTCGTGGAAAGATTTGAAATTTTTGTTTTGTTCTGTTGCATAATTGTAGACATTTTTTATACTTTTATTTAACACCTTCATACAGATTTTGAAAGTGAATTTGAACCTGTTGACTTAAGACTCAGATATGAAAAATTGTAACTCTTTGTCTTACGTAAAATTTCCTTTAAAAATTGGTCACTCCGCTTACGTTAGGCGGAGTTGTCGAGTTAGCATATGTTTTATAAAGTTCTAATTGATTTACATGTTCCTTGGTTACTACAGCCCATAAAAATGGGAGTGTCTACCGACTATTGGCTAGTCTCCTTCAAACTGTAAAATATAAGTCCAAATAAAGGTTAAAATACCCTTTTATTCACTCAAAGAAACACTCGTAGTAGGCCTCTTCTCGTGCTTACAGGAAAGCCTGCACTTGGGTTCTAACTTAAGATAGAAAATAAGAAACTAAACTAGTTCTAACTAGCTAAACTTCAGCCAAAGCTGTGCGAAGATAACTAACCCAGTTGGCCCGTAATTAAACCTCACAGACACATAATAGACACATAAGTCTACTGCCGTTCGTAGTAAGATCGCAGAACCCGCTCTACTAGGAATATAAGGTGTTTCTCCAGAATTCTCAGCATGCCTTCGTGGTGTAATGGTCAGCACCCTCGACACGTATTCGAGAGGTCAGAGGTTCGAGTCTAAGCGAAGACATTGCTCATTTTTCATGTCTCCTGCTTCGAAATAGCTTAATGTCTCTACAGTGGCTACCGAGCTAAAAAGATGGTGGATGATGATTCTTCACCACCAGGATTTGGCGATTGAATCCCCTAATCCCCAGTCGCCCATTAAAAGGGGAGTATATAATGTATTTCTTGTAGCATGCCTTCGTGGTGTAATTGTTAGCACGCGCGGTGCGTATTCGAGAGGTTCGAGGTTCGAGTCTAGCCGAAATAACCTAATGTCTCTACAAGAACTTCTGAGCTCTTCTACAGAAGTGACTGAACTTCCACATTAAATACTGGTTCCGTTTCATTTACATAAAACGGGACACTAAAATCTCATTCTGGCAGGAAGTTGTATGTAGAAAACAAGAATTTAAAGGAAAACGTTTCAATAATAAAAATAACTATAAGAAACTTAAAATAGTCCCCTACAGTTGTTTGGCAGCACAATTCCGCTTGTATAAATAGGTCTTTAGTCCTACAGGAAACACTGAACAACTGCTTGTTCAGTCCGTTTACAACTTTTCAGAAGTAAATAAACATACTAAACCAATAAATAAATAAAATGAAATAAAAATAATGCAAAAATAAAATCTGAAAGCATTCACATTTTGACGGTCACCCAAAAGGGTTTGGTAAGGTTTTTTATTTGCCGAGTCTACCAGTCTGCTATTGCATTCACTCATGTTACTCACTCCAACCCCTTATTTATTTATTTATTTGTTGTCTTTTTAGCTTTATTATTGAGAAACGTTTTCTTCGAACTAAACACCTCATACGGATTAATATTAAATTCCCAAATTTTTTAAAAGCTGCATAGCAGCACATGTTGAGCATTCCCGATACTGTGCTAAGTGTTGTAATGGCACTTTTATATTACTTGCAATCTTTTCTCAGTTCATCATATCAATATTCAGTTTTCATACTAACATAGCTAACAATTTTATTTTGTCTTTCGTTATTAACTTCTTGCGTGTTAACTTTATTTATTAAATATCCCGTTCTTCGCACTTACGTCACGTAAGATTCAATTCAGCAGCAAAATAAAAAATATTTAAAGGCAGCATATCTGTAAAATTCTCGATAGAGTGTTAGAGTTTGATATACACATTTTTATATTCACTGTGTTATTTCTTTAAAAACTAGCCTCTTGCGCGGCCAACCACCTAAAATAGTTATCTTAAAGGAAAACTGTGTAATGATTTTAAATAGTCCAGCTGGTGTAATTTCATGGGAATATTTAATATTTCTAATTAGACATTTCATGGCTTAATATATATTTATTTGAATCAATCACATTAAAAAGTAGAAAAAAAAATCTTCTTAAGAACTGTGTTTATTGCTTTAATTTGCTTATTTTATTGCTCAGTAACCTTCCAGATTAAATTTGAAAGTGTCTCAGGCTTTACTGAATGGCAACACGCTGGCGGAAGATAAAAGCTTTGCAGAGTAGAAGATAAAAGTATTTTATTCCCGGTTTCGCCAAGACGTTGCATTCATAGAGCAAGCAGAGTTTGTTAAATAAAATCTGAAGATCGTTAAATTTATTTATCTGTTTTCTTTTGTCAGGCCTCTACTTGTTCTCGATCAGGATCACCAAAGAATACCTGAGTTGATTCGATGGTGTCTTTGTTTTTCACAATCGTAGTTACTGTCTTTCTCGCCATAAGGTATGCAATAGCTAAATCCCCGATACAAATACCATTTTCATTTTTTTTTCAATAATCTCTTTTTACACTTTCGTAGTAATCTTAACCCTGCTGTGGTTTGACCCATCTTTTTAATTCTCTCAAGACTCATTGTTAATGAATTTACAAAAACATTTACTCGAAAAAACAAAAAGTCAGATTTATAGTGCAGGTTGTTTACTGAATAGTAGTAGCAGTTGTTCCGACGTTATAAGCAGTCGTAGCATTATCTTAAAAGAGATAAACAGTGGTAGTGTGTGCTGTCGGGACTCACTGAACTCGAGTCTTATTCCAAAAGAATATCATCAAATGTTTAACAAAACAAAACGGATGTTTATCACAAGCAAATGTTTCACATCAGACAGGATGTACACTAATTAGTAAGAATTTTGAAGCTGGTATACACCAAAATGCCATTGCACTCATATACTCATACTAATCACTGCCATATAAGTGTGGGTTCACTTTCCTAATGCATGCCACTAAACAGGAGTGAGGATGAAAAATGGTCATCTTCGGAACTTTATGTACATTCTCCAGTTACAGGTCGCTTCCTACCTCCATGGTCGATCCTCAGAGCTATGGTATTCTTAACTGATTTTTTCCCCCATGACAGTTATCAAAATGTTAACAGGGGACTATCAGTGGTTAAAGTATCTGACATCCTTCATTCTCACTTGCGGGTCCGGCCATAGAAGATTTGCCGTTTCATGCAATCTCTGCAAGTACTAAATTTTGCTATCCAGTGTCTTCCGAAATTCTAAAAATTTTACCGTCCTTAAATTCTGGTCTTTAAGGCTTCTTCTAAATTCTAAATATTTCGCCATGTCTAAATTTTGCTGTTTGAGGCTTCTCTAAATTAAAAAAAAAAATTGAGACTCCTAAATTCTGGCGTCCTTCGCAGTCATATCGGCCCTGCTCACGTGCACAGACTTTCCCGTTTTTCTCTCAGTTGAGCCTTCAACAGTCTCTCATTAAAGATCTGTCGCAGCTTTCGTGTAGAGAAATTTTTTATTTGCGTTACAGTTGCTTCCAAGCGTAAGAGTAGCGATACGAGCAATGCTTTTTAACTAGATGTCGCGAATTTTGCCATAGCAGATGCCGAGTTCCGTTTGAGGAAAAGCAAAAATTTAGGAGAGTAAATTTTGCGTTATTGTATTAACAATAAAATGTTATAATATACAGCAGAGTTTATTATTATCTTTTAACATTAATAATTTATTGCTGTGTCAAATAAATCAATTAAACTTTACCTAATTAATATGCTTTATAAGGATATCCTGTTCTACACAGCATTTAATTGCTAGCACTAATTAGCATCTGACTCGTCCTAGCTATCGGACCCGTATTTATAAGGTGTTGTGCAGGATTTTAGTAGCTTCGGGGAAAATCACATTTACAGATTCAAAGATATGTTTTGTCGAAAGTTCCAAAAAAGTCGCAATATTGTCAAGCAATTTATAAAATATAACCAAGTTGGCAACAAAAAATGTCACAATGTTTTTCTATAAATATTTTTGTGCTCACATCTCATGTTCCAGCTAAAACACTTTAAACATTGTTGTATTCAGAACTGAAAGGCGTCCAATTTTATGCATTCCCAATGACGGACTATAACAGTTTACAGGCAATGGCCACTATCACAGCCGGAAGAAGTGACCACTTTATTTTGAAGGCACCTAACAAGTGAGCCACCGAATAATAGAAATGAAGGAATGGATAAATTACGTCCATGCCTTCTCCTGGAATCGAACCCAGGCCCTTCGGTACGGCATTCAGAGTCATTAACTGCTTTTCCGTCTGGGACGGCTCTCTATGCAAGAAATAAGCATTTATATAGGAAATATGTAAATCAGATTTTGTCATACAAAAATAAGCCATAAAAAATCTAACCCAAATTAATCAAGTAAATAAAAGAAATAGCGCACAATATTACGAGAATACGCAAAAGCAATAATAATTTATTATTAATTGGGTTAAAACTAATAATCCAAATTAATTAAGTAAATAATAGTCAAAAGATTTGAAAATATTTGTTGAATATTTACTACACCCATCTATCACCGAGAAAAATTTACAGATTTGAAAGGGGATTGGGGACAAAAATGCTACTCTCCTCTCCTCTATTTTCCGTGATTATACGCCAATAGTTATTGATTACAATCGCGTTAAAATAGTCCCCCGTGCTCCCACCGTCCTTTGGGGCTTTTCCAAATCGATCAGGCAGAAACAATGTCGTCCCATTGAAGCATAGGACTTGTCCACCAGATAACGGCGATCCGGTCTTAATCCAGCCCTTATGGAGGAGGGTGAAACTATTTTATTACAGGCAACTGAATCTTTTGGATGTCTGGTCTTTAATCTGGAGCTTTTTAAACCACTTCGGGGAAGATTCATCAAGGCAGATAGAAATCCGGACGGAATGACCGTTTCTACAACGGGTAATTGCTCGTGGCCAACTGACCATCTCTGGGCTCCGATTTTGATCCCTCGTATGTTAAGGGATCACATAAAGGCGCCGGAAAAGATCCAGAGGAGGTCAAGAAACTGGACTTTACGAGGCAAGGGGATTGACGGACGCCACTTAAAGATCCGGAGACTGAGAGAATCTGATGGAGGTTTAACTACAGGATAAAGAAAAGGGGGGAGAGGATTTCTGTTAGACTTTGGCGTTCTTAACCTCAGCAGCTACTGTTCGCAACAAATACTCTGTAAATAAAGACCAAGTCGAGTTTTACCCGATGGTAAATTTGGCATCAGGTTTCTCGTAACTACATCGAAGTACAGGGCATTAAATAAAACGAGTAAGGAAAAAAGATTTTTTTTAAAGAAAATTTAGTTTTTAATAAAAGATTTATCATGAAAATGTTTTTCTAAAATGATAAGATTAAAATACGAATTATAAAATTATAAACCACTATCTTTATAAATTTAACAAGTGCGTTCCATCCTTTCATTATTCGTAATATAAAATTTTACGTCCGTTTTGTAAAGAGATTTTTTTTAATTTCTTATTATAAGGTTTTTGTCCTTTCTTACCATGTTCTTTGGTGGTGTAATTGAAAAACATGTCCGGCTAGCAATCCGGAGTTCGAGTCGCAACAAGGTACGTTTTTCATGTCTCCTGCTCAAGCTAAAATACCTAAATGTCTCTAAATTGTTTGTATTAAATAACGAAAAATTATTTTTCTCCTTTTAATTTAGTAATTATTTTATGGATTTTAAGTAAAAGATCTTTTTACAAAAAATTTTATTATAGAATAAGTTTTTATTTCTTATTTGAGGAATCCTCGCGTGCTTATTTTTCGTGATATAAAATTCCGTATAAATTTTATAAAGGGGATTAATCTCTTGTTCCCGTGAAAATATATGATGAATTCTTTTTCTTTTTTTTACTTCATTAATTATTTCCCGAGTTTTAAATAAAAGCTTATGAAATTTTTTATCTTTTTATCTCAGTGACACGCTGTCAATCAAATTATTCAATTGAAAAATCGTTTTTGCAGCAATAAATAATAGTTTTGTTTTACTTTTAAGAAATATTTTGTATCAAATGGTTGAAAACCCGAACGATGTTCGAGAATTCGCCAAAAAATCAGAAATTACATAAAACATTTGAGCTCCATTTAAAAGAATTTTCTTCTCTCTATCCGATGGTGTAAACAGTAAAAATTCCAAGTTTTATTTTACTTGCTAAGAGAAGATACGTACAAACATCATTTCAACATTAAATTAAAGAAAAAATTAAGGTAATTTTTTAAAATGGCTTCACTGCATTGTATTCTCCTCCACAAAGAGTGTGTGTGCAAAGAAAAAATTAAGGTAATTTTTTAAAAATGGCTTCACTGCATTGTATTCTCATCCACAAAGAGTGTGTGTGCAAAATCTCAGCCCGATAGTGTATGAAGAAGCACTTTAAAATAATAACTAATTTTGGATGATAGCGTCAAACAATGTGAGTAAAGTAAATAAAAGTTTAAAAAAAAAATTCTAATTGTGCTATTTAGTCCTTACCACTGGTTAGGTTAGGCTATGTTAATTCATTTAGGCACAAGCTATCTAAAGCTAAGGTGAAGGATGTGTTCACGGAATACTTTCCTAAGGAAACTGGTTCGTATACATGTAAAACTGTTATCAGACCAGTAAGCTATTTGCTACTGTACGTCAGAAGAAACATATCGACATATTCGGGAACTTGTGTGTTTTGGGGATATCTGATTGGTTGATGTACTCGAAAACCAATTCTTTAAGGAAAACTTAACGTAGAACAGGGCTGCAAGCGAAACATTTTCGCCTCTTGCAAAGTGTCCTGCATACATAACCTGGACATTGGTTTTACTGAGATTGTTCCGTTTAGGAATCTTCCAATTGTAGAAGAACCTCGTTTCTCGGAAAAGTTTCTTATAGCGTTACGCGTCGCTGGATGTGATAACCCTGTTACACATGAGGTAAATGACGAAAACTTTCATCAACCCAGCCCACTTGCTGGGATCTGAAACTGGGTTGAACTATCACTGTTCGACGGTCTTATCCACTTGACCGTTGTTGGGCGCTTTTACGTCTACAAGCGGAAATTTCAAAGTAGGTATTTATAAATAGTTGAGACAGAACTTTTAATTCAGAAATTTTTGTTTTTAATCTGCAGCTTTTTTTTAATGCAAATAAAACCTGAACACAAAGATTTTAAATTACATTTCTTATTATATTTGTAAGCACTGGTTAGTAGACAAATGACGTCTTTACAATGCTTTAGAACATGTTATTGTTTCAAATGGTCGGACAAATGCATCTTAACTCATTCGTCGGGTTTGTCCAATGCCCATCGTTATTTAGCCGTCTCATATCGAGACATAACCCAAGTTGCACTACAATGGTGACCGATTTTACACCCGCGACACAAGAAAATTCTACCCCAACCTTTTTTTTTTCATAGAGAATGCCCTGTAGGGTAGGTCTAAGGTTTCCCACTCTCTTTACCTACCACGAAACCGCTCGAGTGGAATTTTGGCTTGCCAATACTTTATGTGCCCCTGTTGGCACAGACGCTATGCTCTTACAAACATCGAGTACTTCTTCGGGATTGAAGGCATGCAGAACAGATAATTCTAGTGGCTTTGTCTTAATAATTAAACCTAAGTATTTTAGGCTTTTTTCGATGCAAGGGGCATGGGAAATCTGCGATCTCTTCGACAGTATTCGAATTTCAGATATTTCGATTGCTTTCTGGACGTTCTTCCAATTACACATAGTAAGAAAGAGGCACGTGGGAAGAAAGGAGGAAATTTCTTATACATTCTCTCACATAAAAGACAATTGAGAAGGAAGAAGAGCCACTCGTCAAATCCAGGTGGCGCCGGATTATCGTCCACCACATTTTAGTGGCCACCACTTGCAATTTTTGAAGCGGGAAAACTGAGAAACGTCGGGATTCGAACTCCAGACCTCCCGACTGCTAGTCGAACGTGCTTTCTAGTTACGCCTGAAAGCACGCAGTAACGAAAAAGAAAATCTTTTAAAACCTAATGACACAAAAAAATAAAAGTGACTTTTCTATCATTATGATTGACCGTCTTTCGTAAATTTTTATTCATGTATATAACCACAGACAGTAACAAAATTAATGATGCTTCTTTTTCGGTTTGCAGTGCGCTTTCCCTAGGGAAAAAGTTCTAATTTCTTTTGTGAAGTAAACTAAAAATAATTTCACTTCTCTTGAAACCTAATCCAGTTTTAGTTTAAAAAAATCAAATATATAAGCATTTTTAAAGTCTACGCCAAATATTCCACTAGTCAATTACCATGAAAGAAGGATTCCGATACTAAGGCGTTTGGTTTGTATTCGTCCCAGGGCTTTGTTTATGAAATTAGAAGTGCCGTAGTCGAAGGCTGACAGAAAAAATAAATTAATAAAAACGTATAAAATAATAAATAATGAATGATTAAAATTAAATGACGAGTAAAGAAAGGAAAAAAATTATAAACTAAGGTAAAACAGCAATAAATAATTGAATTAATTAAATATAAAAGAGCTAACCGTTTCTGGGCTTTGGCCTGAATTATGAATTCACTTGATTATTGAGAAGAGCCGGAGCTGGGTTCTTGTGGACACCGGCTGAATTCAAACACTGGGCCCAATTTAAATAGAAGGAGGAGTGAAAAATTAAGTGGCTAAAAAAAATATGTTCGAAAATAGGTATTTAATATTCAGATTTATCAAACTGCTTACTAAATTACTACTGCTTTCACGAAGCCAGTAATAGCTTAATCGCATTGTTACGATTTTAGTGAAATTGTAGTATTTTTTGTATAATATAACATGAAATGCTCGAAAGAAAGTATGCTCTGCAGAAAAAATAAGAATACAGGAACAAGTCTATTTAACATTGAGCAAATGGTTATCTCTCTATATTGGTGAGATGTCGCCAAGCTGGCGATAGTTTTCGTCGGAAAATTTTACGACCATTTACCGACATTTTTACCTGACCCCTTATATCGCCGTAATAGGTAGTGTAATTTAATAAATGCCATAGATGTTTTGTGTTGCTGTAACCGTACTTCGGCCCTCGTATGCCTTCCGGTAATTTCGAGAAAAGGAAAGTACTAGAGATTTCTCGGCGTAGAATGGGGAGAGCATCAGTTTCTCAGTACAGCTTTGAGTACGGAGTATAGAGATATCTCCGTGTAAGCTTCGCCTTTTAGATGTGCTCTGCGTTACGTTGTGTTTGACGTTCTTATAGTTTGAAGTGTAACTACTGATTGTATTCTATGATATTGAAAGGAGCTTCAAGTGTACTTTTGTGGGAAGTTCTAGAATTGTGAAGGATTTCTTTTGGACAAATAAATTCTATCAAGCTATCATCGGTTCTGTATGCGTTCAATCTATTACGAACCTGTATGCACGTAACAATATGTTGCTTACGATTTTCGATGAAGCCTAGTTTTTAAAATGGAAGAACGAAGAAAGAAACGGAATCATAGAACCGTAGAGCTATAATTTGTCTAAGTTTTCAATAAAGTCCGAAAGCAAGAGCAAACATTTATAATAACTGACATCTTGCTCACCCAAGTACCTAAAATGCAACCACCTGAAAATGTAAGACCATCTAGTAGGAAGGACTATAATAGACACCAAAGTCCATGTTACACACCGATCCGTTTTAATTTCGTTTAATTTAGTTATGGGAAAGCAAGCGAGAGATATATGCCTAACAGGAGGGATGCCTTCGCGGAGGACTTTCTAAGGGGGACTGGCTCGTATATACGTTACATATGGGGAAAACCTAAAAAAATGCCTATGCAGCCAGCCGTTCGCCTGGAATAGAACCCAGGACAGAACTATCAGTGTTCGATTTCAACGCTCGGCCGTTGGTGGGCCATATACACTTAATAGACTAACTGGTACTGAAATGTCTAGATATCAATGCATAATGTTTTCAATTACGCATAGAATCCTCGGTTTATTTTCTTGCATTTCTGTGAGGCGATTTTCCATTTTTACCAGCATATCCAATTAGAACTGTGATATTTACGATATTTTAATACAAATTTCGTGCTTTAAAAAGTTGGAGAAAAATTTTTTAATTTATTATTGCGTTTCTGAACTTTAATTTAATTACAATTATAGATACCAAATTTTATAATACTCTAAAGAGATCTTTAAAATATGAATCTTATACATTACTTCTAAAGCCAGACATATATAATAGCATTTTAAAGCAAGAAATATATTTTATAGATTGATTTTTAAATTTTATATTTAATATGTTATTTTGTAAATAATTTTTCAAATATTTTTAAATATTATTATATTTAATATACATTATTTTTCCTTATTTATATATTAAAACGTCATATATTTTGAATATTATTAGTCCAAAGGGTTTTGTTCCTGAAGGACTATTGTTTTCGTTTCGGCATTTTGCGTCGGAAACATTAAATCTCGGTTCACTTTTCAAACTGTTGCCACCAAATATTGCAGCCCTGTATTATATTTAAAGAAATTAAATAATGAAGAATGTGTATAAATGTTTTCATGTTTCTCGCATTGTGATAAAACGGCGGTACCTAGAGCCATCGAATTTTGAATGATGTAATCGTACTGCGAAAATGGGCATCTGGAAGACCAAATTTGGAATTTGTTTCATTATCGATTTCATATTTTGTAAAACATTAACGAATTTGTCATTAACAAACTCAAAGATTTCAAAGCGTGCAATGGCAACATTGTACAGAAAAAACACTTTTATCTCCAGCGCGGGAGACTGTATATAGGAAATTCTAAAGATATGCTCATTTTAAAATAATTTTGCGATATTGCTGTTGAACTGAATTTTATGTTTTAAGTGCAAAAAACATGATATTTAATAAATAAAGGTAACACATAAAATGTTAAAAAAAAACCCTCTCTTTGGACGTAATTTAAAAATAGAAACATTTCACATTTTTTTTTATTTATATATTATTTTTTACATTATCTTTTAGTTATTTATTATTATATTTATTAATTTTAAAATACTTTATATATTATTTTTAAAGCACGAAAATATCATATTAATATGTAACATTCAGTAACATTTGCTTGAACTTGCAACCGGTCTTTATTTATTAGCAGCATATCGGAAAATACTCGAAGTAAAACAGCGAGGCTTGACGTTAAATATCGTGCAAGTCTCAATATTGGTTTACAATTACAATCATCGTCCACAACGAGCCTTACTTCTTAATCCTTAGTGTGTGGTCGTGATAGCCCTGCTAGATGTGAACCTTGACCGCTATTAGAGTCCCTAAGCAGCTTGTACCTATATTTTAACCCTCGGAGTGACTCTGAGTGATTGTGGAAGGAGTAGAGGTTAAAAACACGCTACATCTAGTAGTTGGTCATTATTTGTGATATAATTCCAGTTTCTGAGATGTGGGAAGGGTAAAAACAAATAAAAACTTCCGTGTCTGGAATGAAACAAAAGCTAAATTCGTTAGCGTCAATCACAAGGCTACAGATAAAGCTACTCATGTCGGATCTAGTGATGGAGTATCTACCAGTGCCACGAGTTGGGAATGCGTGTTCCTCCGGCGAAGCTTGTCGTGAAGAATCTGCCCACTGATTTCTTTCTTTATTTTTCTTAATATGCGGAGTGTCATTATTATTGTCCCAGACGGTGAAAATGATCGGCGATTAATCATCGACGGCCCTCGCCCTTTTGTTAGCCCCTCGTTATCGTTTCGGCTTTTGGGGATGAGGAACTGTCCTTTTTTATTTTGCTTTATTTCATTTTTTTCCTTGCTCGGCTTTCCTGGTCTTGTTTGTGTTGATTCTTTTATCGATGAAGCTAAAAATGAGTTTGAATGAATAGGAATTCTAATATTTTTGTACCTAGTCGGGAAACAAAATCCTGCACAGTACTCTTGATCTTGTTGATGTGAATTCTTTATTGGCGAAATTAAGAATATAAAGGAGTTTTAAGGTTTCTTGTTTTATTTACCATGAAGTGAATAGTGCAAAAAATTTGAAGTGGACCTCATATGCCATCAATACATTTGACTAACATTAATTTTTTTTTATTTTCTGTGTGAAAGTCATAATGCTCAATAGATAAACCAGGAAACGAGCGCGAAACAAATCGTATGCTTAAAGTCGCAATAATAATAGTAATAATAACAAGAACAGTAATAAAATAAATTTACAATGAAAAATACAAAATAAAATTTTAACTAATAACTGAAGAAGGTTCTTACATGAAGAATTCGTGTATATATAAACAATAAAAATTTGAAAGTTTTCAGATTTAACCGTCGCCTAAAAGGGATTGTTAAGGTTTTTTACCTTAGAGTACGCCCTGGTAGACTGCTCTCTCTCTCTCTCTCTCTGAGCTCCCAATCTATCAGACTGCTGTTACAATCACACCTGAAAAGCACTTTTTTCCCTTTATAACTTTATTATTAAGCATCATTTTCTTCGCACGTACGTCATATACAATTCAACAGCAAAATTACAAGAATTTTAAAAGCAGCAAAGCTTTTAAAATTCTTTTTTCTCATGTTTAGTATTCCCGATGCAGCGTTAAATGTTGGCACACATTTTCTATTTTTTTTCAGTCTTGTCTTAATTCATCACATCAATGTTCAGTTTTCTTACTAAGATGGCTTTACAAAAGTTTTTTTTTTTGTCTTTTTATTATTAACGTTTTGGAAGTTTACTTTAAATATCACGTTCTTGGCACTTACGCCTCATAAAACTCGATTCAGCAACAAAATCATAAAATGCTTAAAAACGTCATACCTTTACAATTTCTGATAGACAGTCTCTCGCGCTGGAGATAAAAATGGTTTTTTTCCGTGCAGTGTTGCTACTGCTGGCTTTGAAATCGTTGAGTTTGTTAATAAAAAATTCGTTAAAGTTTTACAAACTATGAAACATATAATAAAACATATTTGACATTCAAAATTCGGACTTCCAGATACCCATGTTAGAGTAGAGAACTACGTTTTTCAAAATTGGATGGCTCTAAATCATAAAATGGACGAAGCCCCCCAGCCCACCTAGCCGATAATTCGGCCATATGGCTTATGGAGGGACAAGCCCGTCCAACACAAAAACGAGGCAGACAGCGAGCCAGCCGTGCTCCCAACTATCAGAATAAAAATAAAAATTTAAATAATTCAAAAACTATTACTATATAAGCGACCGAGAAACCAAGCCCCGAGCCTCGAGTAACTAAAAAGGTTATATAATGAAAACATAACAAACCAAAAAATACCAGTTAATATGGTTGCAAGCTCTAAAATCCATTTCTAACATTCACACTAATATCTAAGGAAAATAATAACTTCGCAAGGTTAGTAAAAAGTAAAATAAAACAAAACAACACATAACCTTGCATACAACAACAAACAAACAAAACTAAAAATACAAAAAGCACATCACCTATAAAACAAGCACATAATAAGAATCACATACCAACACATTAAAACAAATCAATTCGAATTAAAAAGATATCAATAAAAAACTCACTCTCACCACCACCACAAGAAGACCAATAGGATTAAACACAAAAGAACTCAAGTAGGGCTGTAGGTATAATTTTTGAACTCAGGATGGTTCTAGGTATCATTTTTTTTCACAATGCAAGAAACATACATATATTCAAGCAGATTGTTCTTTAAATCAAGTTCTTTAAATATAATACAGGGCGGTAATACTTGGTATCAAATGCCGTTTTGAGACTAACAGCTCTTCTGGATAAACGTCGCTTTGGGCTAATAAATAAATAAATAAATCCTTGTTTGTTTAGCAAATATAAAATAACAAAACTAAAACATGGATTACTTTGAATGAAAAAATTCCTGCACTTGCTCTGCTATGTACATAAATGTACAATACAGCTATGTACATAAATGTACATAGCTGTCCAGCTGCGTATAGTTATGTACATTGTGTAGTCTGGTATTTTGCACAACTATGTACATTGTATAATATAATTTTAACACTGCTGTTTAGAATTTCTCGTGATACATATGTGTATGCATAAATAGTAAAAGATGGGGGAAACTTTTGAAGAATCATAAATCTCCCGAAAATCCAAACATATCTTTATTATTTTTTCATTACTATGTTAAATGTCACAACACAATGGGGTCAGTCCCTTCTCCACAGTTTTCATTTAGACTTTTTTAATAACGAATAGAAGCAGCCAAGCAAGAGACGTTCTTTAGCTAGCAAGCGTAGGCATCAAAAGAAAGCGCATAGTTGGATTGCAAACTGCTCTGCTGTTGGATGAAAGTTACATAAAATTGTACAAGTTTAGTTGCGCAGGTCGTTTGAAGGAAAATGTCGGACAAAAGATTTAGCTATGATGCACATTTTAGACTGCAAGCTATCCGATTCTCTGAGGAAAACACGAGCTGAGTAGCAGCACGTCATTGTGACATGGATGAATAAAAAATCTGACAGTGGAAAAAGCAGAAGAATGAACTTCAAGGAACAAGCGGCTAGAGGAAGGCATTTCGTGGAAAAGTAGTTAAATATCCGTAGTTGGAAGATAATGTTTTATCGTATGGGAATCAGAAAAGAAGTTCTGGTAGATCGTAACCATTCTTCTAAGCTCGTGAAGAAACTGATTGGATAGAGAGAAATGATTTTCGAGCAAACACAGTGAGCATGTTTTATGCCTAGGAATGGGTTCTCACTACGTTGTAGGACAACATTTGCACAATGTCTTCCGGCAGATTTTGATGACGAAATTTTGGAATTTCAAAGACATGTTGTTTGCAAGCGATAAGCTAATGGGTATACATTGTTTGAAATCGATAACGTAGATCAAAATCCATTACATGCCTATATTTATTACAATTGCACCAAGAGGCCCACACGCGGAAAAGCGCCGTTCACACCTGATACTCAACGACGCTATCGTATCTAACTGGCGTATGGAACACAGCTCTATGTAACCTAGCTCGTTCGTAACCTAGCTGTAGGGAGTTTATCCCTTACAAATTCTTTTGTTCACACTTACTGAAAGCGAGTGACTCCACTAGTGACAGCTAATAAGCGAGTAGAAGATCGAGCGCGCTTTCATTTGTTTATATTTCGTAGCAAACAGTCTTCCGCCGTGAATCTTTGAGTGATACGGCAAAAACTGAGCAACTTTTTTTTTAAATTGTTCGACCGAAACATACGGTGAGCAGAAAACAACGAAAATGTATTTTGTTGCGGAGTTTTCTTCTCGCAGCATATGTATTATATAACACTTTAGTAAAAAAGCCACGAAGTGTGTGGGTGAAATCCATTTTTCTGCAGAGAGCAATTCATGGCCATCATTCTGCTTTGCTACCTCATCTACGAAAGAATTATCAGGACTTATTCTTCAATTTTACGAGGATGTCGGTAAGTACTATTTTCATTGAATATAACAATAATATAGTTATGGTATAGTAGCATTTCTCAGAATTTCAAATTTTAATATATACAGTTTTGTTTTAATCCATGCCTATCGTGTTTTTGTAAGAGTCTGCTAAACATCAAATTCAATGAAGGAGATTAAATTTTCTGCTTCTTGAAAAAAATAAATTGAAAATTGCAATTTCTACGTTTTTTTTAAACATTGGGAATTTAAGAAAGCATAAAGAAAAGAATGCTAATGTGAAGGATGATTAGTTATTTGTCATTTCCTTTTAAAATATGATTTGCAATGTTAAATGAAAATGCTTAGCTTATTTTATCTTTTTTTACGCTATACACTGGAAGTGCTATGAATAGGATTATAAATCTTATTCATTAATTGGATAAGAAAGACTTAATAAACTCTGTATATATCTGAAGATCTTAGAACTGAGAATATATGTTTTACTCATAAGACCTCTCAGCAGATATTTATTATGCACTTATTTGGAGTATAGCTGTATGGTTTATTAATCCATTTCAGTAAGCTAACAGTAAAAAAATTCTATCATTGTAAATCTCTACTTAGTATAGTGTTGAATAAAAGCATTCGTCAACAACTGAACCCTCATTCAAAAGCTAAAAATAAAATACACTGATGTTTAAGCTTTAATTAAAAAACTTTTTTTACTTTATACCTAAATCATATATTTATATTTAAATAATAGGGCAATCAGTTTGATCAACTACTTTCTCTGATTGGAAAGAAAATCGAAAAGAAGACGACTCATTTAAAAAAGTCAATATATCCATTAGAAAGATCGGCACTTTTTTTGAGGTAAGTAAAGACTCATAAATTCACTAACGTCTGTGGTTTTAATTAATTATCTAAAGCAAAATGTGTATGTATATATATATATATATATATATAGTACTTTTATATACATTACATTTCTTTACTAATATGTAAGATAAAACCAGAAAATAAGTATATGTATGTGAGACGAAATTGTAACTGATTTGCTATACCTCTTAATGTGTACTTTTTAATTTATTCATTTCTCCTTCCTATTCTAAACATACAAAGTGGATTGCTTCAAAATTAATCATCGACTTATTATGAAATTATGATTATTATTCTTATCCATTCTGCCAATTTATTTATTATACAGTAAACTCGAAATAAAAGCTTAATTACTGACATCAAAACAAGACTCTTCTCCAGTAATAACGTGTGTACTTTTATTATTACATTACAAAACAAATTATAAAAAACATTTCTGGTACCGATATATAATTCATAGCGAATAAATCATTTGCAAAAAATAAAAAAAAAATTAAATGCTCTATGAAGAAGTTACTTAAAAAAGTATGCAATGTTTTAGAAAACACACAAATATTTCATACTTTCTGGAAATCATTACAGGAGCCAAAAAAGGACATCTGGGCAGCAAGAGGCCACGGTTTTTGAATCGAATTAGCTCCATCACCACTCTTGGCTGTTCTTTTCTTTCTAGCATAAAACTTCCTTAACTTTTGCCACCTGTACGTAATTTTGTCAGCTGTAATAAATGAATATTAAAAGTTTGAAAGCATTGTTCCACATTGTTTACAAGGCAAAATTAGGAAATGATTTAAGTGACATATTTCATTAACCAGAATACAATTAAATATAAATTTGACAGCTTAGTTCAAAACAATAAGTTAAAAATATTAAGATTATTATCATAACTTGATAAAATGTTAATACAAAATATCAATATTAAATAATAACCATCATTAATTTTCTGGATTGAGTAATTAAGTATGGCAAAGTGCATGAGAATTATCAATTTTTTCCCTTCCAAAATTTAATAATTTATATATAGGTTACGTATCATCAAAAATTATTTAGAAAAATCATAGCAAAAATAAAAACATGTTTTATTATCAATATTTTTATTTCAAAATATTAGTGAGTGCTCTCGAGTTTATAAAGTTGATGTGATTCGTTTTATTATATGAGTTAATAAACAGTATGATTCTTTTTCTGATGAGAAAAGTTTAGAAAAAAATATTACATTAGTGCATTTATCTATGCTTTGCTTTCATTACTTTTAATTCCACAAGAAATTTACTGCACAAGTAAATATATTATCTGAGATCTTCGGTATCAATAATTCAAAAAATTATTTGGGAAAATCATAAGAAAATAAGAACATGTTTTATTATCATGTTATACTATCAGTATTTTTATTCCAAAAGATTAGTTAGTGCTTTCTATTTTATAAAGTTGATGTCATTTATTATATAAGTTAATAAACAATATCATTCTTTTTATGATGAGAAAAGTGTAGAAGAAAGAAAATATTATATTAATACCTTTGTCTATGCTTTACTTTACATTCCATTTCAAATTTTATAATCCAACTAAACATATTATTTAAGATCTCTGATATCAGTAATTAAATTAATTTTCCGGATTCAAAATCTACACACAAAAATGGTACTAAAATAGAAAAGAAAATTACTTACTATCCTGATGAAGGCAATCTGCAATGGTCATCTATGCGCATTCCTTCTTAATTTTGTTTTTATAGCCTTTCAGTCGGCTCTCCCATATAATGGGATGCCCCTGAATTTCAGCAATCAGATCGCAATCGTCGCTCAAATCGTCAGCCATGTTTTTTTATTTTAACTTCACCCGCCGCTGCTGCTGATGACGATTTCAATAATCTCTTTTGTGATTGGTGGGCTCCATATGCCGACTAGCTCCGTTTTGAGTGAAGTTCAGATTTTTCAACTGGGCACGTTGTGACAAAAAACTGGTTCTTTTTAGCTCTTCGGCTGTGTTCGTTGCTTTCGCTATGTCCGCTAGGTCCGATACGTCTCAGTGTGAACGGCTTTTAAGAGTTAAAACTGCAGGTAGTGAGATGTACCGATATATGCTTTATTGCTACCTGTTCTGATAGACGGAAGAAAACTCTCACCGTACATTGTGTTAAACTGTAAACTTGAACCTAAAGACATACCTGCACGGATTATTGTGTGTGCACAGGCAAAGAGCTGGATGCAAAGGTATTCCATATTGGACTGTCTAGAAACTGTTCGAAATACTAGAAAATCCGATGGTTTGCTCAAAACTAAGAGCTTCTTAGTTTGGGGCAACTTTCGATGTCACTGAAATTCTCGAGTGAAGAGGAAACTAAATGAATTAAAAACTGATGCAGCTGTGGTTCTTTGCGGACCTAACTTCCATGCTCCATCCACTTAATATTGCTGTTAATTGCTTCTTTGAAAACTTCTGCCGGAGACTTTATTGGATGAGTTCTGAAACGCTGACATAAATATAATCCTAACGACCGAAAGGAAAAATCAAACGCTCGTTGGTGAAATATGTGTGTGAAGAAATTCTGGCAGCCTGGGAAAGTGTCAAGCTTGAATTGTAAGGATTGTGAGATGTAAAACATCTAATGATCTAGATGCCTCTGAGATTGACATGCTGTGGGATACTGGTACCAGCGGTACTGATACAGGTGAATAGTAACCCACTGTAAAGGTGATGGAAGTAGTAGTAGCCAGAGTCGCCTGCTAAGCGGAAGTGATGTCACCGTTGCAATCTTTCGTCACGTGACAGCCGGAAGTGACGAACCCGTAATAGCCTTTTTTATTCTTGTGGCAACGACGATATTTTTTTTAAGTTTCGTACTTATTTTGTGGCAGCGATGATTGTTTTCGTCTATCTGACAACAACTTCTTCAACCACGTGTTTGAGATGCTATTATTAATTAATTATTATTTTTTAAAGTGTTTAACCTGCAATTACTTTTAACTGAAAGGTCAGCTCATTTAATTGACCATCTCATTATTCATTATTTATTCATTATTAATTGCTTTCATTATTCATTTTAATAATAATACATTTTTATTGAATTTAAAAAAATTGGAATCAAACCCGCAATCTCATGCTTATTAGAAACGTATTCTAACCGCAAAGCCACCAGTCTACCATAAGAATAGCTTATCGCTTTGAGTAGAATAACAACTATGATGTCATTATTTGGGGAAATTATTTCATATCTTTGTGTGCATGCCAAAGAATGTATTTATAAAAACCAATCAGCTTCATGTGAACAACATTTTTTGCTCTTTCAACCAATCAGCCTGCTTGTTTTTTGAAGAGAGTAAGGAACATAGATTCTTAAAGCATTACTTTAAATTTATTGTTTGCTCTTTTAATTGTAAGATTGCTCCACATTTTTAATTTCTTTTTATTTTACAAGCATATTCTTTCATGTTTTCTTTTTTCCTCTTACTTTTTGCTAATGATAATGTGTAATATGTATGTTAAATAAAATATAAAGTATGTGAATTACAATATATCATATGTTTAATAAAGCTTGTAGAGTTTTCTAATATATTTTGGAATCATACACTGTACACCATAGCTGAAAAGACTAAGCGAATTCTCGCTGGATCTTGGAAGAAACAGATGACTGCAGAAGAAGTTTTAAATAACTTTTTTATTTGAACTTAAAGAGAAAATTTGCTCGGTGCTCACAATGTATCACCACTTGTGGCTAAGTAACTTAACAGAAAAATAAAATGTGCAATCACAACAAAGTAAGATTGGCTACACAACTGGCTCCTTATTTATCTAAACCGCTAAATCGGCTGCACACAGCAAAGCTGAACTTAGAATATCAATATAATCTAAGAGTGGCTAAGCTCGAACTATTCACGTACAAAGCTACTTCAAATACTCGGCATAAATTCGAAACTAACTTTCCTACTACAAACTCTTAAAACTACTGCTTAAATACCGATTCCGAACTCACTTAAATTTGCATACTACATCATTAAAATTTACATTCTGGCAGGAAACTGAAATCAGCAGAGAAAGGAAAGATTCCAAAATAAAAAATAATTGGTTAGAATAAAATAATGTATTCACAAGCTATATAAGAATGCGCATTTTAAAGCTGTTATCCAGAATACGTAAAGATCATAATATGCAAATATAAGCATGTGATCAATCTTTATTACTTATTTTCTGTAATACAGCTCTTAGAAAAGCATTTTAAGAACAAATTCGTAATATATGTAAAATATATCGAAGAGAATTCGAATGATAATTTTAAGTAAGTGCTTGTTAAGTTCAGCACAGGTTGAAAAATAACGATATGTCGGGGGGGGGAAGAAAAAAAAGGAAAGGCATTTAATCATCTTTTGCATGCATAGCTAACAGAAAGACATGTTAATAGCATAGCTGCTATTTTCCCATCCATTTTTTTTAATATCTTCATTACGGATACAATTGTATGAACATGACCATTGTTCCGTCTGTGAGAACCTACATAAACTTCCACGAAAACTTTTATCCCTTTATTCTAAAAAGCTTTGGCCTTTTTAAAACACCTAAGTGCGGGCGAATCTTCAAAACTTTTAACTCAAAATAAAACACGAAATCCACTAAACTTTTCTTACAAAGAAGGGTCATCAGCAAGAGACACGGAACAACAGCTGGCTTCAGAGATCGTCTTCAGCACGCGAGGCACCCCACAAGACTGTTAACGAACCTTCAAAAAGGCCTTGAACGGACAACACCAGAAAGGGTTCAAGTTTAGAGGAAACGAGAAGAAGCCGAAGAGAGCGGGACACAGAAATAAAAAACCTCCAAAAGATACAAAATAAATTGTTAACAGTCTTGAGTGCGTGTTACCTATCCACAACAGGTAATAAAATGAAATAAACTGCAAAGGGAAAAAAAAGCGAACAACAATAAGTGAAAAAAAAAAGAGAATGCATTGTCTGGAAATGAGCATTATGGGCCATTGTTAAACTCATTCGAACCTTTTGGAAATCATAAATGGTTCAAGAAATTACCTCTGCATGTTGGGTTAGAGAGGAAGAGGTGAAGCTCTTCCATGTATGGAGGGTAAGCAACGCCGCACTGAGGTGTTACACAAACTGCCCCCCCCTTTATTTTTGTGTTTTCCAGTACTTGGTCATCATAGTGAAACATTCAGGTGGAATCATCGACTAGGAGCGAGCTGGTGTCCCTTTATGTGTTGATTGCGTGATGTTCTGCTTCACAGAATCCTAACGATATTTTCTTTCTTCATTTTTTTATATATTTTATTTTTATTTTGTAAACGCTTTACTTATTTATTTGCTTTTTATCTTAGACCCGCTATTTGGCCCTTTGGTTATTCTTCTAAGAATATCATTGCGGGATCTCAAAAGTCTTTCCCAGCACGTGCGAAAAATCAGTCGTCTGAAACTGATGACGTCACTCTTTCTCGAGAGGGAGAGAACAAAAGATGCCTCCTTTTGAATAGAAAAATAAAACTGGCATGGAGTTTAATATGTGTAGTCAGAATTAAACGAGTAATTAATTATCAATTCTGCCGCAGTATTTCAGTTTGGGTTACAAAAACTGGTGATGCAATTTCAGTCGACGAAGGAATAGACATTGCATTGTAAGTATTATTTAGTACTTCTAATAATGATAAACAAGATTGCCAAAATTTCTTTTCATTATTTACGATTTTAAAAATGTCGATTGTGACGTAAATCGTGTTATACTGATTATTATCTATAAGCATAATTTATTTTTTTCTATTGATCGGATAATTTCGGACTAGATAAAATATTTTATTCTATTACCATACCAAATAATATGGGTACGCTTTAACTGAGTCTTACGAAATACTACCAAAAAATTTTACTGATTGCTTTAAATTTGAATTTTTAAACACCTTCCAAATTATAATTGATTTCATAACCTCTCAACTCGACTCAACTCTCTTAAAATCACGGCACACTTAGTAATGATAACTGGATTGGCATCAACCACATAGCCGATATTTTTTTTCAAATAGCAATGATTCTGTTAACTTTAAGAAGAATTCAATATTTACAAATAATTAAACAACCTTACTATTAATACAATCAATTTCTGATGAGGCTTTCCGTTCCCTAATCTTGTGTAAGTATTTTTTTCCTTTCAGCATGCCTTCATGGTGTAATTGGAAGTATAGTCGAAGCTTATTTGAGAGATCCAGGTTTCGAATCCCGAAGACGGCAATGTACATTTTACATGTCTCCTGCTTCAAAAATCCTCATGACTCTACAAGTGGCGTCCAAACTAAAAAAAGTTTGTAGAGCATAATTTGTCACCACCAGGATTTGGCTATTGGGTCCTTTCATCTTCAACTGCCCTTTAAAAAGGGGGAGTATATAAGGTATTTCTCCCGCCTTCTCCGCATGCCTTCGTGGTGTTAACTGGAAGCACACTCTACGCGTATTCGGGAAGTCCACATTTCGAATCCCGTTGAGAGTACTGCACATTTTTCCCGTCTCGTGCTTCAAGAAAATATAATGACTCTAAAAGTATCACCTGAACTAAAAAGGGGGGGGTTAGACTGTAACTCGTCACCACCAAAAAACGCTCTAAGAGACAAATAGAACAGGGTCCCCCAGCTCTTCAACAATTTAGTGGACAGCAAGTGTAATGTATATTAAATATGCATCAGTGCCTGAAAAGGTTTAGTCCATATTTACAAACTCATATTTGTGTTCTTTCGAGAAGAATGAACATATTTTGATTGTTAAAAATAGACATAAGCAGCATCTTCTTTCTTTTTTTTTTTTACCTTGTTCTGCCATGTGACAATATCTGTACTATTCTGCATAATAATGATACTTCAGAGCCTGTTATTAAATTTATGCTAAGTCTTTTTTTTAAATGATATCGGTCACTACTTACAGTGGAAAATACCTGTATTCCTTATTAACTGTCAAGCAGTCTATGTATATTTAGAGCAACAAGAGCGGCGGATGGGGCTTATCTGACCGGCGCGGGCAACGTGCATAAAATTTCCGAAAATTTTTTAGGGGGGAATAGACCCTATATAAAGTTTTTCACTATGAAACTGAATGCCGGCGACCTTGTTAAGTTCATTTTACACCAGAAAGAATGCAAACTTCATCAAGACGACTATGTGAAGATCTAAGAGAATAGTCGTCGACTTACAGAAAAAGGTGTCGCATCATTATGAAATCACCGGGAAGGTCGGATATAAAAATTTCCCCCTTTTTTTCCATACAATGAAGAATTAGTTCAATTAGCTATAGTTCTGCAAAGAGCTAACGGCAACGCGGTTAAGAGAACATGTTTAAGGCTTTTACCGTTAGTTTAGTTTTCAAATTTATTTTATTTTTATTTATTTAATTATTTACTTTAGTGTCGTTAAATCTTTTTCTTCCAATCAGTTTCTTGCTTTTTGTTGCACGAATCCTGCGATCATGTTAACGTTTCACCCGTTTTTTAAATCGCTATTAAATGATAAGGCGGACTTACAACCACAGGAACCTCGGAAAAGATCCTGAATTTCCGATAGCCTTATCCGTCCCTTAGACCAACGTTCTTGACGCTTTTACTCTGAATCGATCTTCTTGATAAAAAATGACGTTGTGAGGCGGCTTATAAAGTTATCAAAATGCATGAAAGAAATGTGATAAAATGTCCCAGTTTTTTAAAATTTTAAGTGTATTAACTCATTTTAGATTTTTTTCCATTAACACTTTTTTTACACATTAAAATATTGTATAAGTTATTTATTTCATTGAATGAAAGAGTTTTTTGTTCTTAATAAAAAAGTTTGTCAGACTGTTAATAATGATCTGGTACACAAGGAATGCCCAATCTGTGATTCGCAATGCATATCTGGTCCCTTCTCAGTTCTGTGCAGTCAAGTGGCAAAAGGGTAAAGGAAAAGTCAAATTTCAATTATACGGTGTCAAAGTTTCCATGAGTCTGTTTCAGTTACAGTGTACACACTCAAAGGTGCACCCGACATATAACTTTACTCATAGCGCGGCAAAGTAACTGTTGAGAACAAGAATTCAATATCGGAATCAGGTGTTCGAATCTACGCGAAGCACAGGTGTTTGTAATATCCGAAAGGCAATAATCGTTTCACTTTTCACGAAGACACTTTATTGAAGCACAAAACACATAGACAGATATAACAACGAAAACCTGCGTTTCACAATTCGGCACAAAAGGTGCACACACACCCTCACACTTTTCGCTACATTGATTGATCTGATTCTTATACATTCCAGAAGCTAACGTCACTACCCCAGCTTCAGTTCATTTCAGTTCGTAACACTAACTAACACTGCACTGCAACATTGTTGCCAGTATTCAATGCGTCATCACCGACGTCACTGGTGGATTGCTTTAAACTGAACTAAATGCTGTGTTTCCATTTGCTGATCCTTACGAGCAGCTTTACTGCGCAACATCTAATTATTTTACTGTGTCACTGTCAACCCCTTGACGTAGTCTGTATAAAACGCATGCCAACGAACACGGAACGAAATTTCGATGTTGTGCACAAAGTAGCTGATTTGTTGGTTTCATACAAGTATAAAAAATATTCGCTTTTCTACTGTACGTACAACACTATGTACGATATTGATTAGTTTTAATTAGTGCAATGGGGCATTTTGCTCTGAAGGACTATTAATTTCGTTTTAGCATTTTGTCTTGGAAGTTATAAACGGCGAATCACTTTTCAAATTGTTGCCACCAAATATTAGAGACCTGTATTATATTTAAAGAAATTAAATAATGAACAATCTGCGTGAATGTATGTATATTTCTAGCATTGTGATAAAACAACGGTACCTAGAGCCATCACAATTTGAATAAAGTAGTCTTCCATAGAATATGGGCATGTGGAAGCCTTAATTTGAAATTTGTTTTATTGTCGATTTCATATTTTGTAACACTTCAACGAATTTTTTATTAACAAACTTGACGATTTCAAAGCGAGCAATGGCAAAAATGTACGGAAAAAAATATACACTGCTGACCACCCAAATTGCAACACCAAGAAAGACAAGAGATATCACAACAAAATTTATTTAGTAGATAACATGTTGACCAAGTATCAAATGATTAATTTATAGACATCTGTGAAGTGTGGTTCCTTCCAGAATCAGTAGGCAGAGTAGCCGCCATTGTTGGAGATCACCGCTGCTACACGCCTCGGCATTGATTCAAAGAGACTTTGTATGTGTTCTTGGGCTACAGCAGACCAAGCAGATTCCACACGTTGCCAAAGTTGATCTGGTGTGGCAGCTTGGGATGCAATCTGGGTCAATCGTTCAGCAACCATGGACCACATGTTTTCTATCAGCGAAAGATCCGGAGAGTGAATCGGCCAGGGAAGCAATTCAATCTGGCGATTGACGAAGAACCCTTGGACAATACGTTCTACGTGTGGTCGCGCATTATCCTGTTGAAATATGGCTGTGGGCAAGCCCTGAAGGTAAGGAAGGACGACTGGCTCCAACACCTCAGAGATGTAGCGCTGGCTGTTTAAAGTACCGGCAATGCGTACTAGAGGAGGGCGAGAGTGATATGCAAAAATGCCCCATACCATAATACCCGGTGCAGGACTAGTGTGGCTGTGCATAACGCAGCTGTTCAGCATCCTCTCTCCATGGTGTCTCTAGACTCGAATCCGACCATCATGGGGTTACAGACAGAAGCGTGACTCGTTAGTAAAGACAATTTCATTCCATTCTGCCGTCCACATTCTTCTTTCATCGTACCGTTGGCGGCGGAGACGTCTGTGGTTCTGCGTCAAGGTTAGACGAAGCAATGGACGTCTTGCGGACAAACCACTCTGCTGTAAACGGCGTCAAATGGTACGCGCAGACCCTGGATGATGCGTTACAAACTGAATGTGCTATGCTATGGTTTGTGATGTGACTGAGCGATCCGTCACTGCCATGTGCACAATACTTCTGTCATCACGTGAAGTGGTGCACTGGTATAGATGCGATCGAACACGTCGGTCCGTCGTACCCTCCTGCATCCAACGGTCACATATCCGCATTACAGTTGTTTGGTTTCGTCCAATACGACTACCGATTTCCCTGAAAGGTAATCCACACTCTCGGTAGGCCACTATCCTTCCTCTGTCGAACTCGGATATTTGATCAAACGATGGTCGCTGCTTACTACGAGGCATAATTGAACTTTTTTTTTTTTGAAAAAAACCACAAGAAAAACGCAATTGCCGAACTTGAAATCGTCGAAAACCTCCAAGAATTAAATAGCGCTTTGAAGTGGCGCCATAGGCGCGCGTGATGTGCGTCTGCCCTGAAATTCTAATCATTTGCATATCTCACCTCCGCTAATGCATGTTGTAAATTTCATCTTATTTGCATGCTTCCTTCAGAGTGTTGCACTTACGGTGGCCAGCAGTGTATATAAATTTCTAGCGCGCGAGACTCTGTGTCGGAAATTCTAAAGACATGCTCATTTTAAAATTATTTTGCGACATTGCTGTGGAACTGAATTTTACGGTTTGAGTACATACAACATAATATTTAATAAATAAAGGTATCACACAAAACTTAAAAAAAACGCTCCTTTGGAACGTAATTTAAAATCTGAAACCTTTCAGTTTTTTTTTTAAATTCTTTTTATAAAGAAACGTTTATTTTTCATAACGTAAGTTATTTTACTTTTAGATACCCTAATTATGTCATCACATGAGCTGGGAAAAAATGAAAAAACATGCCTACAGTTACAATCTTAACGATAAATGGGAAGAGAAATATTATTTTTTCATTAATTTTAAGAAGAAATTTATTTGTTTCATTTGTGATTTAACAGCATCTATTGAAAATAAATAGCAAGACAGGACGGCTTTTTGCAACCGTTCATAAAAACATGATACTGAACATTCTTTCTTCGACGAGCAAGGCTCATCAGCGGCCGAACGGTACAATCGCTGAACACTGGATTCGATTCTGTGTGATGGGGCCGGCTGCTTGGTGGTTTTCCCTGTGTGTGACGTGTATACGACCTAGTTTAAGCTCCTCACGAAGCACCCCTCCTTTTAAGCTGATAGCCGTAGTGTGCTTTGTCATAATCAACTAAATCGAATGAAACCTTTTACCAGCAAACGTGGTCTCGAGGAACAGGAACACGCTCTGTCTTACCATCCAAAATTCTTCACTTAAATGCCCTCAAACTGTTTTGCCTTTTGGTGAGGAAATGGAAAGGAGAAGTGATAGTAAAGGCTGAAATTATAAATAACTGGTTAAATAAAATAGTAATAACCCTACCCATTAATGTGCATCTGGAGTAGCTTGTGTCAAGGATCAGGTAATTTGAGAAATAAACTTTTAAGCGAATATGATAGATGAATAACGCATCTATTCAAACTATTCAGTGTGTAATTTAAGATTGCTCGTATGAGCAAAGAGCAAAAAATTTTCACAACGCCGACCCGGAAAAGAATTATAAAGACTTCACCTATATATGAATCTGCAAACACTGAAGTATATAAAAGTAGAAAATGAAAGAAAGAGCTAAAGAAATATGACGTGGTGTTCTCTGATATTAGGCTTGCGAAAGGTGAGAATTTAACTTTCACTAGATCTTGCCTCTTAGGCAAAATTTACTTTTTATGAAAAAAACTACCGAGTTTATGACTTCTCGTACGCAAAAGACTTTTCAGCTACTATAAATGCATATTTCATAAAAAAACAAAATGGCTGAAAAGCCTTTTTGTTACCTTCCCCAAAATGTGGTAGCGTCATAAACGCGTTTACTAAGTGTGAAATAGCAGTTTTATATAAAAGAGCGGCCACTTGTTAATTTCCAGCAGCTGCGACTCTCGAATGCGAATCATGCTGTTTTTATCTCCTCGCATTCATGTGAAGAGCTGATATTAATAATTACCCTCACAATCACTAATATCTAAAATTTTTAGAACTCGGTAAAAATTTTTTTTTTTTTTGAACTTACTCACAGATGCCTAGATTTCACATTACTCAATTTTCATCTAGATTCACATTACTCAAATTTTTCCATTCATCCTCATTCAATCAGAGATTCCTAGATTTATCAGAATTTAATCAAAATTGTTGAAACTTAGTTACATAGTCTTAACTTTTTTCATAACTCATTTATTTGTTTCAATCAGCCATACATTCCTACATTGCTTCGTTACTAGGTTCCTGCTAGCTCAGATAAGAATACATTCTTCAGTTTTGCGTTATAATTGCCGACATTTAAATTGTTACGCCGGTGAGAAGTTTGAGCCAACTTCGCGATAAATCATTTGTGTATCCCGTGGCTACTAAGTTTTAAATTTGAATAAACTGTTAAGTTATGTTGCCCCAAGTGGTTGGCTGATTTGTAAACACGAGTCGTGCATTTACATTCCTGTTCTGATTTAATAAGAATGTTTGTTAAAAATTCTTAAGACTTTGTAGTTTTCAGATGAAGCAATAATTTGCTCCAAGGCTGTGAGGAAGGACTTCCTTTATACCAGCAAAGAATACATAACTGTTTGGTCAAATGAATCTCTGACGACACAGAATACTTTTAATAACTGACTTCCCAAAGCTTATCCATTGAACGTCTTATTTTCTACCCAAAGAGAATTTTTCTTTTAAGAACACTATAGGTTATTTCTTTGGCTAGTTAATTCCATTATAAAGATCTAAATTTTAAGCATGTTTAGATGCTTTTTCCTATGTATAGTTCACGTCATGTTTATCCTGAAGAGGGTCTAGAAACTTTGTTTTGTATATGTATAATTTTTTAATAAATCTTATAATACACTGCTCGACATTCAAAATGCAACACCAAGAACGAGTGGTCAGAAATTTACGCAAATTTTAGAGCAGACGCACGTCACTGTGTTATGCGAATGATGTGAAGTGCGCAGAGCCAGTGGCAGAGCTCCGACGCACGTGAAATTATAAGGTATTTCTCCCGCCTTCTTCGCATGCCTTCGTGGTGTAGTGGTCTGCATGTTCGACGCGTAACCGAGAGGTCCGTGGTTCGATTCCCGGCGAAGGTGTTGCTTATTTTTCATCTTCCTGCTTCAAAAAAAAAAAAAATACCTACTGTCTCTACACTGGCGCCCAAATCCTGGGTTGTGGATGATGACTCTCCACACCCAGGATTTGGCGACTAGGTCCCCTAAAACCCTAGTCGCCCTTTAAAAAGGGCAGTATATAAGGTATATCTCCCACATTCTTAGCGTGCCTTCGTGGTGTAATGGTCAGCACACTGAGCCGGTAATTCAGAGGTCCGTGGTTCGATCCCCGGCGAAGGCAATGCTAATTTTTCAATCTCTCCTGCTTCCAAAAATCCTGATGACTCTACAGTGGCGCCCGAACTAAAAGGGTTGTGGATGATGACTCTCCACACCCAGGATTTGGCGACTAGATCCCCTAAAACCCTAGTCGCCCTTTAAAAAGGGGAGTATATAAGGTGTTTCTCCCGCTTTCTTCGCATCCCTTCGTGGTGTAGTGGTCTGCATGCTCGACGCGTAACCGAGAGGTCCGTGATTCGATTCCCGGCGAAGGCGTTGCTCATTTTTCATGACTCCTGCTTCGAAATAACCTAATGTCTCTACAAAATAAGATGCAAGGGAAGGAACGTGCAGAATGGACAATATTCGTGTCGTTATTTCTGCCAGACGAATTATCAAAGAAAGTTGGTTTTTGTTCCGGAGGATACGTGTAATAGGAGAGAATGCCAGGCCACCGTCAACGAAGGCACCTCCAGCAGATAGACGATTTTACGAGGGGTATGGTGATCGGACTGAGAAGGGCGGGTTGGTCCTTACGTCAAATCGCAGCTGATACCCACATGGAATGCGAGCACGGTGCATCGGCTATTGCGAACGTGGTTGGAACAAGGAAATGTGAGAAGAAGGAGGGGTGCAGGTGCAGCCAGAGTGACGTCAGCACGCGTGGACAGACGCATCCGCCGACAAGCTGTGGCGGTCCCGCAAGTCACTTGTACCGCAATTCTGCAGCAT
The DNA here is from genome assembly GCA_000611955.2 of Stegodyphus mimosarum. NCBI lineage: Eukaryota > Metazoa > Arthropoda > Arachnida > Araneae > Eresidae > Stegodyphus > Stegodyphus mimosarum. The sequence continues at coordinate 71,501 of KK112247.1, read as the reverse complement.
GTGCAAGATACCCTGGATGTTCCTGTGTCGACGAGAACCATTTCCCGTCTATTGGTTGAATGTGGCCTGCACTCACGGCGTGCGTTAAGAAGACTGCCTATTGACCCCAAAGCATAGACACCAACGTTTAGAATGGTGCCGGACTGGAGCGATGTGGATGACAGAATAGCGAAACGTCGTGTTCTCAGATGAGTCAAGCTTCTGTTTATCCAGTGACATTGGCCGCATACGTGTGTGTGGCGTTGACGTGGAGACAGATCTAATCCAGCAGTAGCTATGGAACCCTCCACCACGCGAAAACGTAGCATAATGGTTTGGGGAGCTATTGCCTTCGATTCCAGGTCACCTCTAGTTCGTATTCAGGGCGCTATGACGGCCTAACAATACTTAAATAATTTACTGCGGCCGGTGGCAATCCCCTACCTTCAGGGGCTATTTAATGCAATTTTTCAGTAGGATAACGCCCGACGCCAGCTCGCATCTGCCAACATGCTCTGCAAGGTATACAGATGCTTCCCTGGCCACCGTACTCTCCTGACCTGTCACCAATCGAACATGTATGGGATGTGATCGGACGTCGTTTGCGGACTCTGCCCCTGCCTCGTTCAGAAGACGAACTGTGGCAAATGGTTGAAAGGGAATAGAGAGCCATCCCTCAGGACAACATCCGCACTCTTATTAACTCTATGCCTAGACGCGTTTCTTCGTGCATCGCTGTCCGCGGTGGTCCTACATCCTACTGAGCAGACGCCGTTCTCGCTCTGTATTTTGACTATTATTTTGAAATAAAGATCACTAATTGCTGCTTGCTGTCTCTGTCTTTTTGGCAAATTTCATCACTTTCTGACCACTCCTTCTTGGTGTTGCATTTTCAATGTCGAGCAGTGTATTTTAATGAAGTTTGGTTGCATCCAAAATTGGTTGCAACTTCAACTGAAAGGAAATTCAGTTAAGGGAAATAAGTCTTCGCATCGTTAAAAGCAACCGAATTGAACTCCTAGATGAACAAATGTGTATATTTTTGTACATATTTCGATATTCTTTTTATTGCATTTACTAACTTTACTTTATAGTTGAACTATTAGCATATTTTAAATAATATAAAAATAAAATACTTTCTTCATCATGAATTTGAAATTATAATACGCACTGTACGACACATTACGAAAAAATAAGTCGCTATTTTTAGTTAAATCATTCCTAAATTAAGAAATTAGTATGTAATTAAAATAATCTTTTTAAAAATAACCAAATAATATTTCCTTAAAAATTAATATTTTTTAATAAGTTGGAAATGCAAAAATAACATTTTTAACATAAAATGATACAATTTTAAAGTTTTCATGCAAAAAGCGTAACAGTCAACCGTTTTGTACCCACATACAGTTTATACAATTGTCAAAGTTCCCTGAAATTTTGATCAACGGTTGAGTGAAAATTATGCGCGTAAGCAGAAAAATTATTAATTTCAACAAATCTTAACTTAAAGATATAATTACCCACAAATGCTGTAAAACACATTATTTTCTTAATAAAAAAATATATTTACCAGTTGAAATTTGAAAGTATGCATAATTATATACTTAAACAATATTACATAAATAATCATAATAATTTCGTTTGAGACAGTGAAGAGTCGAAATTTTTGTTGAATTTCAATTTAATTATAGTATTTTTAAAAGTTCTTATGTTAGAAACATAAAATTAATCTTTCACATAGATATAATGTTTACAAAATTCTTGAAATCAAAATTAAGCAATTCAGAGATATCGTGAGCAAACAGGAAATAGAAAAATCACATTTTTATGATATCTTAAATCTTTGAGCTACATTATATAAAGTATTTTTCCCTTTTTTTCGGCATCTCTTCGTGATGTAATTGGAAGCATATTCAGCACGCATTCGAGAGGTCCAACGTTCGAGTCCCGAGGAAGAAACTAAACGCTTTTCACGTCTCCTGCTTCAAAATGACCTAATGACTCTACAATTATATCATAACTTCTGTTTTAGAGCAAACTTTTACACGGTTTTCGGTCTAAAATGCTTGTAAGATTTAAGCTTTCAATATAACAACGTGAAAATTTCTAATTTTTGAATTAGGCGCCTTAAATTAACACAAGGGGATTTTTGGAAACTAAATCATGTAACAAAACTTCCTAGAAAAATAATCTTCTTCTATCCTAAAACAAAAAGACCTTATTCTGTGATATATTATTGTCATATTTAATGGAAGAATACTTAGTTTATCCTCCTTCTACAAATGCACAAACACCAAAACTGAAATATGATTATGACGAATTTTTAATTAATAAATGCCAGATAAATTTTGGAATGAATATTTTAGTAGCAGAAAAACTCTTAACACTTTTTTACGATATTCAATTAAAAAGCTTTTAATGACAGAAGAAGAATATTTCAGATAAAAATTTCTTGCATGGTGTGACAAACTGTAACAGCAAATGAATCATTAGGAAAACAACCAGCTGGATATTATTAGAGACTTCCTGTTTTGGACTAACTTTAAGAAACTCATTTTTAGAGCCAGGGTGTAAGCGATTCGGCCAGGAAGAATGTCCTGAAGGCTAATGGGTCTTTATCCCCTAATGCTTTTATGATGCCGACTTGTTCACGGCTGTTCGCTGCTCTTTTGTGAGAAGAGACGAAGCAGTGGAGTTGGATGAACATGTAGTCAGAAAGACTGTGGGAAACTCGTTCCTTCCCTTCTGTAAGATATAGCCATGTAACAATTTACGCTATTCATCATTTATTTAACCACGAATGAATTTGTTGTTGAGTTTTAAATAAATTTAAAAAGACAATCCTGTCTTGCTATTTTTCCATAAAAGCTCGGAAACGTTACAGCTATAATAATTTGGTGGCAGCAGGTATGATGAAAATCCACGAAGCAGTTTTAGTTTGGTCATCGAACGAGAACTCTTGTGCTTAACAAAGAAAGAATACGGACGTCAGTCCGGGTGAAAAAAAAGGACCGTCAGGCTCCGAAATTCAACTCCACGCTTTTCTAAAGAAGATTCCAGACGTCAGTCCGGGAGAAAGAGAGGACCGTCAGGCTCCGAACTTCAGCTCTGTGTTTTTAAGTTCCAGACGTCAGTCCGGGAGAAAGAAAGGACCGTCAGGCTCCGAAAATCAACTCTGTGATTTATAAAGAAGATTCCAGACGTCAGTCCGGGAGAAAGAGAGGACCGTCAGGCTCCGAACTTCAGCTCTGTGTTTTTAAGTTCCAGACGTCAGTCCGGGAGAAAGAGAGGACCGTCAGGCTCCGAACTTCAGCTCTGTGTTTTTAAGTTCCAGACATCAGTCCGGGAGAACGAAAGGACCGTCAGGCTCCGAAAATCAACTTTGTGATTTATAAAGAAGATTCCAGACGCCAGTCCGGAAGAAAGAAAGGACCGTCAGGCTCCGAAATTCAGCTTTGTGTTTTTCTAAAGAAGATTCCAGACGTCAGTCCGGCTGAAAGAGAGGACCACCAGGATCCGAAATTCAATTCGCTTGAAGTTTAGTGGGACAGCCTTTGTCCGAAGATTTTCAGCATCTTTAAGTTGTAGGACTATCAGTGTCCGGAAAGTGTAGTGTGGTGATATACGTTTGTGTGGTAATTTAGTGCATGTGCCTTCAGCGTCCAATAAAAGAATTAAGTTGTGAGATTCAACACTTTCATGTTCCAGGCTTCAATCAGAATTTCAACTCTACAGTCCAGGCGGGTAAGTACCTTGGATTTTTTATATTGAGGCAGTGAGGTTATTAGTTATAGTATTTCTATTGTGTCATTTATGTCACTTCAGGTAAATGTTTTCTAACAAATATTGGTTTCGTTGAAGCTTGCAAATGCGTTGATTGATATTTATGTTTCAGATAAGAAAATATATTTAAGAATTTAGGTATAAATTTAGAAATTTGAATTCAGGAATTATAATTAAATAATATCTTAAGAATTTGAAGTTGTATTAATAGAGTGAATTGTTGTGAGTTTTGCTACTATTATGCTTCTATAATTGAAGAGTAAAATTGTAATATTTCTAAAGATTCTATCTTTTAGAGGGTATTCTGAATTATCAATTCTAAGTCGTCTTGAACGTTATAATTATTAGAAGTAAATGTAAACTGTTATGGTATGTAAGAATTATAAGTTTGTAAGAATGTATTTCATGTAAGAAATATAAGTACGTAAGAATTATAATTCCAAAAATTTTCAGTTCATTGTGTTAAAAATGAAGATAAGTAAATCTTGGTAGCTTAAAATTAAACTGTTGTTTATTTGATTTTCAGTACAGAATATGAATTATCATTTTGTGTAAGAATTATGAGAAGTGAAAATTTTCAGTTGAAAGTGTTAACAGAAAGTTTAGAAATCACTAATATCTTACGTTCAAACTGTGGTTGTATTGATATTTATGAGTATTTATACGTTTACTTTAATTTACTTTTGAATGCATACCTTAATATACTATGAAAGTTTTGATGATCTGAATGTGAATATTGTATTATCTAAAGCATATTGTATTATCTTAAATTCTCAATTTAACTAATTGCAACTGAGTGCATCCTGTTCACAGTATAGTGTAAATTGTCTTGAATGTATGTTTAGAATACCAGAAATTGTTCTGAAAAAAAAATTAAGAGTTAAATTTTGAGCCTCAGAATTGTAAAATATATATATATATATATATAGAGAGAGAGAGAGATTCATTAGATTTAGAGTATAAGTTGAGGGTATATCATGGCATTCTTAGCAAAAGCTAGAAAAGAGGACCTTAAATCCTTGGCTGAAGAGTTAGGGGAAAAGGTTGGACCCCAGCTTAGGATATTAGAATTAAGACAGCTGATTATGGGAAATGAAGCCTACGAGGAGGAACTAGTTAAAAGTCTGTTGGAAAATATCACGTCAGTGAGACTCGAGAAAGAAGACGAAGAGAGGCAAGAAAGAATTAGGAAAGAAGACGAAGAGAGGCAAGAGAGAATTAGGAGAGAAGAAAGAGAATTCGAGATAACCAAAATGAAATTGGAGGCCGCTAAAGTTAAGGATCTAATTGATGGGAAGGAAGAAAGTATGCCTAGAAGAAACCATTTTGAACTTCAAAAAATGATCCAAAAATTTGATCCCGAAGAGAATGATGTTAGTTTGTACCTAGTCATGTTTGAGCGCCAAGCAAAGAGGGCGAATCTAAACCAATCAGAATGGGTTTCTGTTTTATTAACACTTTTGCCAACAGAGATAGTTCAGCTGATTATGCGAGAGCCAGAAGAACAGGCTTATGACTATGCTTACATAAAAGGGATACTTCTTAAAAGGTTTAAACTGAGCCCAGAAAAATTTAGAATCAAATTCTCGCAAACCCAAAAAAACGCTCAAACCACTTGGAGGGATTTCGCATTTGAATTAAGAAATTATTTTGAAGAATGGATCTCGGGCTTGGAAATTAATGATTTTGAACTTTTAAAAGACCTGATGATAACGGATCAAATGAAGCGTCGCGTAAATTTCGAAGTGCGCCAGCATTTTATTGATGAATGGTCCAAGATAACGTCCCCAAATAAATTAGCCGAGTTGTTAGAAGATTATGAAAACGTACGTGAATACCGGAAAAAGGTCTCTCCAGTTCATGGTTCGGAGTCGCAAAAGAGAAATAAAAATCAGCCTAATTTCAGAGATTCGCCAAGGTATAAACAGGCTGGGGAAAAAGTTTCGAAAAAAACAGAAACTTTTCGAAATCAAGATGAGCGTCATTTTGAAGTACGTAAACCTCTTAAGTGCTATACTTGTGGCTCAATCGATCACTTGAGGCCGCAGTGTCCGAAAGCTCAGAAAGACTTTAAATCTACGGCTGTTGTTAACAGGGTACAAGAGAATGAAGAAGATTATTTAGCGCCATACACTACAATGGCTAAGGTTAACGGGTTCGATCTTCCTGTATTACGGGATTCTGGAGCATCCATTGATGTGATCTGTAAAAAATACATTACCCCTTCAATGTTAACAGGAGAAACTGTTTGGGTAAAACAACCGTTCGATGAATCACCTATATGTCTTCCCCTAGCACATGTTGAAATAGAAGCAGAATTTGGACGAATATTAACAAAGGCCGCAGTCATACGAAATGAGCTTGATCAAGGACGTTATATATTAGGGAATCGGACGGCTGCAAAATTAGGAAAAAATCAAAATAAGGAATACTTTTTCCAAGTTAACGCAGTGGAGACGCGGGCTCAGAAACGTCGACAAATGATCAATAGCGAAGAGAAAGGCCTTCAAGCAGCAAAAGAAAGGGGTGAGCATACGAATATTGTACCCCTACCGAGTTTTCCCTCCCTCGCGAACGATTATACTTCCCAGGGGACGGAACAAGAAGAACAGGAAGACAGAAAGTCGCTCCTGCCCGTTTCGGAGTTCAATGACCTACCTCCTCTACTTTCAATAAGCAAGACTAGATTCCTTCAATTACAGCAACAGAGTGAAGATTTAAAGCCGCTTTTTGACATAGCGACAAGAGACTCTCAAAATAACTCTTCGACAAATATTTACAAGATAGAAAAGGGGCTGCTGTATAAGTGTCAAGAAGATCGTTTAGGAAATGTACGGAAATTATTGGTCATTCCTGAAACTTGTCGGGAAAAGATATTGAGTTTATGTCATGAACAAGTGTCCGGACATTTGGGCGTAACTAAATCCAAAGATAATCTAGCTAGATATTTTTTTTGGCCCAAATGTTATCAAGATATGGAAACTTATATTCGAACTTGTGATCCTTGCCAAAGAGTGGGGAAATCTAACGATAGAAAAAAAGCGCCTCTGAAATTAGTCCCAGTGATATCGGAAGTATTTTCAAAAATAAACATAGATACTTGTGGACCCTTGCCAACCACATCTAAAGGAAACAAATATATACTAACTGCTATATGTGTAGCATCAAAATATCCAGAGGCTCTTCCAATCGAAGATATAACTTCGGTTACAATAGTGGATGCGTTGTTAAATCTTTTCAGCAGAATGGGATTCCCTAAAGAGATTCAGTGCGATCAAGGAACTTCATTTATGAGCAATCTGACCACAGAATTTTTTGAACGTTTCGGTATCAAAGTTAGTCATAGTTCGGTACACCACCCTCAGTCTAATCCAGTGGAGAGATTTCATCGTACTATAAAAAGAATATTACGAGTTTTATGTTTGGAGGCTGATTCTGATTGGGAACAGGTGCTACCGGCGGCTCTTCTTGCTTTAAGAACTGTGACGCATGAAAGCACGGGTTTCACACCTGCGGAACTTGTCCACGGAAAAAATTTGCGTACTCCAGAAACGTTGTTATACGAACATTGGACGGATTCACCAGAGGAGGAACAACCAGTAACCGAGTATGTTTTTAGACTCATAAATCGCTTAAAAAAGTGTCAAGAGTTGGCAGTTGAGAAAATGCAAGATCAACAACTCAGGAGAAAAAAATGGTATGATAAAAATGCCATAAAAAGAGAATTTAAAGAAGGTGATCTGGTTTTAATTTTGGCCACTTCTAAGGCAAATAAACTTTCGGTTCAATGGACAGGACCGGGCAAAGTTGAAAATAAAGTATCCGAAACAAATTATATCGTATCCTTACCGGGGAAAAAAGAAAGATCCCAAATTTATCATATCAATATGTTAAAGCCATATTATAAAAGACCTGAGGTAATTAATTACCTGTCTTGTAGCGAAGAGGGTTCTGACCAGATTGAGACTGAAATAGATTTTCCTAATATTGATACAAATCCAAACGTTTACGATTATTCTGAGGTTATTAAAAGTAGCAATTTGGAAGAATTATTAGAACCTACTCAAAGAGATCAATTGCAGAGGTTATTAAATAAATATTCGCAAAGTTTTTCTAACGAGCCGGGAATGACAGACCTCGTAGAACATGATATTGAAGTTATCAGTAATAAGCCGGTACGATCTAAGCCGTATCGAATGTCACATCGACAAAATGAAATTTTAAAAAGAGAAATTCAACGAATGCTTGACCTAAAAATTATTGAGGTGGGGGAATCAGACTACACTTCTCCTATGATTCTCGTAGAAGCTCCAAATAAGGACCCTCGACCTTGTGTGGATTACCGACGATTAAACGAAATCACACGTACCCAGTTCTATCCCTTACCCAATATAGAAGAACGGGTAGAAGAAGTTGCTTCTGCAAAATATATCACGGTTATAGATTTAGCTAAGGGATATTGGCAAATACCCTTAAGCCCTAATGCTCAAAGATATGCCGCATTTGTAACCAGTTTCGGCACTTACAGGCCATTACGGTTAAGTTTTGGTTTAAAAAACGCTCCTTATTTTTTTTCCAAGATGATGCAAGAGGTATTAAATGGATGCGAAGAATTTGCAGTTCCCTACCTGGATGATGTGGCTATTTTTTCAAAAACCTGGGAATGTCATCTCAAGCATCTGGAAATTGTGCTGAAACGTATAAGTAGAGCGAAATTGACCATTAAACCTTCAAAATGTCGTTTTGCTCAAAAACATGTCCTTTATTTGGGCCATGTTGTAGGCCAAGGGTACCGGAAACCGTCGGAAATTAAGACCAAAGCTATAAGAGATTTCCCAACACCCAAGACTAAAACGGATATAAGAGCATTTCTGGGATTAGCGGGCTACTATAGCCGTTATATTCCGATGTACTCAGCAATCGCCGCTCCGTTGACGGATCTTTTAAAAGGAAAATCAGTAAAGGGTGATATTCTGTGGAATGCTGAGAGCGAAAGGGCTTTCACGGAATTAAAAGAGAAATTAACAAGTTACCCAGTTTTATATGCACCCGATTTTACTCTTCCCTTTATTCTACAAACCGACGCATCTGATTATGGTATGGGAGTTGTATTAACACAGCTCACTAGTAACGGAGAAGAACATCCCATTATATTTCTGAGCAAGAAATTCTCCGAGGTAGAGAAAAAGTACTGCACCACTGAAAAGGAATGCGCCAGCATAGTGTTTGTTATTATCTAGACGGGCAAGACTTTATTGTGCAAACTGATCATAATCCGCTAACTTGGTTACGAGCTAATGCCAGTAATAATCCTCGCTTAATGCGTTGGGCTCTGGCTCTTCAGCCATACAATTTCACAATTATTCATCGTTCGGGGAAACTCAATAAAAATGCTGATGCTCTAAGCCGAAAAACTTGATATTATATTGATTTTATATTTTTTTACTGTCTTGTATGGTTCTTCTGTAAATCTATATAAGTAAAAGAATGCATATTGTGTAATATTTGTCTAAAAAGGGGTAAGCTCTGTTTTGTCTGAATGTAATTAGTCATTAGTATTTTTTGTACACTAAGTATGTTATATTATTTGTACACTGCCCTCAATATAATTTCATGTTTAATCCATGGTACTTACACCTGTTTGATGTAAAAATGTGTGTTTACTATAATTTATTTTATTAACAATATGGTGAACTCTAATGGTGGTAATTATGGTCCAGAAAACCCCCCCCCTCGGGGAGGGAAGGAAGCTGTGACAAACTGTAACAGCAAATGAATCATTAGGAAAATAACCAGCTGGATATTATTAGAGACTTCCTGTTTTGGACTAACTTAAAGAAACTCATTTTTAGAGCCAGGGTGTAAGCGATTCGGCCAGGAAGAATGTCCTGAAGGCTAATGGGTCTTTATCCCCTAATGCTTTTATGATGCCGACTTGTTCACGGCTGTTCGCTGCTCTTTTGTGAGAAGAGACGAAGCAGTGGAGCTGAATGGACATGTAGTCAGAGAACTCTGTGGGAAACTAGCTTTTTCCCTTCTGTAAGATATAGCAATGTAACGGTTTACGCTATTCATTATTTATTTAACCACGAATGAATTTGTTGTTGAGTTTTAAATAAATTTAAAAAGACAATCCTGTCTTGCTATTTTTCCATAAAAGCTCGGAAACATTACACATGGGTATAAGCGATTTATTTGGGAGGAGAAGGATTCTAAAACTTAATTTGCAAGATATTTTCTCTCTCCTTTCCGCATGCCTTCGTGGTTAATTGGAAGCATACTCGAAGCGTGTTCAGAGGTCCATACTTTGAGTCACAGAGAGGCCACTGCACGTTTTTCGTCTCCTGCTTCAAAATAACCTGATCACTTAACAAGTGGGGTCCTAACTATAAGGTGGTGGATGATAATCCATCGCTACCAAGATTTGGCGATTGGCTTCCCTAATCCCCAGTCGCCGATTAAAAAGGGGAATATGTATTTTCCACCTCTTTTCTCATACCTTCGTGGTGTAATTGGAAGTATACTCGACGCGCATTCGGGAGGTCCAGAGTTCGAGTCCCGGCGGGGGGCTTTGATCATTTTCCGTCTCCTGCTTCACAGTAATCTAATGACTTTACAACTGTCTGTGAGAAATTATTGACACAAAGTCTGGTTCAGGGCAGAATTAAGACAAAAGTGCTCCAAGCTCTTAAACGTATTTTGCTGCCCTTACGTGTTTATACAATATAACAACCTGTTTTCTTCATTGGTTCTCTCTCGGTTTTGGTTTAGCTACACCATAAATTCCACGTTACACCGACAATGGAAAATTTTTGTTATGCATTATTTCCTTGAAATCATAGGCACCCTAGGCATTCTTCTCCCTGTTTATTTTATTTATTGGTTAATCCAGCTCTGATGTGACTTCATACAGATTTTGTTAAAAGTTGAAATGATCCTAGAGTTTGAATACTATTGTAACTATTGATTTAACATTTACAGAAGGATTCATTACTTTCCTACTGTGAAATGCCTGCAGTGAGAATCACCAGAGTAACTGACAAATGAGATATAATTAGAGACTCGAAAAATGACCCATTTCATCCTCTCTCTGATGGTGGAATCTACCTTTACACTTTCTTTTTTACCTTCTATAGACTGTACCAATTAATGCACATTACACGGGCGCCTTAACTACGCTCATCACTGTCAACATCTAATGAACCCAATGGATCATGCGCGTGAATCCACACAGATGGATAATCGCTTAATGACTGCCTTCTAATTCTTTTGTAACTTTTATCGATGCTTTTAGAAAGGTCTTAAAAAACCAAGATGAAAAACTGGAAAGCGAAGAGTCTGTCCCGCGGGATAAACTTCACGGATGTTGGCGCGAGGTAAAGATTGTTGCCAGATCTCATCGAGTATGTGTGGGGCCGCAGCATGAGTCGCAATAAATCATCTCCTGTATCACGATTAAGACATAACGCCGAATTATGTACTCAGTTAGAGGAATGAAACAAAACAAATGAATGAAAAAAAAAATCATACTCTAATCTCAGGGGCGTGGTTTAAACAAGTTCAAAGGGGGGGGGAGACATACATCCAGCTTTTTCTGTAGAAGGAAATACTACAATGCGTTTAAATTCCCCGTCATTTTCTTCCACCCTACCCACTTAAGCTTGTGAGTTTCTTTAATTGTCGACCCCTTAAGTGAACTCACATCCCCAGCTGGTTGGCTATGAAGAATGGTTTGGAACATAATATGAAATATAGATAACAGAATGTATCTGTGAAGGATCTGAACATGCTATCAAAGTTGGGTAATACCGTGGGGAATTGATAATAATATTCCCAATCCACCACACACAGCGATAGTATTGAAAAAGGCACGCGGTCGCTGCGGCCAATGACTCTATTTGTGAAAAATGAAGACATTTGAAATGTGAGCGTGTTAAATGCATATGGATACATCAGTCTTTTGCCTAGTTACGAGTGCCTGTAAGTTCGTGGAGATTTAAATCGATTCCGGGGGGTATTCTCTGAACAATGAAATTAATTCTTTCTAAATAACTGTAATTGAAGAGATCAGATTGAAATACAGGACTTTGGAGAAATTTGCCGAGAGAAAATTTTAGCCATGATTTATGAGCCAATACTTAAGGGTAAATAACTAGTCATATGCTGTCTATGAGTCCGAAAAAAATTTGAAAAAGCTCAGATTTTTAAATGCATCCCCAAAGGGTTTGTTAAGGTTTTTTTACGTTCTTCCTGAGCTCACTGTCTACAAGTCTGCTGTTGCACTTACTCATACTAACCTCCCCCCGTCCATTTTGTCTTTTTAGTTTTATTATTTTAAGCATCATTTTCTTCGCGCTTATGCCATACACATTTCAACGGCAAAGTTATAAAAATTTCAAAAGCAACATTCGCGATGAAGCATTAAGTGTTCGCGTATGTTTTTCTGCTTTTTCTCAATCTCAGCTCATCATATCGATCTCCAATTTTCTGACTGAGAAGATGGCTTTACGAAACTTTTTTTTTTGACTTTTTATTATTAATATTTTGTGTGTTTACTTTACTTATTAAATATCACGTTCTTGTTGCTTACGCCACACAAAATTCGATTCAACGGCAAAATTACAGAACATTTAAAAACAGTATAGCCTTAGAATTTCCGATAAAGTCTCGCGTGTTGAAGATTAAAATGTTTTTTTTTTTTCGGTACAGTGCTGTTTGCTCACTTTCAGATCGTTATGCTTGTTAAAATTCTTTAAGATTTTAGAAAATATAAATTCAAATTTCGGGCTTCCAGGACCCATGTTCGCGAGGAGGACTACGTTATTCAAAATTTGACCACTCTTAAGTACCACCGTTTTTTCGCAGTGCTAGGAGCATACATACATTCATGCAAATTCTTTCTTAGTTACTTTCTTTAAAAGTAATACACGGCGATAATATTTCATGGCAACAATTTGAAAAGTGATGCAGACATTTAAAGTGATACGCCGCCAAGTTCCGTTACGAGACTAATAATCCATTCGCCCTAACTCCCTTTTCGGCTTTAAAAAAATAATAATTCTGAATATATATATCAATGACATATCAAAGAAAAAATACATTTTTTTACTATTGAAAGAGAATATCCAATTTAAAGCCCTTTTATAATTCATTTACATTATTATTATTATTATTATTATTATTATTATTATTATTATTATTATTATTATTACTATTATTATTATTATTATTTATTATTATTATTATTATTGTTGTTGTTATTATTATTATCAAGAAGTCAAGTTTTATACATAGACACAGAAATTTATTTCTACTTTACTCTTATTTATTTATTCTTCCATTTTTATTTTTTTGAGTAATAGTCCCTTCCACATTCTGCTTCCATGTATTTGTTGAAAGATTGCAGGTTTCTTACTACTATTTAACAAACCAAGGAAGCGCGCTGTTGAAAACTAACGCTATTGATATATGACATAACCGCTTTAGAAACAGCACTTATTAATTCAAATAACGCTACAAAACTTCATAAAAACTATCAGTTGAATACATTATGAATTAAACATATGTATTATGTAAATATGCTATCAGCAATGTGTGAAACGATTAAAATTTGTACTTTTCCTATGCAATGGATAGGATGGCAAATGACGAACTGGCATTCCAATCCGTTTCGAATATTCATACGTTTAATATACTCAGTTCATAATTACGTAAATTTCATACATGTGTAACATGTATACAAACCGGTTTCCCTTAGAAACTCCTCTACGAAAGCATCCCTCCTCTCAGATAGATAACCCTAGTATACTTTGTCTTGACGTAATAAACCAAACCAAACCATGCATTTCGTACATTTTCATATATTATTTTTTTCAGTAAGCAAAATATAAGTATCGCTTTGTACATTTCTTTCCTTTATGTATTTTGAATAAAAGATTTTCAATGGCACTCCTTCATTACTTTTTAAAAATAACATTTGCATTTTTAAGGAATGCGAGTCTTTAAAATAACTCCCTGTAGAGACATTAGGTACTTTTGAAGCAAGAGAGATTGGAAAATGAGCAACGCCTTCGCCGGGAATCGAACCACGGATCTATCGGTTACGCGTCGAGCGTGCTGACCACTACACCACGAAGGCATGCGAAGAAGGTGGGAGAAATACCTTATATACTTCCCCTTTTAAAGGGCGACTGGGGTTTTGGGGACCCAATCGCCAAATCCCGGTGGTGGAGAATCATCATCCACCACCTTTTTAGTTCGGGCGCCAGTGTAGAGAAATTAGGTATTTTTGAAGCAAGAGAGATTGGAAAATGAGCAGTGCCTTCCCCCGGAATCGAAACACGGACCTCTCGGTTACGCGTCGAGCGTGCTGACCGCTGCACCACGAAGACGGTGGGAGAAATACCTTATAACCCTTATCATGACTTTTTCCTATCATGACCTAAATAGCATTTCTTACTATATAGAGTGCCTAAGTATTATATACAATGCTTAGAGAAAGTAGATAATAATTCTCATATTTCTTACTTTGCCTAAAATGGCAGACATTCCATAAAACTTCTATATATTCTATGGCATAGCAGCGCTTCATTCCCAGTAACATACATATATTAATGAAAACTTAAATAATGAATTTGATAATAATAAACTGCCTTTTCCCATTTTCAGGCTAAAGACTATAAAAGAAATAGGAAATATTATGTTATGTAGAATCGCAGTGCTCTAGAAAAAAGTGGCTCCAATAATGGCAGAGTGGTTAAGACATGTGAATACTGACAGTTCATCCTGGATTCGGGCTGGCTGCATGGTCGATTTTCGTGGTTTTTCACTTGCGTAACGTGAATAAGAGCCAGTTTCTCTTAGAAATCCACCACGAAGACATCACTTTCGGTAGGCAAATAGCCTGTGCGTGCTTTCCTATATTCGAAAAACCTAACTTAGAAACAGGCTACTTGCCAATATTGAAAAAAAATTAAAGACCGTAAGTCTTAATGACAACAGTTCCGATGTTTCCAAGACGATAAATGGCTTTGTCGAGCAGCGATATGGCCCTCAAGGGTTTCTGAAGTCAAATAACTTTGATGACAAAGAGACCATTCACTCGAATGACTATTTAATTTCGTAAAGGCGTTTGATTGAAATCTTCTTAACAATAACTTCATTCAGTTAATTTTCAACTGAATTTTAAATTGGGAGGAAGAAATTAAACTTCATTTTCTTGTATCCTTTGGAAACTACTTGACCTTGACTACAATTACATAGGCTATGTTAACTCTATGAGAAGTCCCATAAAAAGCCAACCGAAGAATCGTGTTGATTACTCTAATAATTTATCTTGTAGAATAGTTAGGGCCTTTTATGCTGGAGACTTAAAAAATGTGCAGTGTCCTCACCGGGACGCGAACCCTCGATCTATCGAATACGCGTTGAGTATGCTTCCAATTACACTCCAAAAGCATTGGGAAAGGATGGAGAAAATACCTTATACTTTTAAAGGATGACTGGGGATAAGAGGCCCAATCGCCAATTCCTGGTGATGACGGATTATTATCGTCCACCACCTTTTTTTTTGTCTCTGTTCGGGTGCCATTGTAGAGTCATTAGGTATTTTATGCTGGAAACGTGAAAAATGTGCAATGCAATCGCCAGAATTCGAACTCCGGACCTCCTGAATGCACAATATTTGTACTTGCAGTTGCAGCACGAAGGCATACGAATGAAGAAGAAAATACCTCATAATCTATTTTTTTACAAATGCCTGGTTTTTAGCATTTAAGCCGTTATCCGTCTTGCTTTACAATACTTCGGGGTGACAGAACTAAGATTATTAAGTGCAGAGTACGTGTTTAAATACTCTTTGTTGAAGACTGCCTCTGTCGTTGACATAGATCTTGTGGCGATATAAGTGACAGTAAAACTTCCTCTATCTCCATGGCAGTTTTGAAGAAGAATCCACCCTCGGGGAACAGACCTGAGGGATTCCTATGCTTTTCCCCTACTACCATATTACTAGAGAGGATTTTCGACTGAAAATATGCTGTGGGTGCTTCCATGCCGCACAGACACTATGCATTTGCAAACATCCAAGTATTCACTGGGATTTGAATCCTAGCCCAACGACACAACAACCAGGAGTACTAACCACTAATCCGACCAGTGTGGCCGAGTCTATATGAAAGAGATGAGCATTGAGACAATCATGCCCAGTCAAAAGATGGAATGAAGTCACAGCTGTAGCACCAGAAGCATCAGGGATATATTGCATCCCATGTCCTGAAGATACTGCCATAGTCTTTCAGCAGCTTTTATGCTCAAACCTGAATCATGAAGCTTGCTAAACTCCATATTTATCAATCTGTTAATAGAACGAAAGTCATACCTTTCCTTGCTAAAGTCTGCACTCTTATTTCCTTGTAGTTCATAATGTGCTACTGCACTCTTATTTCCTTGTAGTTCATAATGTGCTAGCACCCACTGTAGTGCTATTGAGTCAGTAAGAGTATTAAAAAAATATCAACCTTCATAAATAAATTTTGATATTATAAGAACGATATCTATTTATAAAATTCGAAGCAAAAATAAAATTTAAAAAATTCAAAAGTAAAAAACCGAAAAGTTTTATATTTTAAGTCTCCAAAAGGGTTTGTTAAGGTTTACGTATAATGCCTTCGCTAAACTCGTAGTCTACCAGACTGCTCAAACACTCACTCCGGCTAACCCCATTTTTGTTGGAGGGAAAAATTCTGTTTGGCTTTATTATTAGGCTTTCTCGTTTTCTTTGCAATTGCGGCATATATGTTCAACTACAAAAACATAAAAATGTTTAAAGCTGCATGGCAACGTATGTTTAGAATTCCGATGCAGTGTCAAGGGTCGGCTAGCAATTTTATATATTTTTCAGTCTTTTCTCAGTTCATCATGTCAATACTCAGTTTTCTTCGTAAGATAGCTAAAAAAATTTTTTTGTCGTTTTATTATTAACTTTTTATCCTCTAACTTTATTTATTACGTATCACGTTCTTTGCACTTAAGCCACATAAAATTTAGTTCAACAGCAAAATCACAAAATATTTAGAAACAGCATATCCTTATAATTCCCGATAGTTTGTTTGTTAAAGGTTGTGATATATATTTTTATATTCGCTATATTATTTCTGTAAAAACTAGCCACTTAAAATAGTTATCTTAAAAACGAACAAGTATATACTGATTTTAAAGAATCTTGCTAGTGTAATTTCGTAAAAACATTGCATATTTATAATTAGACATCGTACTATTTTAATACATGTTTATTTAACTCATGTTTATTATTAAGTTCGAATGTTTATTACTAACTTCATGTTTATTATTAACATTAAGACGAAAGAAAAACATATACTTAAGAATGGTATTTTTCGCTCGTAAATCGCTTAGTTTGTTACTCAGTAATTTGGAAAATTACTGAGTAATTTGAAAAAGAAAGAAAACATCTTAGGTTTTAGGGAATGGCAACATGCTGGCTCGCAGACCATAAAAGTATTTTATTTCTGGTAGCTGCAACACATTATTTTCATATGGCCGAGTTTGTTAAGTAAAATTAAAAGATAAATATCTTACATTTTTTCGAATGGCAATAATCTCGTCGGAGAGAAAAAAAAAGTTTTATTTCGAACAGTGTTAACATTTGTCACTTTCAAATCGCTGAGTTCGTTTATCAAAAATTCATTCAAGTTTTACAAAATATAAAACACATAATAAAACAGGTCGAAAGTCAAAATTCGCACTTCCACATGTTCGAGTAGAGGACTATGCTTTTCAGAATTGGATGGCTCTAGGTATTGGGTGGCTCGTCGTTTTTCCACAGGGAGAGAACTATATATACATACATATATGCAGATTCTTCACTATTTAATTTCTTTAAAAATAATCCAGGACGATAATATTTGGCGGCAACAATCCAAAAAGTAATCCGCCGTTTGTAGTGAAGTAACGCAAAATCCTATTTCAATACTAATGGCCACTTTTGGACTAAAAATAAAGGAGGCCCATATGCTTCCTTTGACAATTTTGACTAAAATTATGTTATAGAATTATAGGGCCGAGTGATTTATTTTTAAAATTATTCAACACCCTTTGATATAGACTTATATTTCTTCCGTTGTTCTTCAGCAAAAAAATCTGGTGGAGGTTAAATAGCAAGCAAATACGTAACTGAAGAGGAGAGTTTTGGCAGCAGAGCCACCCCTTCCCCAAAAAAAAAGAAAAAATTCGTTATCCCATCACCTGTTTGCCGACATGGTTTTAGTGAGAGCTTTCTGGTATTGTCTGCCTTTGGTTTAGAAATCGCAGGTGGATGTAGCCAGGTTGTTTAAGTCAATTAAAATAATAAAGTGCACGAGGGTTGTCTTCCTAAATAAAAAGATGCTTCCGTGGAGGATTTTCTAAGGGAAATTGGCTCGTAATAACATTTCCTTACTTAGGCCCTGAAGTTATTTGTTATGTTGTATATATTTAATTACCACCAGATCAGTGCACTGACTAACGATGCTGATTGCTTCATCAGTTGGGTCGGATTCGAATCCCAAAGAATGCATGGATGTTGTAAATGTAAAGTGCCTGTGGGGCACCGGGATTCTTAAAATACTGACAAGCTGGGAATCCTTCCGAGTGATATGGTGGCAGTGGAAGATAAGTAGGAGATTTTTGAATCTGTATCTGGGGTGTTGTTGTTATTACTAATCTTACTTGTCTGACGATGGTCCGTACAAGCATATGATATTCATCGTGGCAAGGAGTCAAATGCGTCTGTCGTCTTGAGCACCATATAGGTGACAGCACGACTTTAATTCAGTTCCGCTCCCAGTTTTGAGAGAGAGCGTTCTAGGAGGACAGGTCCTGGGGGTCTCCCATCTCTCTGCGCCTACCATAACCTCTCTAAAGGGCTTTCGGCTTGCTTCATATTTAGACTGCTCCCCCCCTGCCGCACAGACACTATACATTTACAAACATCCATGCCTTCTACGGGATTCAAACTCGAGCAAATTGGAACGGCAGTTAGAGTCAGTAACCACTACTCCGGTTGGGCGGCCGTCTGGGGTTGCTCTTTGTAAAAATTAGAGAGGAATTGCTCAAGTGTGGTGGGAATTTTACGAATGGTCAAACGCTGCTATCCCATGACCTACATATTTAATCATTTGTACTTCTAAGGCCTCGAAAACCCTTAGTGTTAATAAACTTTTAACTACTTTTACATCTTGGCTGTTCTTAAGAGTTCAGAGTTCCTAGTTATGTGCGAAGATGAGAAAGAGTCAGGTGCACAGGAAGATTAAACAAGATGGGATTTTAGCGGCTAATTCTTTTTAACTTTACATAAAATTAATTCTTACCGCAGAATTAAAAAAATTTTAAACATTTATTTAGTTTTAATTCTCACTAATAAGGTTTTGTGTTTATTACTTTCTCTTCGACAACTGCAGTTGCTACTCGAAGAGGAAGAAAACACGATATCGCAGAAATGGCGTCCTCGTGGAAAAAGAAATGCATGTTTACCGCGTCGCCATGCTTTAAAATAACAAAACTGGGGAAATAATATATTATAAACCCACAACCACACCCGGATATTTCCTAAAGAATTTCGTCTGTTGGGCATTTCGGGTGCTCAAAACATACAATTAGGAATCTACTTATATTTGCATTCAAGTCACAAGGTGTGGTTCCGTATAAGAACTACAACAATGGTCCGGATTTTAGAATGACTTTTTTCTTCCTACTAAATTTTACTCAGACCCATCAATAGAGCCTGTTTATGAGATTTCATATTGTTTCAGAGGTATCGAAGCTTTTTTATATTTTTAATTGCGCGGAATGCTTATTATTCAAAGGCTTGATTAAGACATTCATTCTAATTTTGCGTAAAACAATCAACTGTTCTGAAGCACCCGAGGCTATATTTATTATTATTATTATTATTTCTAGAGGTTGTTGCTCTGAGCTTTAGGAATAAAACTGTGGTCAAAGTGAACTTGCTCATCTCATTTCCGACTGCGAAGTTCAGCGATGAATTATAAAAATGAAATTACCCACTCAGGTCGTATCGCTTTCTTGTTTTCTTCGGCCGCAAATCTCAGGCTCACATTTCTCATTCTCTCAGTATATTTTAGATGTTTTAGCTGATTATTAATGCGATCTATAAAAAGAAGTTTTAGTTTGTCTTTTAAGTTAATTTATCTTCTGGTATGTATTTATAAGAGAAAAGAATAGCTAAATAATAAATGATACTCAAGTGTTGTCTTTAAAGTTTTAACAGCACTATAGTTGGGAAATTCCTTGCTCACAAAAAAGATACATTTATGCAAACGTAGCTGCTTGCACGGCCACCGTCCAACTACATATAATATAGTTATATCCAACTAAGATAATTTCTCGTGTCCAATTAGTAAAAAATAATAATAAGGATGAAGAACAGCCTTTGTTACTTTTAAATCGCTTAGTTTGTTAATCAATAAGCAGATAAATTAAATTTGAAAGAAAAATATTTTACTCTTTCCTTAATGGCAACACATTCGCGGGTGAAAGATAAAAATATTTTATTTCGGACAGTAGCATCCCATTTATTTCAAATAGCAGGTACTCTTCGATAAATTTAAAAGGCAAATATATTATGCTTTGCCGTGTGGCAACTCATTCCTTTCACAATCAAGTGACAACACAGCTTTGCTCAGTTCCGCCACCAATTTTGATGGAAAGCACCCCGCGAGGGACGGATCTGAGAGTCTCCCACGCCTTTTCCCCTACCACAGCCTCTAGAAAGGACTTTCGGCTCGCCCCATTTTGAAAGTGCCCGCATAGCACACGAACACTATACATTTACCATGCCTTCTCCGGGATTCGAACCGGGGTCCTTCGGCATGGCAGTCAGCGTCGTCCCTGTTGGGCGACAGTATTTTGAGTGGATAATAAAAGCATGGAGTGAAATTAAACCTCACATAATTCGAAAGTCATTTAAAAATGTAGTATATCTAACAATATAAATGGAACCGGAAATGATTACTTATTTATGGATCAGAGTAACAGTGAAGATAAAAATCAAACAGAATTCGAAGATATACCTGAAACTATAACGGAAGACGAATATGACTGAATTTTCATGTTATCCGATATTGAAAATTTTTAAGCTCATAAGGTGTGTCATTTCTTTTAAATAAACAGCATTCGAATACAAGTAAAAATCTAATTTTACTATATTCATCTTTCCCTTATTTTTAAATCTGTCATTTTCATATTTGATCTATAACACGCACCCGTTCATTTCGGTCTCATGTTTTGTATTAAAAGTTTCGCTACAACGACAGAAAATACGGTACATTATTCCTATTGATTTTAAAGTCTTAAAATACTAAAACAGAAAGCTTTTTTTTTTGCTGTATTTTAATATAGTTTTCAGCTAAAAGTTTTACGAACTTCAGCTAAATTACTACTACCAGTTGTCCATTAAAATTGTTATGGGCTTCATTTAAGGTACCACTTCCAGCTATCTGTTTAATTTTACTAAAAATCTGAGGAACTCTTTACATGAATGCGGAAAGATTATATACAGGAAACAGAAATTTTTGGAGAGTTGATATAAGAATTATCGTGGACGAAAGAACCGTCACACACGTGCAAAGACTCAGACAGGTGCATCATTGTATGAATAATATAAATATGTCATTAGAACCGAAAGTTTTGCTTATTCACTGAAAACTCATGATCGAATTTTTATACAGAAAGCATTACCTCCCTTACATATGTATATATATATATATACATATATATACATATTGTTTGTTTTGAGTTCGAATGCATGTAGGGGAAAGATATAAGCATTTGAAACTCATTATAAATTTCTTCTTAAAATTTATGATGTAAGTATTAAAAAAGCGGTTTAAAGTCTCAAATAGTTCAGAAGAACGAAACATGTATTCGGAACTCATTAATCAACTTGGTTTAAGGTTTCAAAGGTTTAAGGTATTTTTTCTTGACAAGTTCTGTTTGAAGTGTTAAATAGAGAAGATTAATTTATGGAGAAATTTTATTGCAATCCGTATTTTTATTGTTTCACGTACTGCAGTTTTTAAAAATTTTCTTTAAACACTTCCGTTTTTAACTATACTCTTTATTCGCTTTTATTCAGTTTTTGTAACCATTTCCCGGAGAGAAAAATAGGTAGACCTTTATATATTTTGGAACTAAATTTATATTTAGTTTATGTTCCGACTTTAATTTATTATGATCTACCAGCTTCAGCGCTAATTCGTCTCTTTTCTTTAATTACAGCTTCAA
>KK112247.1:25023-47210 GCA_000611955.2 Stegodyphus mimosarum | reverse complement strand
CTACATGCCTCCGAAACACTTGGAAAAACGAATAAAACATAACATTGTGCTAAATTGACTACTCAAAGAAACCAAAGACCTAAAAAAACAAAGACTATAAAAAATGTCAAATTAGTCTAAAATATGCAAATCCGAAATGCAAAAGCAAATAAATATAAAGTGTGTGAACAGAGACGTAAGACTCAAGAACGGTTAACTACCCTTTATTTCTCAAAATAAGGATGAACACAGTCTGCTCCTATCTCGGAGCGAACAGCAAAGCCTTCACTTGGGCTTGAACTCAAATTAATATGAATTTGAACTTAAATAATGCTTAACTAAAAGATATAGTCGAAGTTATCAAGATTCTAAGTAGTTGGCCCCTAAATCTCAATTAAGTCGGCGAAGCTATCAAGGGCCTAAAGTACGACTGAGCGTAGCAATAGCTTGGAGAGAGACGTAGCCAAAGGCAAACGCGCGCTAGTCAGGAACTCTGGCTCTTTAGCAAAGTCATTGAAGCATCGACTTAAATATTACTCATTTGCATTAACCGCGTTTCTGAAGATACATTCTGGTAGGAAATTGTAAGCTGAAGCTAGAAGGGATAGAAAAGGGGGCGTAAACTTAAAATAACTGTTATAAAATTAGGATAAACCTTACAAGAAATTTATACACTTTGTTTAATATATTTTCGTATTTTTAACGGTGTAATCTTTTTTTGAAAGAAAATGTAAGATATACGGAAAATTAAACTGTCTCATTTTCATTACAGGAAATACGGGGGGCAATCCAAGTACTCTTTGATCTTCTGATGTTCCTATCTTCCAATATTCTTTCTTTTTCGATCACTTTTTGACATTCCTATGTTTTTGATTTTCCTATCCTATTTCTCAGAACATTTTATACATATGCATAAATATAGTTTATATTACATATAGTACAAATAACATAAGTAAATTAAGTAAATCCATGTACATATATGTGTGAGTAATAAATTTTATTAATACTTTTATTGTAGCTTATTTCATACTTTTTTTCAAAGAATAATATTTTATAAAATTTTAAACTTTTCTTAAAAATTAAAAAGAAACTATTATATTAGTATGTTAGCTTACAGATGTAATATTTTAAATCTACTAGATTTCATACATATAAGTAAATGTCACATAACTAAACATATAAATAAACGTCACATAACTAAGTGAAAGATCTTCCATCACGTACGACTCGAAAGTGATGATGGCGCATATCATTACACACCTCTTGAAATCCATCGAACGAAGAAAATGATTTAAAGTGGTATTTACTTCCCATTTGCGTTCCAAACAATGTGCACTTTAAGAACGCACGAAACAAAGCATCCTCACTAACGAAGTGCAAATGTATTCGAATTCTAGACATCACCATTTCCTTGGTACCGAGGCCTTAAAGTTCGCTGCCACCGCGGCACCTCTCAAAAGGCTTGCTACAATCAATTCCCCAGCTAGTACAGCAAGGGGGGAGGAGGTTTCATCACGCAGAAACGCATCCCCTAACGACACCTAATAACGGGTTGAATATCACTTGCAGTGCCGAAAATTGCTCGAGAAGAAACACTTTGGACCATCCTCCGACCAGAGGGGACAATCAGAAGCTTTCACAAGTGGAAAGGCTGGGCGAAGAAGAAAAATCTATCATTTTGTTTCGCACCGTGTGAACGATTTGGCAACTCTAGCTGTTTGTTATTTAATCGTTTTGGAAGAGATTTGTGGTTATGGTGGCGTGCTCACCTTTTTGTGTCCTTAATGGACTATTTATTACACACTTCGGAGTTTCTGTTTTTATATGTTTTTGGCAACTGCGCGGACTGCATACTGAAAGGTGATAGGTAAATTCTTTTGTGATTTCTTAGTGGAAGGTTGGATGGAAGAAGGATATGCTCGCAAATGTTGGCTTTTCTCGTTAGGACACGGAAGTTGGGATATGAAGTCTAATACCGTCCTAGACACATAAGCTAAATAAATTTCTTCTTTTTCAATTCATATACTTAATTTCTATTTAATTCATTTTAAATACTAGCCACTTACTCCGTCAGTAACCTAAAATAGTTATTACAAAAAAAAAAAGTATACAATGATTTTAACGATGATTCCAATTAGTAAAATATCGTTAAATTCGTGGAATAGAATTTCATAAAAATATTAAATGATTTTTAGTAATTAACTGAAGTACTTCTTTTTCACTTTCTTGTATGAATTAAAGGAAGTATTGTAATCGCGAAAAATTTCGGTATCGTGTTTCAATGAAAATATCCATTTTGACCGTTATCGAATCTATCTGAACGATGGTTTTGCGCGACTTCTGTACGTACGGGCAGAATAAAGGACTCTTTTTTTTTCCCAAAAGATATTGTAAAATGGATTCAAAGAGAATTCAGAATAAATTTTTCCGTGACATCTGTATATACGTATATGTGTATCTCGCATGGCTCAAAAACGAGTAACTTCAGAAAGGTGAAATTTTGTATATGGGGCTACTATAATACATAGTTGTGCACCTTCCTTTTTGGTTGCAATCGGCCGCACTAAACGTATATATATACAAGTTTGGTACGGCTACACACATACACTACCCGGCATTGAAAATGCAACACCAAGAAGTAGTGTCCAGAAAGTGGTGAGACTCGGCAAAGAGAGATACACAGCAAAGAACAATAAGTGATCTTTATTTCGAAATGATATGCTTAATACAGAGCGAGAATTTGTAGGACCATCTTTGGATGGCGATACACGAAGCAACGCGTCTAGGTACAGAGTTAATACATGTGGGATGGAATTACGGATGGTGGCTAGGAAAGCATCTGTACACTTCGCAGAGTACGTTGGCTGATGCAAGCAGTGTATAATCGCGTGTTATTCTACTGATAAAGGGCATTTGGCACACCCTAAAGGTAGAGAAGTGTCACCGGACGCAGCACACCATCCATAGTGTGACGGCTATCACAATACGTTGGGCCGTCATAGTGCCCTGAATACGAACTAGAGGTGACCTGGAATTGTACGCAATTGCCCGTCAAACCATGATACCAAGTTTATTCAGCAAACTCAGCGATTTAAAAGGAATGTGTTGTCTGATAAAAAAATGCTTTACCAGGAAACTGCCATTCGGCTTCGAGTAAAATTTTTAACTTTTCTCTCGAATTTAATTTATCTATTATTGATTAACAAAGTAAGCGATTTAAAACAACAAAAACAGTTCGTCTTTTTTGTTATTATAAATGACTAGCTAGTGAAATGACATTAGCTGGACTGGTTAAAATCAATATATATATATCTTTTTATAATAGCTATTGTAGATGACTGGCTGCGCAGGTGGCTTGTGCTTCGCAAAATAAAGAAAAAATGGTGCAAAATATGTTTTAAAGGACCTTAACAATAAGTAGTACTCATTACAGAGCAAGTATTCAATGCAAAAAATAACAAACATGCCCTACGTTAATGGTGTTAGAGTCAAAATTCTTTGCTTCTTTATTAATTTTGAACTTCACTGGTTTCAAGAACAATAAAAAACAAATACAAATTTTCCTCATAACGCGATTTATGTAATGTTTGTAGAATCTGAACAGGATAAGAAAGGTGAGAATATTCATCTACACGCTTCAAAACAGTCAGACGTCAAGAATACACAACAGTTTTCATTGCTAAAATATGACCTCCATGACCTTGACGAGCTTGTAATACGCACTTATGTCGGTCTCTGAGGCACAGCTTACTCGATTAGAATTCAAATCTGACATTAGAATGAAGTTCAAGAAGCCTTAAATATGCCGAAACTGTTCAGTTTCGACAAAATTCTATGCGGAAACATGAAGGTATAAAAAATAAAACTAAAGACCGAGAGAAATTTCTTTCTATATCACAGATTTTCAATAAATAAATTAACCAAAATTTCATAAAGTATTAAACTAAAAGAAGTTCCGCACTTTATTAAGGTTAAACAAAAAGTATTATATTTAACTAAGCAGTACGGTTAATTAAACTTAAATGTTATTATAATTAACAAATTAAGATACACCTACATTTAAATTTCAGTATTTCTCTTTTTAATACAATTTTCGAAGACAAGATAATACAGTTTTAGTAAGTGATGCTAAAACTAAAGTCCCAAGATATTAAAAACTTGTTTTTTAATATCTTGGGATTTTAGTTTACCTAATTTTTTTTTAATCTTATACTTTGAGAAAAGGCGTTTTGAAAAAATGGTTTTATTGAAAATCATGCTTTTGGAAAATATTTTTCTATTCGAGTTTCATATAATTTCAAGAGTTTAATCAGAAAGGGAAAGTGATTATTCTGAGAATAAAGCTTTCAAATGCATTGGAACTTTTACCCCAAAACTGACTTCGGCTGATCTATCCTTTCTTTTCGCAAAATATCAATACTTTTGTTGTTGGATTCTATATTTTATCTGTCTATATTTTATTCTATATTTTATCTTCTATTTCTATATTTTTTCAACTTTTCTATATTTCCCAGCTACCCTGTATGTTTGCATACTATAATTACGAAGATAATTTCACAAGTAACATACTTATGAAATCAGATCATGACACGAGGAGATACTTATCATATCATTCTTATGAGAATTCTAACGAGATAGGGTCATAATCAAGCTCGGCCATCGTGTCATTCAAACTCGTATTATTTATTATACAATAATTAATATTTCAAAATAGTTTCATTTGTGTTTACTGATGTTCGTTAATGTTTACTTTCATTTATTCTGAAATTATTACACTAATACTAATGTTACTATTACCAATATACTGATATTGGTATTATTAATGTACTACTGTTATTACTGTGACTTCGTGAACATCCGAAACAAAAGGAAGAGTTAGATCAGAAGAAATCTTTATTCACATCACTGTCATAACGCATGAAGACACAGACATAAATTGAAATTTTCACACATTTAAAGATATCAATGAATTTCCGAGCTGGGGACGCATTCAGAGATGACAGAAATGAACCATATGGCATCCGTCACATCTGTCCTCTGCAGACAAATTCTCATCTCCTTAGCTTGCTGACGGAGCTTTTCGCCTCTGTCAGAGTCACAATGTAGAACATTCTGCTGTTCTCGTGCTTGGTTGCCATCTAGAATTACAAAAAACTGTCAAAAATTCGTTACAGAACTAATATTATTACAGTTCCACTGTTACTGTTATTATTTACTTTATACTGTTACTAATATTATTACTGTACACTCATATACTACTTCAGCTCATGTAATACTATTATTATTGTGGACTACTATTACGTATGGCTCTGTTACTATTACTGGTATCACAGACCTAATAAAAAAGTACTGCAATTATCGCTAACTGATGTACTACTATTACGTACTGCATTGCTAATATACTACTTATTACTAATGTTTCTATACTAATACTGATGTTACTAAATTCATTACTAATATTACTGAGTATTATTATTTATTAATATTTACTTTAAGTTATTGCTAACGTTACTGTTGCTAATTTATTGCCAACATTACTATACAAATGTTATTATCAATAATATAATACAAATATTACTGCCATTCCATGGATTACTGTCCTACTACTATTATTACACTATTACTACTGCCCTATTACTTTTGCTGTACTACTATTATTATTAATACACAATTATTATTATCGTATATTACTAATATTTATTGTTCTACTATTATTACGGTAGTTATAATACTACACTTACACAAAGTACTACTATTATTGCTAACTAATGTACTATTACTATGTGCTGCATTAGTAATATAATACTATTACTAATATACTACAGTTTCTAATGTTTCTATACTAATGTTGATGATACTAAGTATATGATAATGTTAGTATTTGCCATTAATATTACTTATTTTTATTAGTTTTTACTTTAAATTATAAATTTATTATTAATACTGCTAATGTTTCGGTTACTAATATATTACAAATGTACTATTATTACAGTAATACTTTTCCGACTAGTACTACCATGTACCGTATTCTTCTTATTATTATTATTATATATCCTCTTATTATAATATATTATTCTTACTGTACTACCACTATTAATGCTGCACTATTATTATTGCTGTTATTATACTACTGTTATCCTGCACTGTATTACAATGACTGCGGTAGCATCACTGTTATTATAAATTACTATTATTAATGCTGCTATTACTTATACACTACTGTTATTAACGCTTCTATTCCTGATATTTTACTGTTACTAATGTAACTGTTACCAATGTATAGTATTGTGTCTAATGTTAGTCATGCTAATACTAACATTGTTGTTAATTACTAATGTTACTAATACTAAAGTTGTTATTAAGATGTTACTCTTTATTATTAACATTACTAATAACACTAACATTTGTTAATTTATTTATTTATTTTAATTTTCTATTAATGCCCTAAATTTAATTTTTTATGTGAATTATTACTATAATTTAAATTTTATCACTAATATATAGTAATTTCTACTAACGCTTATTTTTTCCAATGTTCTTTGTTTTTGTTAAAATTAATCTTTTAAAATATTTTTACTATATCCAAATAGCTTATCATTATTTTCCTGTTAAGCAAAGAATTTTTTAAGGCACATAGTTTAAATCCATAAGTGTATATGAATCTGCATGTTCATCGAAGAAGAAAAGCTTTAAAACATATACAATTTTCTTCCTTATTTAGGCCATGGAACAATCTTTCTGAGTCCCTTGGAGGAATAAACAGCCACATCGAAACTTAAATGTTTGATATTCCTTTTCAGTAAGAGAAATATCTTGTTGAAAATGCTTTTCATGAAAACTGCTTGAGGCTTCGAGAGTGGCAGAACATGAAATTCAAGTATGGATATAAAAATATGAATTTATAAACAACTGTATCCCATGACTTCGTATGCTTTCAGACTCACAGTAATTTTTTGGTAGATCTATGCTTTTGGGAAATATTTATAAGCATCCTTGAATGACTACAACTCAGCCTTTTCATTTGGATTCTTCTGTTGATCTAACTTCAGATCCAAATTTATGGTTCTACAAACACACCTTTAATTTTATAATGACTTATATTTGTTTCTCAGGTGAAGGCAGAGCCAGCGCTGGGCATTTTGCCGACCGCTGCAATCTTTGCAAAATCCTAAATTCCAACGGCTCTCCTAAATTCTACAACTTTTCGAATGCCTACAATTTATTTCTCGGTGCTTCTCTAAAATAAAAAAAAACTTTGCTGTGTCTGAAACTTGCCACTCGGTGAAGTCCCACTAGTTGCACCGGTTCTGGGGCTGGTCCTGGAAGCATGAACCTTGTCCATTTGGAATCATTTCCTTAAAAGAATTCCCTTATAGATGTTAATTTTAGCTTCTAACGAATGTAGATATATTGTTTCGGAATCCTCAAGCGCTCACCTGATAGTTTTGATTTTTCTAAAATTCAGTAACACTCGTTTTGGATATTTCACGTCATTTCCAACTTCCCGTGAGAGATCAGTTTATAAATAAATTAAAATAAGTGAGGATATTTTCCCTTAAATGCCAATGAATGATATTATTGGAGGAGTTAAAGAACCAGCGTAGTATTCATAAATTTGCTGGACTAGTTTGGAAGGTGTAAATATAGAACCTTGTCCTTTAGGTGCAAATGATGAAAGAGAAGCGGTGATAAGATAAGATGATAAAAATGAAAAGAAGGAAGTCAAGCTACTGCCGCTCTCTGTGAATGAAAGATGAAACCAATTATGAATAATTTCCTTAAAAGCTGAGGATCCAGAGTGATTGGAACTGGGATCGTTAACAAGAACTGAAAGATTTTTCATGACTGTGAAACAGCTTAAACTAATTCGCCGCCAACGGAAGATGTTATCTGAATAATTTTGCCCTCAAATAAATGGAAAATGGGGTTTTTCTAACCAATAGTAATGGGTAACAGAAGGTTTATGTGTTTCTTTTTTCCTAACATATGCCTTTTGTTCCTTAACGCGAAATTTAAGGCACTCTTAGTTTGGCAAGCATAAATTAAACAACATTAGCCAGGAGTTCTATATACATTTCAAGGCTTCATACCCGGAATGGGGTCCTCAAGTATGTAACTGCGAATTTTATTGACAGGAGAGAAGACGAGCCGAAAGTTGAATTTCTGTAAAATACTTGCACTATAGCTACTCCATGGAAAGAAAGGAATGATAACAGAATTCTTATAATCTCTTAAAACTAAGGGGTGATTTTGATATGATGAGATGAGAAGATTTTTAACTGCTTAATTCAGTAATATTAGGTGAAAAGCCTCTGTTAATAGCAACTGCTTTTAAGTAATTTAGTTCTTGATCAAGAGCCGGTTTGAAAGAGCAAACGAAGGATTAAAACGAAGCTAACTTCTGTTTAGTCAAATGACATGATCTGAAGTGTGGTGGAAGATAAACAGATGAAAGTTTATGGTAAACAGTAGTACTGACTTTGCATACGTTGCGGATGATCAAGATGTCAAGAAACGGAGCAGAATTAGATGTCTCAAGTTCAGAAGTGAACTGAATGTCAGGACGAATCGAATTCATTATTTAAAGAACTCTATTTAAATCATCTTTGTTTTGGATTTGAAATAATTTTAATTCATAAAAAGCATGTAGATATCAGCAAGGATAGGATTAACAGGGATTCGCATGGCTAATCTCTGTTTGCTTGCAATGCTTATTTTGGAAAACAAAATGGGATTGAGGGTACAAACCCCTGGGGTATATACAGAATTCCTTGCCACTGTGGTTTTATTTCTTTTGGTCGAACTCTTAAAATTTCGCTCAAAGGAACATGAGGCATATGTTAGGGAAAAAGAAAGAAATAAATCCTCTATTACCCAACACTGTTGGTCAGCAAATTACATTTAAAATTTTTCTGCAGCCAAAATTATTCAAAACACATCTTTCGTTGGCTAATTAGATTTTCTAAAGACGTTTCAGATTCATAAAAGTCTTTCATTTCTAATTAACGATCTCAATTCTAGTCAGTACACCCTCAGCTTTTAAAGCAATTATTTTACAGTTGTTTTCATCTTTCATCAATACAGAGAGTCAGTAGCTTGACTTACTATCTCTCATTTTTATCGCCTTATCTTATTACTGGTTTGTCTTTCCTCATTTACACAACTGCAGCTGAAAAGTTTCTATATTTAAACCTTCGAAACTAGTCCTGTAAATTTATGAATATTACATTGATTCATGTAGTTTTAATTCCTCCAATAATCATTATTCGGCCCTATTATTCTTAATTCAAATTCAATCATGTTCTCTTGTGAGTTACAAGTACGTAACATTTTTCATTTATAATTTTTTTACAAGAGATAAAAAACAATTTTCGTAAGGGTAATTTATTTGCTTTCTAAAGCTTAAAATGCTTTATTAATAATATAATGAAGTTTTATTACTTTAGAACCATTATTTAATAATTATGTAAAATTTCATTAAAAGAAAAATATTTTAAGTCTTGAAATCCTGTAAATAATGTTACGAATTGGCTGTGTGCCAACTCTGAAACCTTCCTGTGTTTCCTAGAACATGAATTCTGTAAGACTCTAAGAATAAAATTTCATTAAAAAAAAGAAAAAAGTTATCAATACTTTTCATAAGTTTCTTGTAAAATGTATAAACTGCTATTCACTTAATCTATTTATTTACTCGAGAAATCTTTTTCTAAACCGATATTCCATTTTAGTTACGTACAAATGCAAACATTTCGCTGGCCAATTTGTGTAAGCTCCCTGAATATGATCTCCAACTTAAAAATTGTTGTTGTTTTGAGGGCGATGAGAGTTATTGAAAAGAAGAAAAACGTGATAGCCAATCAAAGAAGCATATCGGAAGTGAGTGAAATAAAAGATTTTTAACTGATGCTTTCCCAGAGTTTAACAAAATAATCGAACAGAACTTGTAAACCTATGATATACGAGGGGAAGCATAATAAGGATAACAGGGTGATAATTTGACAATGATAACTCCTGCGCCATATTAAGGTGATCGACTTGGTATTTCAATGACTTATTAGGAATTTAATTACGAATCTATGAATTAATTTATAGTAATGTATTTATTACTGTTCGGAACTTGAACATCAAACTATGTTGGATTCCTATCGACTTATGTTGGATTCCTGTCATCGACAGCTACATTCCATGCCAGGATTCCATACATCACATCGCCGCATTGCGCTGAAGAGAACCACGGCTACAGCCACTTCGATAACTTCACTTGTAGTCACATGAGGACAATAGATATACAGTGTTGGCTTCTCACCTCTTCAGTACTGCGCAGACGCAAAGGGCAATGCAATTTCCCAACAAAAAGGAAGTATCTTGGCCAATTTTTATAGGCCGGCGTCCAATACTTTGCATTTTATTTTTCATAATGAGTACAGAGTATTCCTAAATTCTGTATAAGAACATGTTTGGTTAAATTTCGTAATAAGCTGCCTCCACGATATAGTGGTTAACAGAGCCGGTTGCGATACTAATCGGCCCGGGTTCGAATCTCGGAGAAGGCAAGGTTGTAACTCTCCATCCCTTCATAGGAGGCAAAGGTGGTCCACCTATTAGGCGCCTCCATAATAAAATGACTACCACTTCTGGCCTTAATAGTGGCCACGCCGAAGTCGACTGAGGGCCCACCATAGGCAAGAAAAAAAAATCGCAATAAAAAGTTAAATTTCATAACTTTTACAAAATAGTATTTTTTTTTCTTTTTTTAATTTGAAATTGGCAAAACTTGAACATTTGTGTCATTTCAAACAATTTTGCAAGTAAAAGTATCTATCTATGATCAATGGGTGCGAAAATAATTTAGGGTAGTCACTTTTATGGACAGGGAGTACACCAATTAATGTAAGATTATGTAAACGTGTTCATAATTGAATATATACATAATTATTTTCTTTGCGATTTTATTTTTTGGACTTCTTTAAAAAGACAAATGCCAGTATTGCATTGCATTTCTAACAGGACGACGTAAGTCCAGATTTATTAAAAGTTCTTCAAAAAGTAATAAAAAGCGACCTGTGAAAGCTAAGCAGAAAACAATTTAATATTGCCTCAATTTGTTTCCAAGCTAGTTGTTGCAGACAATATTTCCGCTTAATAACGTTCCCACCGGACCTGTCTGCATAGAGAAATGATACATTGCATAATAAAAACCGCCTTCGGGCAGCTTTCCTGCGAGCTGGTGCTTCCTCCTAATTCACGCATAAATCACACGAGCATCAACATTTCAGAGGTTGCCAAAACAATGGAGCCCTTGCCGACGCCTCGTGGGCAAGAAAGGGCAAAGGATAATAATTACGAGACGCGAGAGCATTTTTATACCACGATGTGTTGTAATATAAAAGTTTTCTTTTTGGGAATGCGAATCACGAGAAAGGTGTGAAGCTGTTGATGAGAGCGGCAGGCGAAGTATTACTGAACGGGAAGAAAGAAAAATTAACCGATTAGTAAGTGCATGGTGTGCTGTAGTCCAGATAAAATGTGTTACGTGATCGAGGCAAATTCATTTTTATGATTTGGGTGTTTCCAAAGTGTTATTTTTTCGAAATGGCATTTTAGTTTCAATCACCGTCGATACAAGAGATAACACGCAAGAATTGCTTGAAATTGTACACGTTTCTTTGAACTCCTAAGCATGTTCCTTTTCATTTCCTCTGGTGATTGCGGCAGATGGCTGGCTGGGTTAAGGCTGAATTCCAGACTTTGTACTTAAAACGGAACAACCATTTGTAACACTATTTGTTCAAACCTGTCAGAATGGCCGAGAAGAATATTTTTTACCTCTTTCTGTTCCTTTTCTTATGACGAAATGTTATTTATCTTTTTATTACCTATTTTATTTATCTTGTGCACATTTTTCTGTCTAATGTTTATTTTTATGATGCATTTTATTTATCTTTTTATCGTCTATCTTATTTACCTTATTTGTCTCTTTATTATGTATCGCATTTACCTTATTTATCTTATTTTCCTTCCCTTCTGTCTTACCCTTCTTTCTTTATTTCAATCATAATGACTTACTAATAACAATCAATTATAACAAAATGTAATTTCGATCATGTTGCATAAATATACTGATAGCTGTGGCATTTTCCATCGTCGAAAAGGTCTGTTATTCAAATACATGTATTTAAAGGCGAATTTAAGGAAGAATATTCAAGCAAGGATATTACCTAAATATTCTTAGGCTGGAAATCGATTAACATCGCACGCCCATCTTATTGAAATAAGTTTCAGTTCTCATGGATACCATGTAAAATGCAGAAATGAAAACGAGCATTAATTCTTAAAAGAATTTATTTGTGCTGCTAGACGTACAAAAAACGTAGCATCATTGAAAATGTTCCAAATGACACAAAACTTGACACACATAGACACAAAACTTCACACACATATTATTATTTTTTTTTTTTGGAAACTTATTGTAATTTAAGGAATTTCACGTACCCAATGACACTTAGCAACTTGTACGACAGCCATTTTGAAAGATATTGCAATTAACTGAACTTGAAAATGCTAAAAAACTATCACAAATTTTGCTGATGTGGTTTATAGGTTAGTTTAAGTTATTATGAGAAAACTTCAAGGGCTAGAGATGCCTTCGTGAAGATCTTTCTAAGGGAAATGCTCGGCCGCTGATGGGCCTAAGAATTTTGTATATAGTTAAGTAATTTTAGTGAAATTATATGAGAAATTGTAGCATCTCTTGTATAATGTAACAAATAAATAAAACTTTGAATAATAAAAATAAATAAATAAAACTCAAATGAACAAATAAATAAAACTTTGCTCGAAAAAAAAAGTTAAAGAGACAGGTCCATTTAACATTGGGGTAAATGGCTATCTCGCCCGCTAAGCTGGCTACGGTTTCGGCAATTAATTTTTGTCAGCAAACTTTGCAAGTGAAAAAGTCACCAAAGTTGGTACCTATTAGGCGATATTTGGGTCTATCCCTGTGTACTGTAATGAGTCTGTTCCCTATATATAACTGTAAGTGCCTGCCAGCAATTTGAAGAAATCGAAGGTACTAGAAATTTCTCAGCTGCTGGTGAACAACTATATAAGACCGGAGAGAGCACAGTTCTCAGTTTTTAGTTCGGAGTATTGCTAAATCTCCGTACGAGCTTCGCTCTTTAGATACGCTTTACATTGCACTTTGTTTAATATTCTTAGTAGTTTGAAGTGGTAAACTTTCAGAATAGCTGTATGAGTACTTTTGTGAAAATTTTCAGAACTGTAAAAGGTTTCTTTAGGAAAAATAAATTTTATCGAGCTATCATCGGTTCCGTGTGCTTGCAATCAACGCATGTAAAGCGGCGTTCACACTGGGGCATATCGAGGCTAGAGAACACAATGGACACAACAAACACAGTGGATCAGCTAGAAAAAACCAGTTTTTTGTCACTATTGACCCTGTTGAAAAAATCTTAACTTCGCGCAAAACGGAGCTAGCCAACACATGGAACCGACCAATCAGGAGAGTATTTCAAATCATCATCATCAACAGAAGCGCGCAAACAACATGGCTGACGATATGAGCGATTGATACACTAAGCGCAATTTTTGGCCAGTCCATTATGGATATTCTGCGTTACTTTAATTTCCTGTGTTAATGTAGATATATTTTAAAGTAAATTAAAAATTTTAGGATCTTTGAATATCGGGAAAAATCTTCTGAGGAAGGTACTTTTAATTTATCGCTGAATAACGGATAAGGTGCTTCTTTATTTTTTGTATTTTGTTGCTTCGTAAGATATGAGCGAAAATTATAGTCTAATTGCCTAAATCCAGCGACATCCCATTATATGGGATAGTTGATTTAAGGACTACAAAAATACACGTAGAATACTCTTGGATGATGATTTCAGATCGTCTTCATCGAAATAGTAAGTAATTTTCTTTTCCATTTAATACTGTTTTTGTGTTTAGATTTCGAATCCGGAGAATTAAATTACTGATATCAATGATCTCATAGAAATATCAAATTGTATTATAAAATTAGCAATGGAATTAAGAGTAGCGAAAGCAAAGCATAGACAAAAGCGTTAATCTAATATTTTTCTTTCTTCTAAATTAGTTTCATCATAAAAAAAAGGTACTGTTTATTACCTCAAATAATAAAATGAATTGCATCAACTTTATAAACTCCCTTAGCATTTGGAATGAAAATACTGATAATAATAATTAAATGACAACAATAAAACATAATAATGAAACATGTTTCTATTTTTCTAACTAATTTTTGATGATTTGAAACTTGTGTACTAAATGACCAATAAGAAAACTCAGCAACAAAATACATTTTCGTTGTTTTCTGTTCAGCGTACGTTTCGGTCGAACTATTAAAAAAAATCGCTTAGTTTTTGGTGTATCAATCAAAGATTCACGGCGGAAGCGCGCGCGATCTTCTACTTCCC
The DNA here is from genome assembly GCA_000611955.2 of Stegodyphus mimosarum. Classification (NCBI taxonomy): domain Eukaryota; kingdom Metazoa; phylum Arthropoda; class Arachnida; order Araneae; family Eresidae; genus Stegodyphus; species Stegodyphus mimosarum. The sequence goes on along the minus strand of KK112247.1, from coordinate 32,769 downwards.
TATTGGCTGTCGCTAGTAAACGTTCCCAGTAAGTGTGAATGAGCTAGGTTAGTTAGAGCGGCGTTCCATGCGTCGCTTAGCTCCGATAGCGTCGTTGTGTATCAAGTGTAAACGGCCCTTAGTAATAAAGTTCCCACGTCAATCTACAGCGTTTACATACTACTGAATTTGGATCTTGCCATAGAAAGAAAAGTAAGTGATCAGGATAATTGGAACTCCTGATTTACTGCAGTTCAGGAGTTCCAAATTGCAGTTCTGCACTTGAAATTCACTGTTTCACTGTTTGAAATTCACTGTTCTGCACACCGTTTCAATTGCAGTTCTGCACTTGAAAAATTCTGGAAAAAGTTAGCTACAAAAATGTCTCCGAAAAGAATTATGCATGAAAACTTTCCATTTTTTATTACCGCATAAAGAGTAAATGTAAAAAAAATTTTTTTTTTAAGATTTACTTTTTTTTGGAGGAGCTGGGAGAAGTACGCTCTAATTTGCAATCATGAAAGAACTGTATTTCTTAGCATATCCGATTTGTATAGAAAAAAGTTGCTAAGCTAATCAAAAGGTAAATTTTCCTTAAATTTATGCATATAAATTTACGTATGCTCACAAATAGATAATTAAATACATAGAGAAATTTATATAAATAAAGTATGGTTTTATTATTATTTTTCTGGTTAGTTTATTCACATCATTTTAAATGATTTGAAATACACTGAGCTATAATAGAAAACGTGTTTGTTAAATTTATATTCTCGTAGAATTCCCACTTCTGTTAATTATGAAATCATATTCAATTTTTTATAAATTGAAGTTCCGTATCTAAATTATGTGTATGTTAATAGACTAATTAGAGTTAATTAATTAAGCTTATGTTAATGTAGTTTTTTCCCACGTATCTGGAAGAACATACAAATATGTTGTGTTTAAAATTTTCTTAATCGTATACATACCAATAAGGCGATTCTCCTCTCTTCATTGGATTTCAAATATTATAGCATAATAACACGATAAAACACATCATTACATTCAGCTACATTAAATAACTTATTATGCATCATTGATTTTCAATTATTTCAACTGTATCAAGTAGTTCAAAAAAGCAGCAATGAAATACTTAAATATTTTAAAAAGTCCAAGAAGGACTGTACAGGTCGGTAAAAAGGCTGCAATTAATTTAGACTACACAGAATCTGAATGCTTATTAAATCAAGTTAATAATCGAATGATTCCAATGTATTTTATTATAAAATATTTGCATGATAAACTGATAATCATTTGAAAGAAACCTGAACTAGGCGCCGCGTAACTTCCCTTGAACGACCTATTAAATTATATATACTTTTTGCTGCATTTCATTAAAACTTATTTCTTCGAGTTATTCTAACTTGATTAACCGATACCTCAAGGCAAGTTGAAATGACATCAAAAACTGCAAATTTTGAAAATAAATATCCCGGCCAATTTCTGTTGTACAGGAATCAAACTTTGTGTACTTTTGTTATTTCATAACGAGTATAAGACTTTCACAGATATAAGTACTGAAACTAGAGATCACATTAAACGATAGATTTTGTTATTTGTCCAAAGTTATTTTTCTAATTTGATATCGTCAAAACATGAATGTTTTTGTCATTTTGAAACGCTTCTATAACTGGAAGTATATGTCTGCGATCAACAATTGCGAAAATGAAGACACCTTAAGCCGGATAAGGAGAGTGGATATATATTTGTTAAGAATTTTGTATATATGTAAACAATTTTATAAGCGTTACATTTGAAACTGTAGTTTTTTTTATATACTAAACATGAAAACTCTGAAGAGACGAAGCTCTGCTGAAATATACGATTATGGAGCAAATCTATTTAGCATTATCGGCTCTAAATTGACGAGACATTGCCAATCTGGCGATGGTTTTAGCGACTAATTTAAATTTGACGAGAGATCGCTGAAAGCCACCAAATTAGGCGAGTATTTGGCACGATCCCTGTTTAATTGTATTTGGTACTGTAATTGATCCCTATATGTAACTGCAACCGTATCCGACTCTTATGTAACTTTAACCATATATGTCCCGCAGTAATTTCGAGAAATAGAAGGTACTAGAGATCTCTCAGCGGCCAGAGGAAAACCACATAAGACTGGAGCTAACATCAGCTCTCAGTTGTTAGTTCATAGCTGACTTTGGAGTATTGAGAGATCACACACAACTAGACGTTATAGCAGTCCTATATACAAAATTTCAACGCTTTACAGGCTAATCGCTTTTGAGTTATGCGAAATAAATACGTAGCTACGTACGTACATGCAGATACCATAAAATTCATTTTGAATTTGCTTTTCAATCCGTTTTGGAATAGCGGGTTTGGAATTCCTTATTCTGTCCGTACGTGCAAAAAATATAGTCGAAAGGGATTCTGAAGCGGATAAACCGGATATTTCTGTTGAAATCTGAAACTCGAAATTTTTGCGATTACAATGCTTCCTTTACTTCGTACAAGGAAGTAAAAATATGTATAAAAATTTTAATGAGTCCAGCTAGTGTTATTTCATGGATTTCAGCTGGTAATTAATAAGAGTTTAATGCTTTTAAATCGTTTAGTTTGCTAGTGAATAACAAGCAAATTAAATTTGAAAGAAAAATTAAATAATTTGCCCTTTACCCGAAGGCAGCACACTACCGTGTAAAGAATTAAAAATATTTTGTTGTGGCAGGGCAACACAGTTCTTTCAAATCGCTGAATTTGTTGACGGAATTTAAAAGACAAATATCCTATGCTTTGCCGAATGGCAACAGACTGGCTCGTGAAAGATAAAAATATTTTATTTCGAGAATAGGCAAAAGATTGTTTTTAAATCGCTGAGTTAGTTAATCAGAAATTCATTAATTTCGCCTAAAATATGAAATAAATAAGAAATCCTTCCGAATTAAGATCTCGAGCTTCGAGGTCCAAATGTTCAAGTGAAGAATTACATGTGTTGAAAAATTTTGTTCTGAGTGTCACTGTTTTTTCACAATGTGATACTCATGATATATATGTAGGATTTATTATTATTATTTATTATTATTTAATAACAGAGATCGAAACTGTAAATCTATGATTAAGTCATCAAGTGATAGACGCATTAATACTTTTCAACCATTGCATACATATATGCATTGTTTAGTACACCATTCTATGAATTTTACAAGCTAATGTAAAACAATATCAATTTTCTTCCGTGAATAGCATTAAAATCTTTGTTTCAATTTTTTTTCTTTGCTCAATGAAATGTTTAGAACCTCGCACCCTGAAAGGGGTTTAAGATTTGAAAATTCAAATCTTTTCACTCCTTTCTTTATTAAAAGCTTTCGAATTCTAAAATGAATGAAACAATTTTGAAAACTTTTTAAATATTAGTTTTATTAACATCCACTACAAGCTTTCATTGAAAAAGAACGCTCTTTTTGCTATTTCAGGTGTACCAGATGTACGTATCACCAGAATCACCAGTGGCATCAATATTACCAATGGTACGAATCATCGTAATATCACGCAAATATCACGAGTGATTATCACCATTATTACCGATGATGGTGATATCATTACTACGCATCACGAGTGGTATCTCTCGCCAGTGATATTACCGCAATCATCAGTATCACTAGTGGTAATACAGGTGGCGGGTATCGTGGGTGTCATTGGCACATATCACATGTGGTACGTTTTTGTGGCACGTGGATCACGTAGCGAATCCTAAGAGTATTTAGCGTTTAATGTTTTTAAAACTTAATAATTTTTCCTCCTGGAGAGAATTTATTATTCTATTCTGGCACTGCAGCCAGGATTCCACTGTCTACAGATGCCGGAAGGCTTTGTGAGATAGGGCTGTAAATTAGAAGACCCGCTGTTTGCGTCCCGCTGCCTGCAGTTGAAGTGAAAGTCACTAGACAGTGAGGATATTCACAGTATCGATTGGCGATCCAGATCTTCCGACCACAATCCTATAGAAAACGTTTGGATCCTCTAGGATTTCCTATAGAATTTCGACTCGCCATCCCCATCCGAGAATCATCCTGGAGTTGAAAACTGAGGAGTGGGATCGGCTACCTCAGGGATTCCTCAACTGCCTCCTATACAGTATACCGTCACGCAAGGCTACCTGTCTGGCTGTGAGAGAGAACTAATACACCACCTGAAACCCATTTTCTGTTCGATATCACAAAGCAGAAATTGGACACTACTGCACTATGAGCTTTATTGGTAATCATGCGTATATAAAATCACTTTTGAACTGTATATCTCTTTCTCCGTTATAAATATATATTTACAAAATAGTTATTAAAATCTTCAGAAATTCGACATAATGTGCAGATTTTCTTAATTTTATCTAACGTTAACTTCTGAAGCAACTATCCATACTCAACTTTTGCTTTAATTTAAGAAGATTATGGAAAACGGTAAAATTGAACTGTTTAGTCTCATCCCCGTCCCTCCATATAATGCTGAGTAAAGGAAACTCAGGAACGAAGAGTTTTAATAAAACACATCAATTACTGAATTTGATTTCTATTTTTTTAATAAACATAGCTGTGTTTTTTAATTCATATCAAACATAACCCCTATTAAACATATTTCACATTTTCTTTTTTTAATTGAAAAGATTTTGTTTGAACTAATTTTTAAATATTTTCTTTTGATAATAGTGTTATTTTTTTTACCTCTAGCCGTCCTACACTAGTCAAAAGTAAAACTGCAACAGCATGAAGGAATGCGCCTAGCAGTGTGAAAATAGCAGGATCGGTACAAGGAAGACACATATGCAGATGATTAAAGAAACAAATATACGAAAAATTAAACTCTTTATTCCGTTTCTAATGTGGCCACCACGGACAGCTATACAGGCCTCTAAGCGACGAGACATACTGTCTGTGAGGCCAGCAAAAGCGTCCCGAGATAGTCCTTTCCAAGCCGAGTCGACTTCAGCTCTCAGTTACTCTACGGTGTGCGCCTGCGATGTCTTATCCATCACGCGTTCGATGGCAGCCCACACATGCTCGACGGAAGAGAGATTGGGTGAGGCTGCCGGCTAAGGAAAGATGTCATTTCCATTGAGGCTGTTCAGGATGAGACGTGCGACATGAAGTCAGGCAATTGTCCTTCTGGAATAATGGGCCGAGGGCGGCCTGCACAAGTGGCCGAACCACAGGCATAACAATTTGTGTTAATAGCGGCCAGATGTTAAACTGTCAGTAATGTGCACAAATGTTGTCCAGTGTCCGAACATGATATCACCCCAAACCATGAAGCATAGTGTAGGACCGGTGTGACGATCGACGATATGGACTAGCAGGTAACTTTCTCCGGGAAGCCACCACACATGCCCACGACCGTCATTCCTCCATAAACAAAATCGGGATGAGTCTGAAAATAATACCCACTGACATTTTTATCTCCATTTACCACAAAGTCGACGCCAAGCCAAATGGGCAGCCCTGTGTCGAGTAGTTAAACGAACTCCAGTGGCTGGGTGCGTGTATCCCTGCCTCATGCAACCTGTTACAGATAGTTTGGCAGAAGACATGGTTCTTCTGATAATGGTAAGTAGGTTCGAATATGACCTGCCATGGCAATCGGGTCCCCACGAAACATTCACCGAATCTGCCTATCAGTGCGATCTGACGGTGCACCTGGATGAGCCTCTGTCTCTTTGCCGTGTTCTCAGATGGTCTTGGCCAATCGTGCCACACATCGCTGAATTGTACTTACGTCCTGTCCAACACAACTGGTAATTGCCCGTATCGACAAACCGAATTCATGTAGTTTTGGATCCGTTCTCGTTCCTTGGTTTTTAACTGCTGGCATTCAGGTCGTTGATATCTCGAGTCATTTTTACTCTTCACCAAAAGTTAAGTTAAAACAGTCTAGCATATATACGGCGAGCCATCTGCTGGCTTTTATAGCCAGAAATTGGGTGCATATCACCAGGTATGCACGCGAATTCATTTATTTGCATATGTCTTCGACATCTTCAGTGTTTAAGCTTTCTGCACTAATTTGTTGATACTGCAGAAATAATATTAATCAAAATTAAATTATTGTATTCGTTTTTAAAAGTAGTTATTTTTGTCATATTATAAACACTTAATTTTATTTAATTAAAACAGAATGTAATTATATGTTATTCAACTGCCTACTTCAATTTTTAATAAAAATAAAGGTATAAATATTTGATAATGTTAGTGTAAATTTAGAAATATCAGTTTTTAACGGCGGTCAATAATACGAAACAAAATATAATCCAAAACTTCAAATACTATAGACCTTCCGACTGATTGGAACAATAAGTTAGATTTTGCTTACAAACGATAAAATGAAAGTGATACTTTGGACGTTTTTCTTAAATTTATTAAGCTGGGATATGGTTCAAGCTCTTTGCTGTTTAAAACATAGAATTAGAAAATGATTATATGCTGTCCCCATCAGATTTTCTTTTTTTTTATTATTATTATTTTATTACTATTAGTCCAAAAACAAAGTTAGTACCGAATAAGATATTAGTCTCGAAACGGCATTTTCCGTTGAATCACTTAAATGCGTCGCATCACTTTTCTAATTGTTATCACCAAATATCATCTCCCTATATTAAAGAAACTGAATAATGCAGAATCTGCATGAATATATGCATATTTCTCGCATTGTGAAACAACAACGTAATCCTCAGCAGGAGCATGGGTACCTTGAAGCCCGAATTTTGATTTTCGAATTTGTTTTATTACCTATTTCATATCTTTTAAAACTTAAAAAAGATTTCAGTTAAGAAACTCAACGATTTCAAAGCGAGTAGTGGAAACACTGTAAGAAAAAAAAAACACTTTTATCTCCAGAGAACGAGGCTGTCTGTCGAAAATATTAAAGATAAAAAAATGTGAATTAGGGCTTAATGCTGCGTCCAGAATTTTAAACGGATACGGCTATTCTGCTTTTGAAAATTTTTATATTTTTTTTTGTTGAAATGTATATGGCATAATTACGAGGAAAATGCTGCTGAATATTTTTTTTTAAAAATAGGTTAGTAGGAGTGAGTGTAACAGCAGATTGGCGGACTGCGAGCTCAGCAAGAGCATAAAAAAACCTTAACAAACCCTTTCGGGCAACAGTTAAAATCCGAAACCTTTCAGATTTTTTATTATTATTATTTGTAATTATTTCGAAAGCATTTGAGAGATTCCAGAAAAATTTATGGCTCGTTCCATTTTTAATTAAAAGTAATTTATATAAATTACACAAAAGGAATCAAATTTTGGGCTGAAAATTTTCCAATTAAAATCTTATTAAGGGAAAGTTCACGGGTTTGTGCGGTCATCCCTTCACCGTAACCGTAATGGCATCAGCCTCTTATTAGAAGGAGCAAATACCTCTTTGGGAAATACATTCTCATAGAAATGCCAAAAACGTGAGAACGCGCTTAGCACTTACAAGATGCTTTCGCAGAACAAGAAGGATAGCTTTCATCAAGTCATCGTGTTCCTTGTGTTGGAAGGGTTTATTCGTGACGGAAACAACAAATACATCAAGAAGGTGCTAATATCTCAATACTTATTACCATGGCCCGAGAAAGCAATTTCTTCCTGCTCACGATTCCGCGATACGCCGATCATTGGCGATATTAGCGATATAAGAAAAAAAGAGAATGAATACATAAAAACCAATTATGCACTGATTTATGGTGTTTTTCGGTGGCGATAAACTGCAATTGGCACTACT
>KK112247.1:5113-23651 GCA_000611955.2 Stegodyphus mimosarum | reverse complement strand
GTTACATAAATATTATAAAAATTATAAATATTAAAAAATAATATACCTTTTGTACGTATTATACCAACATTTAACACAGCTTTGTAAATATTATAAAACTTTAATAAAAGTAATAATTTAAACTATAAATTTAAGTCAGAAATCGTTGAATAACAAAAATCAATCAATAATCACTTAATTGTTTTCCTCTACATAAACAAAGAATCGGATGTGGAAACCACGTGACTTCTTTGTACAGCCTATTAAATTATATATATTTTTTGCTGCATTTCATTCCAATTAATTCCCCCCGAATTACTCAAATTTAATTACGCGATTCCTCAAGGCAAGTTGAAAATGATATCAAAAATTGCAGATTTTGAAATTCCGGTTAAATTTGTTGACGGGAGTCGAACTTTATATGATTTCATTTTTTCATAAAGACTGTAAAACTTTGCTAAATACTAGTAAAAAGAACCGAGAGATCGTATTAAAGGTTAGATTTTGTTATTTGTTGAAAATACTTTTCTTTAATTTGACAGTGCTAGAATACGAATATTTTCGTCATTTAAAGCCCTTCTGTAATTACAAATATATGGCCAGCAATTGCGAAAATAAAGGCCTGGTAAAGACTTTTAAGCCAGTTGAACGAATTGGTATATATATATATATGTGTGTGTGTGTTTGGAGCAGCCAATGTAATAAGAAAGGAAGGTGTGCAAAAGTAGATATGGTGTTTCCGTATGCAAAATTCCAACGTTCTACGGCTAATCGTTTTCGAGTTATGCGAGCTATATATACATTTACATCACGAAAACATACTTTTGAATCCATTTTAAATCTATTTTACAATTCATTTTGGAAAAGCGCCCTCTATTCTGTCCATATGGACAGACGTCACTCAAAAAAAAAAATCGTCCGAATGGCTTCGGGAATTGTCAAAATGGATATTTCTGTTGAAATATGATACCCGAAGATTAGAATACTTCTTTTACTTCGCACAAAGATGTTTAAAAGAAAAGAAAAAAGCTTTTTTTTTTTTTAAATCAGGATATGAATGGCCATCTCACCAATGGCTGAGCCATTAAAGACTTCTGAATACCGATAGTTAGTCTTGGGTTCGGAGCTAGGCGAACGGGCTGGCTGTATGGTTGGTTTTTCCGAATTCGAAAGTGAATACAAACCAGTTCACTTCGAAAATGCTCCTTGAAAGCATCGCTTTAGACAAATAGCCCTTATGTGCAAATAATCTAGGTTAGCCTAATTAAATAGCGCTGATAATAGTATGAATTTTATTTTCTTTACACTGTTCCTCTACGCATTTTCTCTTTACTCTGTTTCGAAATGCCTAAAGCTCTTATTATATGAAGATACGGAAATAGTCGTCTATTAAATTTCACCTAGTAAGACTGAAAGTTAACTAATTTCAGTTTTTTAACTTTTCTTGTTAATGTCTTTTTAACTTTTCTTGTTAATGTCTTTTTAACTTTTCTTCTCTTCAGAACTTTATTTCGATAACATAGATAAGAAATAAAACTCACTGAAAATGAATATTAAACTATTTCCTCCTTAAATTTACAATATGAAGTTAAAAAGCAAAGCCACGCATACTTGAGGAGTTTCGAGAACTCACGTATTTCAAACTCAAGTATTAAATTTACCTTCCCAAATACACATGCATGCTCGAACTTGTAAAATAACCTGAGTAATAAAAAAATGCAAACCATTAAAAAAGAAACAGTGCAAAATTGCCTTTACTTTTAACCCCAGCTCAGACCAGTTTATTTTCAGGTTAGCGCAGAGTGTTTCCTTTTCAAGCAACACGGTTATAATATGACAGAAACACATTAAATACTTTGAAGCAGTCAAAGGTTACGAAAAATATGAAAAAAAGCAGAAGGAGTATTTGCATGTAAAAACTTTTATCGGAGTATCAGGTTAATGACATTTTCATTGCACTCTTAATCACAAAGTGGGAGTTCCGGTCAGTCTTCATTTCTTCTAGTGGTCGAACAGTTAAAAAATACTGAAAAAAAAAGAGATAGTTTAATTTTTTAACAGCCTTGGATTTAACTTTTGTCGAATATTTACAATTTTTCTCTTTAAAAATTCAGATAGGTTTATAATATTTTTGTTTGGCAAGTGGCATATATGATGAAGAAAATTTCATGTCAATGTGTTTTGTTCACGAACTGTACCTTTCAAATTCAACAAGTTTTATTGTTAGTCCAAAAGGTCGCTAGTCGAGAATGAGAGATAGTCTCGAAACGGCCTTCTGAGTTGAATAAACGGTGGATCATTTTTTAAATTGTGGCGACTAAACGTCCTGTAAAATAAAACTGCATGGATGTATGCATGTTTCTCGCATTGTGAGAAAACAACGTACCTCGAACCTTCAAAGTTTGAATAATGTAGTCCTCCATCCGAACATGGGCACCTAGAAGCCCGAATTTCGAATTTGTTTTATTATCTATTCTATGTTTTGTAAAATTTTAAAGAATTTCTAATTGAAAAACTTAACAGTTCCAAAGCAAGTAGTAGCCATACTGTACGGAAATAAATATTTCTATCTCCAGCTCGCGAGACTCTCTATCGGAAAATTCTAAAACTATGCCGCTTTTAAATACTTTGTGATTTGCCTGTTGAATCGAATTTTAGGTGGCGTAAGAGCCAAGAACATGATATTTATTAAATAAAGTAAACATACAAAATGTTAACAATAAAAATACAAAAAAAGTTTTGTAAAGCCATCTTAGTAAGAAAAACCGAACACTGAACTGAGAAAAGGCGGAAAAAAAACAGAAAAATGTATGGCAACACTTAACACTTCATTGGGTATTCTAAACTTATACTGCTATTGAAATTTTTGTAATTTCACCGTTGAACTGTATATGAAGTAAGCACGAAGAAAATTATGCTTAATGATAAAGCTAAAAGGACAAAAAGAAATCTGTCAGCAAGGGGGGAATGCAACAGCAGACTGACAAACTGAGAGCTCAGCGACAGCGTAGAAAAACCGTAACAAATCCTTTTGAACGACCGTTCAAATCTCAGACCTTGCAGACATTTTTTTAAAATTTATTTTAATATCAGGACATTTAGAATTGAGCGCAAATTTTACCAAACCTCAGGAGAGAATTTTTCTCTTTTGATAAACCTCTTTCACCCCATTGGCGAAGCCCGAATATTTTCCTACTCTATTTTTATACGCACCAACTTCCAGAATAACGATTCAGCATTTTCCATTTCAGAGTTGACATTTTAATGAAATCGTGATGCGGCTTCCTTTTCCACTTAGGAGTGCTGACAAGTTTCTGTACTGAAAGGGAAAAAAAAATAATAATAACTTTGCACGCTTTGCTATGAACTTGGTAATGGATGGCCACTTTATGAATGAAAATGATTAACCTCGAAGGTCGATTTTTCTTTCTTAGCTCCGTCATTCATTCCGGCAGTGACTACTTATTGTCACATTCGAATGCGTAAATCTATTGTTATTTTGACTCAGCCACTCCGTTTCCCGCCATCATAATTCCTTCTCTGCAATTTTATTCTGGAAAAATCGCTTCCACATCCGCTGTTTTGAGAACGTAATTTGTTCTTATTATCTTATCTTATTTTGTGGAATTATATGGCTGTTAAGAACAATAATTAGACATTTAGAATTAATGAACAGTCAGTTATTATATTGTAATCCTTTCAGCGTCCATTACTTCTGTAGCTCAAAGCGTCACAGCTTTGATTTGGTAATCTGAAAACCCAAATCCCCCCTCTATAGAGATAAAACGCATATAATCTCACCTTTCTGAAAACGATACAACATAAAGGAAATAAATAATTACTTAAGATTATACTGTATGCACTGTGTTCACAAAAAAGGTTCGTAACTGTTTTGTCTACAGTAAGCGCCGCCTAATGTGATCACGTTTGTCCAGGACTATTTCGCAAATATTAAGCAAATGACGAGAAAATAATGCCTTCCAAAATAGCAATAAAACTGAACTAATTTAAAATGAATATAACCAAAAACATATAAATAGGAACTTTCGTAGCATTTTAATTAGAAAAAGACAAAAATTTGCTTATGATCGTACGCACAATATATTTAATGCTTCATTTATGAACTGCTAATAAAGTTGCAGGAAATTGTTTTACCCATGTTGAACCTTTCATGAACTAGGAGGGTGATTATGAGCCTAGTTCATGAAAGATTGAAAGCGAACATGCAGATTTAAAATTAAAAGTTTGGTAAAATAAATAAATAAAAAAAAAAAAAATAAATGCAACCTTAGTAGATTATTAGAGGGGCTAAGGCAACAAAAATTAGGGTATGATTAATAAATTTCCAGGACTAGTTTCGAAGGTTAACATAGAACCTTCTTTTTCAGCTACAGAAAGGCAAATGACGAAAAAGAAGCCTGTGCTTAGGTAGTAACAGCCTTAGAAGAAGTTTTCATAGATTTCTTCTTTTGAGGAGCAAGAAAAAGGGAGAAATTCTTCAGATTTTTTTTTTCTTTCTTTTTTTCCCTCTCCTGTTGAAGAAGCGAGAGATTTATGCCTAATAAACCTCAAATTCGATAGACTTATTCAAAATCCACACTAGACTAAAATTGCTTTTTTTGCTTAATTTTCAATAGTTGAATAATGGTTCTTAAAATCGAAACTAAGCTGTTTGGAGACTCAATCTTTTACTTTTCGACATTTCTCTGACACCTGGCAATTTTTACAATCTATTTTGGCCTTATTGGACGACTTTACTACAATTCAAAAAATTTATTCTATATTATTTTGATCAAATTAACCGAATTGTTGATCGCATTAAGCGAAGTATTACATGATTTCGTATACGGTTAGAGCTTCGACAATTCGGTAACATATCCGAGTGATAACATTAACCGCAATTATATTAAGAAACATCAACTCTACTTCGAATTACACAAATTTTTTAATGCGTAGAAAAAACACAATACCTCTCGCAGTTCCATTTGCATTTACTGATGTGCCACAAGAAAAATTCTCAAGGTATTAAAAGTACAGAGTACACAGAGCTCAGTTTGAATTACCAGAAAATCACATTGCATATCGATGAGATAGCTTAAATTAGAATTCAAAAGGTACATGCAAGAAATTCAGTTCTCTGATCTGTGGGCATCGATGTCCCCCCAACACATAGAATTCTGGATTTTTTGCGGGAAAGGTTAGGGCTTTATATCATCCCAGCGGCATTCAGAATGCTTCTATGTAGATTAAATATGATCGAAACATAATCAAAGTATAAATATTAAAAGACTTCTTGTTCTAGCTGATTTACAAGATACGGCAACAAAGTTTAGTGAATATAATCATAAAATACATAGGGCGTTCGGTGACACCCGACGGAGTACCGAAAAAACGCTCCACAACGTGTTTAAACATGTCCGAGAACTGCATAGGAACAGACAAACAGTATAAAGCTGCATAAAGGAGCAGCGTACGAGTTCAAAGTTTTGATTCAAACTTAGTAAATCTGGGAAAAATCATCACATGTTGAAATAAGTTTACCGAGATGACAATGTATTTTTAAAGTGCGTTCTTACTTCTCGTAATTTCTTTTATGTTATCTTTAAAAGACAATATTTTAAAAAACATTTGTCGAGCGTTCTTTATGAAGAAACGAAATCACAATTTATTACACTATCTTATTTAAGTTAACGGAAGGAAATGGATAGTTTAGAAAGTACTATATTTTAATTCCCTTTTGAAAATATGGTGCTTACGTATTAACGGAATGACCTTAGTAGAAGTCGCCAAATTTTCAGAATGTGTCAAACTCTAGCAACCATACGCATTCATTCTCGTAACAATCCAGCAGTCAAGCAATGCAATTATTTTCGTATGTGATATTTATTTATTCATTTATGATTATTCAAAGTTCCAACGGTTTTTATAAACCAGTCGTACTATGGAAATGCGTTCCGTCGATAGGAGCTGTTGGTAAGGGTTGCGCAAAGCCGAGTCTTAACAATTCTCTGATATTTTTTAAGCGAAATCAGATCGCTGTGTGCTTCGGGAAAAGAACAACGAAAAATAATTACAGAAAGATTTGAAGAAGATTGCAAGTGCTTGAGTTTATGTACCACGTAATCCTTATTTAATATTTTAAATTTGTATTTTAAATTGCCAAAGCGTGTTTCCTTCCCATATATTCATAATGTTTACCGACTTACGACAAATATCGATAGTTTGAGAATCTTTCTAAACAAACAAACAAAAAAAAAAAAAAGGCGCGGAAACCACCAACTTGCACCTGATAAGAAACTTTTATCGTTTTAAATGTTAAAAGTAACCAAATTGCGCCCGGGCGGTTGCGCTAAAATGTAAGCACCGAAAATACTAATCTGAGCTTATTATATGAAATTCAAAAAACAATTTTATTCTTAACAAAAGCTTTGAATTCCATATAATTCTATGCACATTCAATATGTAAAAGATCTTTGAGTTTTATGCAATATATAAAAGTTTTAAACACATATAAAGGCGAACTTTCGAAACAGCTCACTTAGGAAATATTTGTGAAATTATGCTAAGACCTAAAATTAGGCTGAAAAGTAGTCTTATTTTCGAGTGGATTTCTAATTAAAAACTATTAGTGCAACGAACTAGATATTTTTTGCAAATTTTTACATTCGCATGAATGTGTTTCGATTTAGACGAAAAGTGGTTAAGTGATAGAACAGTATATTCGATTTTGTAACATTTTCTCCATGTAAAAAGAGGAATGTCGCCGAAATGTTGTCCATCATAACATCTCATGTTACAACTATGAAAAATTTCTAATTGGAGCTTACAATGATTACACAGCGAAAAATCACAGCAAAAAATATTCGTACAAATGTTTCTAAGAATTAAAATATATTTTCTGTTTTATTTTGAATTTCTTTTCCATTTTTTTTAAAAAATTTTCGCATATATACATAAAATTGAATATTTTAATTTTTAACATTTTTCAGCATTCATCTTTCCTATTACCATACGTTTAAAGAATTCGATGTTTCAGAATAGGTATGTTAGTTGGAAAGTTTTAAAACCACTTTAATTCAAAATTTAAAACTACTTCAAAATTTTATTATTTTTGAGACACCGTTTCTTGTACTATAAAAATTTATAATATTCACAGTTTTGAAGGAAGCTTGTTGGTTGAAAGGTTTCAAAGCTATTTTATAAAAACAGTTTTAGCCCATCAGCGGCCCGATAAAGTCATCGAACGCTGGTAGTTCGACGTAGATTCAGTTCCAGGTTACAGGCTTGCTGCATAGGCATTTTCATGTTTTTTAAATGTGTAACATGTATACGAACAGAAAGTCCTCCACGAAAGCATCCTTCTCCTCAGACAGATAATCCTCAAGTGCAGAGTTTAGCAGCGAAGCTGCTAAACAAAGATCAAACTGTGTTCATAATGTACGACGTTATAAACATTTTTATTGATTACTATAATAGTATAAATGTAATAAATTTTTTTTAAAATACGCGAATTTTGTTACGCGAGCTTTTAGAACTGGCAGTTTGACAGAAAAAAAAATTCAAATCTTCTACAGTGTTTGCAATATTATCCAAATTGGTAATTTGTAAGGTCTCGAAGACAGTGAGTGTGACGTAATGTAACGTAATAACGTATAAAACTTAACCGACTAACTGGAATGACTATAAACGCTTTTAAAGTCAAAGTTCAAATATGCAACTTTCTCACTGTATTGAAAAGCTTTCTATGCTATGATATCAGCTGGAACTCTTTTTGATGTTTAGCCACGTTGCTTAATATACTGTATTACAGACGTGAACAAAATCTACATTAAAATAATTTCATCAGTTTTAAATTTAAAATTAATTATGACGATCAATCTTCCATTCTTCTCAGCCATAGTTTAAGAAACACTTATTTTAAGTTGCAGAACCATAATCTTTTGGATCTAGTAAACTGAATGTTAGTAAAACGTACTAATAAAACAGTTACAATTTAATGGACATTGCTTTTATACTCAGAAATAAATTCTTCCTGTATTCTGGGAAATCATTTCATCTGTATATGGGAAAAAAAGATTTATTGTATTTTCTACTATTTCCTCTAGACTTTATCATGGTTGGTGTGTCCATTGTAGACGCAGATTTCTCAGAACCAAGGATGTTGGCCAAGATTAGGCATGTCTTATGAGAAAGAGAATAATTCGCGAATGATAGCAGAAATGGCCGCCAATGGCCCGTTCAATAAATAAGGGTCCCTAAGCTTCTTTACCAAGAAGTCTTATCTCCCGTGAATTGCGCGATCTTTCCAGGACTTCTCTTTACGTGTATTGTTTCTTTATTCCGGTGGCACGTTGCGTTTCATCAGTTAATTTTATTTTGTGTCTATGTTAATCCTTTAAAGCAATAACATTTAGCTTCCGAAAGGATTTTTCTTAACTATTACTTGGAAATGCACGGTGGAGGAAAAAAGTATTTAAACAATAGATATTTATGGAATAATTTTATTGCAAATGATGTAAATTAAGTTAAATTTTTGCATAATAACTATTTTACATAATTTAAGTAATAAATAAAAAAATAGAGTGTTTTTTGTCACCCTAACATACAAATATCAAGATATGCAAATGTTCAAGGGGAAAAAGGTGTTTCAACTAAATAACTATAACTTAAAATTCAATGAAACCAATACTAAATATAATATAAAATTTAATGTTTCGTAAAAAGTCCGTTGCTGCCTGTAACAACCTGCAGTGTTCTTGTCAATGATTCTACAAACCTTTGAGTTAAATCTGACGATACGTTTTCCCATGTTTTTAAAAGAATATTTTTAAATTCATTTTTATTTGAAAATTTATGTTTTCTAACTTCTTGATCCAGAACAATACCACAAACTCTCAATCGGGTTAAAATCAGGTGATTGGTGTGAAGTGTTCAGTCTCTGGGGCACTTTGTATAGCAGGAACTCTTTTGTAACACTAGCTGTATATTCAGGGTCATTGTCTTGTTGGAACCAGAAGTCATCCTTAATACCCACGGCCCACCAGCGGCCGGGCGGTGAAGTCCCTGAACACTGGTAGTTCGGTCAGAGGCTCAAATCTCGCGAACAGTCTGGCTGGTTTTCCTCATGTGTAACATGTTAACAGGAGCCAGTCTCTCTTAGAAAGTCCTCCAAGAAGGCGGCATCGCTCTCTTCTGTGTAGTGCCTTAGGGTGATACACGTAAATAATAATAGTACATACTACCCTGTTTTGACATACTTTGAAGTAAATTATCTCCCAGTATCTCTACGTACTTTCTCGCATTAAAAATTCACTCAATTGTAGCAAAATTACCAGTTTCATTCCAGCTCTTACCACCCCCTATCATAATGCTCCCACCACCACGCCTTACAGGTGGACATGCATTTTTAAAATTTAGAGTCGTTTTATTTTAACTCCAAACAGTTTTGTTGCCCTCGAATCCAAACAAGTGAAATTTACTTTTCCATCAATGAAAATAGTCTTTTTCCAAAATTCTAAAGACTTATTTATATATTCTTTTGCAAAAACAGGCCTTTTCTAACGATTTCAATTTCACTTACATATATACTGTTTTTTTTTTCTTGCACTCCTGGCGTTATAGCCGAATTTATGTAGGTAATTTTCTAATGTCGAGATGTAACATAAACATTCGAACAAAATGCAGGGTTATTAGATACATATATCCTCTTTCTTAGAATTCTCAGTCGGTTTATAAACCCACCAGCGGTCGAATGGTAAAGTCGCTGAACTGCGGTAGTTTCGACCTGGGTTCGATTCCTGGCGGCTGAATTACAGGCTGGCTGCATGGGCGCTTTCGCGGTTTCCCTCACGTGTAACGTGTATAGGAGCCAGTTTCCTTTGAGATGTCCTGCACGAAGGCACCCTTTCTCTTAGCAGGTAGCCCTACCGTGCTTTGCCCCGTAATTAAATAGACCGAACCAAACCTGTCGGTTGAGCAAATAGCAACTCACATTCAGTTCCAGGATCTTACTGCAACAGACTTTTCTTTACGGGGATATTTGAAAGCTCATGTTTTTCACTCACATTTTTGACGACATTCGTCATTCGAAATAAAAGATTTGTCTTCGAAGAGGACCTCGATAGGAAATTATAAACTTTATACCAAACACACTGCAACGCGTTTATAAGGGTATTTGGGAGACGAAAACTATGCCTTGAATTTGTGGAAGACATCTCCAAACAGGGCCGGTGTAACTAGCACTTCCTCGCCGGGCGGCAGACTTTAGAATAGCAAAATTTAAAAATTTAGGGAAACACTGGGGAGGGCAGAATTCTAGAGCCGTAGAGCTTACACTGGACGGTAAAATGCCTAGTCCCGATTCTGCCTTAAAGACATGGTAACGAAGAAGTGAGATTTGTTTTGGTGAATCCTAGACACTTCAGCATGATTCTAGATGTATTCATTTCTGTCTTCAAGAAATGCGATATCCTACTTTGAAAATGGGTGACATCAAGTGCCACAATCTGTATACATAATATGTTTTCAATAACTTTTAAAAATTCTTCAGACTATTCAATTTTTCATGCCTTATAACTGACATTCAAAGCCGCCTTTCTTAATTATAGAACAACCCTACGTGAATTATCTTATTGTCTCAGTGTTATGGATGAATAATTTCATTGTTTCATTGTCTGTCTTTACATTGGAAGGAGAGCAATTTAATAGAATGTCTACCTATCAATTCAAGTGCTCTACTTCGTTTCGTATAACAGTTCTGTTCGTTCAATTGTTATTTCTTAAACAATTACAACAAATGACGTTAGGGGGGTTTGATAAGAAGCCTGGAAATAGATAAAAATGTTAGTAAATTTTCCATAAAAAGAAACAATGTGTCAGAGGCGAAATATAAAAATACGTGTGACACTGACCTCCATCATTCATTCACTTTCCAGTGTTAAATGACGTCACATACCCGAACCATTGCACATATCCCATTTTATACCATATGTTTGGGCGTCTTAACCGAGGCATACGAAATAGAAATAGGAATTAAATTATCCGTTAATATTTTATTTAAATCATTATTTAATTCCCGTTTCAATGCAAGATAATTTTGAATGAAAGATTTCAGTTCCTGTATATTTTTTCGTAAGAATTTTTTTAATTTACTTTGATCGTCAAAAAAACTCTGATAAAGTTTGGTTTGGTTTAGTTGATTATGGCAGAACGCACTGTCTGCCCAAGGTAGAGGATTTTCATAGAAGATTTTCTAAGAGAAACTGGCTCGTATATACGTTATACATGAAGAAAACCCATTAAAACGCCCGTTCACGCAGCCCGTTCGCCTAGAATTGACCCCAGGTCGGAATGACCGGTGTTCAGTGATTTTACCGCTTGGCCGCTGACGGGCTTAAATTTTGATAAGGAAGTACTAAAATTCTGTAATATTATTAAGTTCGATTAAAATTGCTGGTAGAAATGTCATACTATATAAATAATTATTTTATGCAGGCTTGCTTTGTAAGCAGGTTTAGGATTTTCTGTTTTTAAAAAAAGTCCCAGAAATAGGTTGAATGAATGAGCAATGCCCTCCCCTAGATTCGAAATTGACCATGCCTGATAGCCGAACAAACCCACTTTCAGTGATATTACGAAAGCCCGAGGCAAGGAATAAGAAAATTCCTTACGGCGTAATTAAGTCTACCCTTACGAAGCAATTTTATAGAAGCTAATAAATCTTTACGGAAATTTATATGAAGATTTATAGGTAATCCTTTATAAAAATGCTTCTCTATAAAATTCTAAAGAAATTTTATAAAATTTTCGCAAAACGGAATTCCACAGAAATTTAGTTTTGTAAAATTATATAGAAATTGTTTTTATAAACCGCATTTAGAATGATATTTTATCAGTCTGTAAAATTTTTAAACTTTAATGAAAGCAAATTTTTATGTAAAATCAAATCAAATCGTATAAATTTAGTTAAAAGATGAAGTTCATGCTGCTAATTATAAAATTTTAATTATTGGAATTAATTTTAATGATTGTAATGGAGAACACACCGATGGCAGATACTTTCCTTACCGCCAAGCCACATGAGTGAATTTTCGGCTGGCCAGTAGTTTTTAAGTTCCCCCATGCCGCACAGACACTATACACTTACAGGCATGCATGACATCATCCGGGATTCCCCGCCCAATGGTAAAACAGCCAGATTTATTAATCATTGCTGCGTAGTTCAGACATTTATTTAAAAAGCCGTGTAGAGTATTTTCGGACAAAAACGGCTTTAGAAATCAGAACAGCAATCAAAACTAACCTCAAAGCCCTCGTTGAACTTTATTCTTTGAAAAATAAAAAGTAAATAAATAAATAAATAAAAATTAGATAAAATCATTTGATACTATGTTTTTTCTTAAAATGATCAAGTTAGGGATTTATCGAAACTTGTAATCGAGAAACAAGAATTTGTAGTAGTCCAAAAATGATAAATGAAAAATAGTTAAGAAAGAAAGATACTTGAATTTTAAAACTTTTAAGGAAATATTCAATTTTCAACAAATGTTAATTTTGTTGAAAATTCAAAAAAGTTCAATTTTCAACAAAAAGAAGAAGAAAGTAGAAAAGTTCCATGAGCTTCGTTAGAGTCTAAGTCACTCTAGAATTCTACTGCTCCTTGAATAAAAAAGGTAAAGCTGGCAAAATGTGTCATTACTTGAAGTAAAAAGATCCTTCAAAACTCCTGATCTTCTTTCAATAAAACAAGAGTTTATAAGGTAGTTCTCCGGCCTTCTTCGCATGCCTTCGTAGTGTAGTGGTCAGCACGCTCGACGCGTAACAGAGAGGTCCGTGGTTCGATTCCCGGCGAAAGCGTTGCTCATTTTTCAAATTTCCTGCTTTCAAAAAGTCCTAATAATTCTACACTGGCGCCCGAACTAAAATGGTGGTGGATGATGATGCTCCACCACCACAATTTGGCGATTGGTGCCCCTAACTCACAGTCGCCCTTTAAAAAGGGGAGTATATAAGGTATATCTCCCACCTTTTACGCATGCCTTCGTGGTGTAGTGGTCAGCACGCTCGACTCATAACCGAGAGGTCCATGGTTCGATTCCCGGCGAAGGCGTTGCTTATTTAATCATGTCTCCTGCTTTAAAAAACCTAATGTCTCTACAAGTTAACCTAAGATTCAGTTTTACTTAGTTCTGAAACGAATAAATACTATATTTATTATTGCTGTGATACTTAAATGCTTTCTTCTCTCTCAATTTACCTTCTCCTAAAATTTCTCAAGAAATATTTCTCAAAGTTGAACTACCCGAAATCGATCATAAGAATAAAAAAAATCGTCAATTTAAATTAAAGATTCTGAAGTAAGTATTCATTGTGAATATTTTCCAAAGCAGCTAAACTTGCAAACGGATATTTTCTCTCCTTTAATTTTAATTCTTTAGTGGCCTGTGTAAAGCATAATTTTCTTATTTTTCAGGCAGTGCTCAAATCAATGCGCCTTGAACAACAATAAGTGCCTTCAATGACGAAATTCGATTTAACACTGATATCATTTACTGACATGGCCACTGAAAATAACATTTATATTTTGCCCCTTGCCAGTCACATATGCATATATTTTCAGACTAACACTTCTATTTCTTATTTTAAAATTTAAATAAATGTATATAAGCGTTACAAGTGCTTAAAACGTCCATATACGTTATCTTTAGCAATAAAAGTGCATAACCCTTCAGTAACCTTCGCTGATTATCTTGATTTGTGTTTATTATCATCCCATATTACTTATGTATTAATAATTTATTTTGCAGTTACATTAGAAACAGAGCTGATTATGCTTTTGAGTGCTGTCTGTAGATAAGTATGATTGTAATATTGGACATAAAAATTGCTGCGTCATGAATGCGGTATGCAACGAAAGTCAAATTCGTATGAAGAGGTGCTACATGCTGGGGCACGCAAATGATTAGCATTTCAGCATAAGCACACAAAACAGATATGAGTAACGCCCTCAACGATGTGTATAAACAGGTGTCAAGAGGAAGATCTTGAGATTTTATCTTCCACTCAAACACTTCAGCCAATATATCCTCCCAACTTCTCCAGCGGAAATATCTAATTTGATAAAAAAAATACAAATTCGCTGCTTCGCAGGCTATGATTTAATTTCCAAGACAGCACTGAAGGAACTACCAAGAAACTGTATTGTGTTGCTCACAAATATCCTTAGCTCTTGTTATTAACTTATTTTTCACAGTAATGGAAATTATCCTCCTTCTTAAATATAAAACCCCAAGATGCGCTTCTGGTTATCGATCTATAAGCGTTTTACCATGTTTTAGCAAATTATTTGTAAGAGTTGCTCAGAAACCTGTTGCAGGACATCTAGAAAAATATGCCATTATTCAGAAGAACCTATTCGACTTTCGTAAAGGTCACATTACGAGTCACCAAATTTTGAATCTTACTGAATTTATTACAGCATCATTTTTACGAAAAGGTATCAGTCGCAGCGTGCTTTCTCAATTTTGAAAAAGCATTTAACCGCGTTTGGCGTCAAGATCTCATTTACAAGCTTGCAAAAGTTCATTTACTGCCACATTTTAGAAAAATAATCCATAGATATTTGAAACGTCAGACTTCCTAAGTTTGTATTGATGATACACTTTCCACTAAAAAAGTCATCGTGGTTGGAGTTCCGCAAGGCTCCGTATTAGGTCCTCTACTTTTTAACATCTATATTAATGACTTTCCGTAACTACTTGGAGCAAAAATTCTTAATTGGTCTCTAAATCTTTGAATCTTCAAAAAGACATACTAAACGTACAACTTTATGTTAATATAATATCTCACAGCTGTTCGATTTGAAAAATCAAGTTAAATGTAGCCAAATGTAACGCTTTCATTTTTACTTATCCAAGAATGACTATCCATGGAACAGTTCTAATCATTCAGTTATATAAATATTTAGGTTTATAATTGGTAAAAAACTTCCCTTTAAAGACCAAGTAATTTATGCTGTCAATAAAGCCAGTGCAGCCTTCATTTACAGTCTAACTGGAAGAAAATCCAAACTGCATCTTCATGTCAAGCGAATTTGTTACATAACTCTCCTCCGGCCAATTCTTACTTGTGCAGTTCCTCACTAACAATTGATCTTAAACTAAATAAAATCCTACGCACCATGTCAGTGTCATTGATTTGTTAAAAATTCTGTTATTCATCGCGACATCGGCATGCCAAACATTACGGATTATATTCCATTGTATTCTCACCGCTTCTTTTAACAATATGTTCACCTCCATCCCGAAATCGCTGCAAATACTAGCTATGATCTTACAACTTATTGTATAGTAGACCAAGAATGATAGGTTATAATGCCAAATGGTAAGTTCGCCTTAGATTCACACTTGACTTTTTTACAGACTCTCTATTAATTTATTCTTTATTTGCTAATATAGAGCTTTGTTTCCTTTAATTAAGGACCTTGTTTTTGAGTTTCATTCAATGTATAACTACACTCACCCTGTAGAGACATTAGGATTTTTTTGAAGAGACGAAAAATAAGCAATGCCTTCGCCGGGACTCGAACCACGGACCTCTCGAATACGCGCCGAGCTTGCTGACCACTACACCAAAAAGGTATGCCAAGAAGGCGGGAGAAATACCTTATATTCCAATATTCAGCTCTCTACGGGATTTAGACTACAGTAGGCGCGTCTTGCGCTACACTGTTAACATTACCATCAAGATCCAATATATAAACAGGAAGACTGCGCAGCGGGTTTCCCGTTTGGTAAAAAAATAGAAGCATCAAAGGCTTCAATGAATTAAAAAAATAGGGGAAAGAAGAAAAAGAATTGAAAAAGAAAGAGAAAAAGGAATTGGAAAAAGAAAGGAAATCGGGGTTAATTTCTGTCATTCTACGAGGAAATACGTTTATAGAGTACCAGTAGTGCTAACATTAATTTAGAAGAGTCTATGTGAAATTGAAATATTTTAGCTAATTGTTGGACATCAAAAGTTTTATGTAAATGTTATGAGTATTTTTAATTTTTTGAAGTTGAAAATTACTTTTCTTATAGTTTAAAATCACTACGAATTACAGATATGCATATTGCACTTCCGCATTACGAATGCATATCTGCATGTTACTTAAATCGAAAGAAAGTAATTTAAAAGGCACATTTTCTAAGTTTTATGCAAAACATATAATTGTTAGCGAAAATGATGTGCATGAAAGAGAGCGTTAGAAATCCTTTTATGAAAACAAGCGCTTTGGTTACCCAAAAACGTGAGTTATAAATGAGATTTATAGAATTATTTCGTATAAAATGGAGTATAATATATCTATGAAATTTGTTTTCTGTTTTTATTTTATTAAAAGAATCGCTTTACTCCAACACTGAATGAGAAAATCAATTATTATAATCATAGTAATAGTCAATCGTAATATTACGCTTTATAATAATGTTGTTGCCTGTGCAAGAGTTCGTAATAGATTGAATGTACACAGATCCAATGGTAGTTTAATAAGATTTATATTTATCAAAGAGTGTTCTGGAATTTTTTACAGAAATCTTCGTACAAGTGTTCACAGTATCACAGAGTACAATCAGTCGTTACACTTCAAACCCCTGAGAACGTTAAACACAACGCATTGCAAAGCGCATCAAAAGAGAAAGTTAATGGAGATATCTCAGTTCACGTTGAATTAACAACTCGCAGCAACAATAACTTAGATGCTTTCTCCGGCCTTATATAGTTTTCACCGGCGTCCGAGATATTTTTAGTACTTTTTGCTTCTCGAAATTACTGGACAACAAATGAGGATCGAATTACGGTTGCAGCTAATATAATGATCAATTACAATACCTATTAAGGTAATACAGGGACCAAACCAGAAATGTCGCCAAGTTTGGCAACTTTTGGCACTTTCTCGTCAAATTTGGAGACAAAATAAGTCGCTAAAGCAGCTGTCAGTTCAGCGATATCTGGCAAATTACCGCGATACCCATATACACAATGTTAAATGGACTTTTTCCTGCATTCTTACTCTTTCGGCATAGCTAGTTTTAGATTTTTCATGTTACATTACACATCAAAAGACAAAAGTTTCATTTATAGTTCCACTAAAATTACCTGTCTAAGTATAAAATTAGTAACAATATGCAAACAAAACATTAAGCTTTCTTTGCATGAATGAATTCATGCAAAAGGATTTCATTTCTACTGTTAAATAACGAAGAATCTGTCTGTATGCTTGCATGCATGTATGTATGTATGTATGTATGTATGTATGTATGTATGTATGTATGTATGTATGTATGTATGCATGTATGTATATGTATGTATGCGTGTAACCTGCAGCGTGAAAAAAAGGCACTTCGGGTCACCAGAATGCGAACACACGTAATTTTACACTTGAATATGTGCGCCTCGAAGCCCAAATTCTGAATTTCGAATTTGTTTTTTATTTATTGGCATTTTAGGCAATTTGAATGAACTTTTAAGTAAAAGTTCAGCGATTTAAAACTTAGTGTTGTTACTTTAAAACTTAATCAAAAAACTCAGACAGTTGAAAAGAAGCTTGTTGCCACTCCGCAAAACGCAATATATTTGTCTTTAGAATTTAATCGCGAAATGGAAAACGGCAACACTTAAAGCCACCAAATTTTGAATACACATAGTCCGTCACTCAAACATATGCACTTTGAAGCCGGAATTTTGAATTTCGAATTTGCCTTTTATTTTTTACAAATTTTGTGCTAATTAAAGGAACTTTTGATTAAAAACTCAGCGATGTGAAGGTTTTTATTGACACTACGCAATATATTTGTTTTTCAGATTTTATCCACAGACTCCGCGATTTTAAAATATGTGCTACCCCTCTCCGAATTAAAATATTTTTATCTTCCACGCGGCAATACGTCGCTCTATAAAGCATATTTTAATTTTTCTTTCGAATTCCGTCTGTTATTAATAAACCAAATAAGCGATCTAAAAACAACACAAGCAGATTCGTTTCAATTGTTATTAATTACCAACTAGACCCGTAAAATTATATTAGCTGGATTAATTAAAAATCATTGCATTTTTTCCCTTTTATAATAACTAATTTAGGCTGCTGCTCAAGCAAGCGCCTAATCATTTATAAAAAGTAACATACTTCATCAAATCTCATTCAAGGGACTGCTTAAGGCTTTAAGGCTGCTTATAAACAGAAAAAAAAAAATCCCAAGAGTCAGTCGCCTTCTCTTGACTCTTGAACAATATTCTTCGTACAGATGACTCGATAAAATGTCTCTGTATAGAAGCATGACTGAGAAGGATTCGTCTCCGTGGTTATGTTATTTATCTGTTTCCAATCTCAACCTGCGACAAAGATGCCGTGGAAAGTTGATCCGGGATTTAGATGTTAACTCAGAAACGAAGCAAAATTTCTGGCAGCGGACGTCGATCTAGTCCACAAATCTGCAGAGCAATGAGCGACCCTTGTGGCTGAGTTAAGATGCTTGGTCGGATTTGCAGAAATCATGTGTGGAAAGCTGAGAGTCGAAAGATA
>KK112246.1:371587-386098 GCA_000611955.2 Stegodyphus mimosarum | reverse complement strand
GCTACTTTTACTTGGCAACATATTCAAATTTTACACGGTTTGGCTTATTTTTGAGGGAGTTATTGCTGTTTTTGGGATTTTTCCTTAATTTATGATAACCAGTGTATTTGTCAACATGCAAACAGCGCTTTTTCCATTTAGTGGTGGACTTAATTTATTTTCTACCGAAAATTCAATCCGCGAACCTGCCAAATGTATTTCCGAAAATGCGGACAGCAAATCACCCCTCCGCACAGTCCTCGGCAAGCTGACGAAATTCTGTTGTCTTTAAGTAATGCATTTAATTCCCAGTCGTGATTGTCGTACCCAAATTACTTCAGAAAGAGCATTACTTAGAAAAGTGTGTTTGGAGGAAATTCTGTATTTTCCAGTGTTACGCATTTTTAAACATGCGTGGTTGGATACTGGCAAACCAGTTGCTGCGAAAAGCGAAATCTCATTTGAAAGCTACATAAACTTGCATGTTTCATTGGCTTTATTTTCCTGCTGTAGAAATCCATTTTTTTTTTTTTTGCTTTCTTTCTTTTTTGTTCCTCTGGTCTGGCATGTGTTGAATAATTGTGCAGAAAGGTAAGACTGATATGAAATTTTACGAAATATTTGTGTGAGATGATTGATTTACTTACATAAAATTTCGGAGGTTTGATTGCTTATTGTTTAAAAAACTGAAATTCTGGAAGAAAGAGTAGTAAGAAGCACAGAAGATTCAGTCAACGAGAATATATAGTATATGAACAATTGGTTGTATTATGACGCGTAGAAACGCTGTTGTTCAAATAAATATTTAATTTTTTAAATATCAAAATTGTGATAGTTTTAGCATTTTACAAAAGTGATCTCCCCCGCATAAATTATATGAAAAGGACGGTATATGGAATGTATTTACAAATAAAACATTATCTTATTAAAGTGCTTTCTTCCTCGTTAATACTTTAATATTTGTAATAATGTTCAAGTATATGATTTCTGCGATCGAAATGCTTTAAGTCATTCCTTTTAAAACAAAATAACAATTCTGAGAAAGTTCTTGCTATTTAAAAATCTTCCTTTTTGGGCGTGTATATGACAATGCATTTTTTTAAGATGATGTTCAAAGGCTTTCTGAAGAATAGGCTTTCAAATAAAATGGCCTCACAGGTTACGCCTTCATGTGTTGAATATGTTTCATGAAAAAGGTAATTAAATAGCTTAGGTGATATGTTTTTAAGTGTAATTAAGTAAATAGAATTTCTTTTTAAGCTGTAAAGTAATATATAACGTGTTAAGCTATACTTGTTCTAAGGCATTTTCATAAAGAAAGAAGCATCGTCTTGTCATATTCAAAGTGATACGCGAATTTGATATGCACATAGTACTAAACATTTTTACTAACTGTTGGAATGGAAGAATTCTTAGAAATATACTTCGCCATTTGCACTTGCATCTAATGGGCAACTTTCATTGCTTTCCTATAAAGTATCGTCATAAAGATTACCACATTGCAAAGCTAGTTTTGAAATCATTCGTTGAAGTTTAGTTAAATCTTTGAGGAAATTAAAATATGAAAGATATTTATTTAATCTTCGCAAAGCACACGAGTAATGTTTGTTTTCTATAGAAGTTTTTATTTATCTTATTCGTTTACTAAATTATTGAGTCATTTATTTTCAATGGTTTCGAGGGGCTCATTTAAATGGTGGTTCTCTGGCCAAGGATCATCTGCAAGGCGAAGAAACCTGTGATAATTTTTATCTATTAGGATTTTATTCTTCGTGAGTTATTCCAAATAATAAATCGTTCTTGTTAATCGGTAGCCGTATTATGACGAATGAATTGTATTGTATTCTTTTTATGTAACATTAATACATTGCTAATTCGTATTAGCTAGTTGCTAAAATATTCATCATTTATAAACTTAGCAATGTAAATACCGTAAATCTTTAACGTGAATTTTTGTACTCTGAATCTTGAATATTGCATTTATAACAAAATTTTCATTCTCAGGGGCTTCAGTAAAAATGAAAGAAGCCATATATTCTGACTTTATTACGTTTTTGATGCATTTGAAAGCAGGCAGCTGTCTAATCAGTAGATCCAACTGAATATTTTTCACCCTGCACTGAATAGCGTAAGAAAGTGCGAATGTTTTTATTAATCACATAAACTTACTTTTCTGCGCAGTGCCAGTATCATCTTGGATGGAATGGCGTTTGTTGGTAAGCTTACACATAAATCTTTAACTGTATCTCTCGTAAAATATTTGCTATTGTTAACGGCTTCATATACCCTAGTCTTGTTTATACCTGAGGATGGGGAAAGAAGGCACTTGAAACTTTAGTCATACAGACTTGTATATAATTCTTAAAGGCGAAAAACAATACTGATACCTAGATAGAGAAAAGATAAATGTAATCTTTTATTGTAATTTGCATTACGATGATTCTTGAAAGGTTTGTATATCTTAACGATGTGCGTCTATGTGTGTGGGGAGGGGGGATTTAAATTTATAGCCGTCTATATATTATTATTTTTTTTAATTGGTTTACGTTATTAACTAGAAGGATTCAATTCAGGCATAATAAACTCTTTAAATTGATACGAGCTTAATTTATCTGAAGGCATTTATGAGCTGGTGAAAGAAAAATGTTACGCAGATTAATTTCGCGTTATAATGCATACAAATTTTTAATCTTAGTGAAGCAGAATTTTCTTTAAAAATATTCTTGAACATTTGAGGTGCTTAAAACAGAACCCTAGAATAGAAAAGGATTAACTGCAAGTTGTCTAATTGTACTCCCTGAAATGAACCCTTGTTTAAGTGTCAAATTCCTTTCTTACGAGAAAACAGTAAACCTTTTCTTGTTTCTGGAACATTAAATTGCAGTCTGTGTTCAGCGGGAATAAGAATTAATAAATAGTTCAAGTATGGTAATTTTGAATACATGAAGTTAACCTGAAGAAAAATGATAAATCATCATAGGCCGTTGTTGTAATATCTGCTTGTCTAAAGCCGGTAGAGTTCGGAGTTTCGCATATGCTAAAATTAAACCTTTATTAGGTATTGATGAATGGAAGGCAGGAAATCTTAGATGACTT
Source organism: Stegodyphus mimosarum (assembly GCA_000611955.2). Classification (NCBI taxonomy): domain Eukaryota; kingdom Metazoa; phylum Arthropoda; class Arachnida; order Araneae; family Eresidae; genus Stegodyphus; species Stegodyphus mimosarum. Next base: position 383,023 of record KK112246.1, on the reverse strand, counting down.
TCTTTGTTCTTTTAAAAAAGAGTGTTTCATCGTGTTTTATATGCATGGATTTGTTTATTTTTTTTTTAAACTAACCACAATAAAATTGCACCCTGAAGTGAAAAATTAGAAAATTACCATTTTTAACGTTTAGTATAAAATAAAGTCCATGTGGCAGATCAAGAGACTCTTCTTTAAAAAAATATATATATTATAAGTAAACTTTATTGATCATATACACCGTGTAGCAACAGTCACAGGAACCAATTGCTGCTGTTTTTGAAATTTCTATCTTTATTATTAATATGAAGTCAGTTGTATTTTGTTGCTATTTGTGGCTATCTTTTTGACTAGGTTCTCCGCTGATGTACTTCTGTATTAATTTGTTGAATTTCCTGGCATACAACTTACCTTTTAGTTAAACTCAAAGATATTTGATTGGGCTGAAGTTGGGCCTTGGGCAGACTTAATACTTTCATTTGGTTTTCAGATCCCGACAAAACTGATCATGCTGCATGGACAAGAACACTGTCGTGCTGGTAAAGAAAGGGGGACTTTTGCCACGATATGGAAGTTTCTTGCAGTCTGAAATGTCATAGTATATGCCAGAGATGTTTTCGATTCATCGAATTAAAAGCAAAAATCGTCATACAAACCTATCAAACAATTCCAGACAGTCGTCAAAACATACTGAAATAAATAAATAAATAAATAAAAACTGAAAGCTTTCAGATTTTATGGGCGTTTTTTTCATTTACATACACATACATGTTTCGAGAGCATTTGGGCTAATGTCCCTTTTGGCTGAAAATATTAAAAAAGAGCATCTCTGTAGAATTTCTGATAGACAGACTCCCGCGCTAGAAATAGAAATGTTTTTTTCCTGTACAGTGTTCCCATTGCTTTGAAATTGTTAATCAAAAATTCGTTAAAGTTTTACAAAATATAAAATAGACAATAAAACGAGTTGGAAAAACTTAATTCGGGTTTCCAGGTGTCCATATTCGGATAGAGGACTTGAAAGATCTAAGTGTCAGAAAGCAGAAATAGAAAAATAGTTTCCGATGCTAAATTCTCAAAATTTGAAAAGAACTCATGTTTCGAGCCCAGATGTGTTTTTTTGATATTAGCAGTTTAATTAAACATATTTTTCCTAACGGTATTTTGTTAAATATATCAGTGATATAGATAAGAAACTTGTCATCAGTTATAGGAAATCTTGTGAACTGAAGAGAAATGTTTAATTTATTCAGAAGCATTTTAAAGTCGAGTTCGGAGTACTTAATTAAGTAATCATTGTTGAGAAAAATGTGAAATTTACTTCCATTGATTGCAAAATTAAGCTTCTTTTTTCTTGCATGTCGGTCAAATATACTTGAAGTTAAATGTAAGGAAACAACATTGATTAGCAGAGATTTTATTTTAGCAGGGAGCGCTTTCGGCGACTCAACACTATCGCCTTATTGAGCTATAATTTCTGAAAAGGCACCTGTTAAAATAAAATATGTGTCAATCAGTGTTGTTTACTGACATTCGGATTTATTAATATGCCATTCTTTTCTATTTAATTATTTTAAAAACATTTGAATAATAAATATTCCTGTTTATTTTTTAAATATATAATGTACGAGTAATAAACTAATGCATGTAAATGGAACGTTAAATACATCCCCTGGCGGTTGCACAAAGAACATGCAACGTTGTAACGAGGGAGCAAAATCAGCTATAACGAGCATAAAAGCAGTGAAGTTCCGCGCTGTTCTGTTATAATATTCATCATTAAATATGTGTCATCTAATTAGCTGACAACTCATGCTTCGTCGAGTAGTCGAGGATTCAAAAGTTAAGATTGAAGTTGTAGCATTTAAAAAGGCCTGTAATAACTTACGTATAAAGTAAATTTTTGTCTCTATAGTTTTCATGATTTTGATTAAAGGTTTGTGCGTAAAATAGAAATATTCTCTTAGAAAATCTTATGTTAATTATTTTATTAATAACATTAATAATTACGCTGAAGAGCCAGAACATTATGACCACCTGCTCAATAAAACATTGCGCGACCTTTGGCCTGCAAAACAGCTGCAACTAGCACTTGGCATGAATGCCACGAGTTCTTGGTAGATGATTGGAGACATGTTGTTCGAAATGTCTAAGTAGCGGTCACGCAAAGTTGAGATATTCCGACAAGGTGCTGTTTGAGCTGTGAGCTGCGGCTCTGTGACATCTCAGATGTGCTCTATCTGGTTAAAATACGTCGAGTTCGTTGGCCAGGACGTTTAATTGAACATCATCCTTATGCTTTTCGAACCGCTGCAACACAGTTCAAGCCTTGTGACATGGGGTGTTGTCTTGCTGAAAGATTCCATTTCCAATTGGGAAGACTGACGCCAGTTAAGTGTGCAACTGATGCACAATTATGTTCAGATAGTCAACAGCTTTCATTGTCTGTTCTACCACAACTAAGGGTCCCAGAGCCGCCCATGAGAGGCATGGACATAATACCCCCCCCCAAAGCATAATACCGCCACCACCAGCGTGTGTATGACCTCTGTTCAGGGCATGCAGGTAGGAAGTAAGAGGAGAGGGTCTAACTGGTTTTCCCCATGAAATTCCCCATGGCTTTGAAGCAGTGGCGATCCCTTCAAGGAGACCAAAACATTCAGTGACTTACCATTAAGATCAATGGGTTTTGACATGATCGGATGTACACATTTTGTAATTCCGTCTTAAATATACGTATAAATGTATATATTTTCTCTTTCTGCAATATTTCAGAGTCCTAAGTGTGTGAAAAGAATACATTTCTAAACAACATTTCATTCTGAACGGAATTAAATGCTGTACTTTTCCCAGAACAGTTTATTCAAAACAGTTTAATTTGAATAAAATATTTTCACAAGTTTTCGGTAATTACATTAGAATAAAATTTTAAGATAATTCGATTTTATTCGGTTAAGGATTACAAAAATTAAGATCAGAGTTTATTGTATTATTAATATTAAAATTTTGCATTATTTCTTTTCCATTTACAGAGCTTTTTACTAAAATAATTTCTCAAATATGAGATGATTTTTAGCTTCTGAGGCATCTTTTAATTCGATAATCTGAGTGAATTTATAATTTATGCTCTGTTCAGTTTCTTTCAAATTAGAGCGCCCTTAATTTTAATAGTGAAATACGTTAAATATTGATGCTGATTTCCATGTCTTAACTTTCTATGAATATTTCTGAAAGCAAATAAAAAGGGATTTTTTAAAAATATTATTTAAAACTTGTAACTGACTTATTATAAAATTTTAGAAAATAATTCTTTTAATACTTATCAGATTTTTTTTTACCCGTAATTTTAACGATACATATTCTAAAAACTCTTCTTTACTACTTCTTTTAAGCACGCATCTCATAGAATTTGCTTTACAATACCTTTTAACAGTTTGCTTTCCAATACGAACAGTTCTTGCTTAAATAGTTTTATAAACGTATTTGTCCACAGAATTTCAATTTATGTTTACAATTAAATATTAAAGTTATTATATATTTAGATAATATTTATAATCATTATACATTTAGATATATTTAATAACTAGATTTCTTCAGTTTTAACTTTCACTCGAGTTTATGAATGAATAAATCCTTCATTTCCAAATACATTTATAAAAGATTTAATAAATATTTACATGTTTTGTTAAAAGCAAATGCATGCTTTTTGCAAGCATATGCATAAATACCCATATATATTTCATATTTTTCATTTTCGGGACGTGTGCAAATCTTTAATTTCTGTGCATTCACTATATTTTTTGAGCAAAGTAATTTACAACAATTTAGCATTTAACAGAACTTTTTACATAAAAAATATGTATAAATATAATTTCAATGAAAATTACATGCATTATTTTTAATACCACTCAAAGGTCAGTTTTCTTTCGAAATTCTTCCACGATGGCATTTCTGCCTTTAGGCAGACAGCCCTTGCATGCTTTATAAGGTATTTCTCCCTCCTTCTTAGCATGCCTTCGTGGTGTAATGGTCAGCACATTCGGCGCATATTGGAGAGGTCCGAGGTTAGAGTCCCGGCCAGGGCATTGTTCATTTTTCACCTCTCCTGCTTCCAAATACCCTAATATCTCTAAAGTGGCGTCCGAATTTAAAAAGGTGGTGAATGATGATTCTCCATCACCAGGATTTGGCGATTGGGTCCCCTAATCCCCAGTCGCCCTTTAAAAGGGGGTTATATAAGGTATTTTCGCGCCTTCTTAGCATGCCTTCGTGGTGTAATGGTCAACACATTCGACGCGTATTTGAGAGGCCCGAGGTTCGAGTGCCAGCGAGGGTATTGCTAATTTTTCATGTCTCCTGCTTCGAAATAACCTGATGTCTTTACAGCCTTACCCTGTTTAATAAGAACTTAACCTGACCTATATTCCTAATAAGAAATATTTTAACTTGCATAATTTTATATTTACATTTAGCCGTCAAGTTTCAAACTTTTGACTTAAAACATGTTTTAGGTTACATTGATTATCAAATTAAAATTTTCTAGTAAATATATTTTGACAGAGCATTCAATACCTCTTTTAGCGATTTTACCTAGTTTACATGTAAAGTAATCTCCTTGTATACGTAACTTATACCGTAGCTCAAAACACAAAGTTCTGAAAATTTTAAAAATGGATTCATTCACTTTTTTGATCGTTTTTGTCTTTCTAACTGATTTGTTGGTGTATTTTGGGTGCAGGATTTTGGATTTGGGGTGCGAATTTTATTTGGGTGCAGGATTTCTGATTGATGAAGCAGTTATAATGAAAAGTTTCATGAAAACAGGGATGTGTAATGCCATTAATGGCTCTGAAGATCATTGCACTTGAGAAGACAAACTGAACGTCGGACTGGTGTACACTGCAGGAAAAAAAAAGGTGGGAAGCGGACAGTTCTATATCTCCCGTTCTACTGGGCCGATTTACGAAATTCAAAATGCGCGTGTCATGTCTCGAAAGCGTGACTTAGTATATATATATATATATATATATATATTAGATTTATATATAGTATTGTTCAAATATAGGTATTTTGACACAAAATCGGACTTTTTGTGAAATGACATGACAATTTTTTGCCATATTTCGATTCTACGGCTCAAATTATGCCGAAATATTCAATTTTTTAATTTTTGGTGAGAAATTTACGAAGAAATTTAATAATTTATCTTGACAGATTTATTTTAGTTTGCGCGAAGAGTAATTCACTTGGCGAACTTCTTAATTTATAGCAACCTACTTTCCTTTCCTTCTTTTTTTTTTTTTTTCCAGTGTCCACGAGCGAAAAAAAAAGTCATCGTTCATACTTTCAAAAAAGAAATTTAAAAAATCTGAAAGATTTCAGATTTTAAATTACGTCCAAAGGCGCGTTTTTTTAACGTTTCGTGTGCTACCTTTTTTTTATTAAATATCATGTACTACGTACTCAAACCATAAAATTCAGTTCAAAATCAATATCGCAAAATCATTTTAAAATGAACATATCTTTAGAATTTCCGTAAGTCTCGTGCGCTAGAGATGAAAATGTTTCTCTTTTTCCGTACAGTGTTGCCATTGCTCGCTTTGAAATCATTTAGTTTGTTAATCAGAAATTCGTTGAAATGTTACAAAACATAAAATCGATAATAAAGCAAATTTCAAATTCAAAATTAGGGCTTCCAGATGCCCATATTCGCAGTAGGATTACGTCATTCAAAATTCGATGGCTCTAGGTTTTATCACAATGCGAGAAACATGCATACATTTATGCAGATTTTTCATTTTTTAAAATTTAATGCAGAGCGATAACATTTAGTGGCAACAATTTGAAAAGTGAAACGGGCATTCAGAGTGAATCGACGCAAAATCGCAAAACGAAAGTAATAGTCCTTCGGGACTAAATCCCTTTCGACTATTAATTTTAACAGAGTGTGTAAACCACATTTTCGTTATTATCGCTTATAATAAATACGCCAAATTTCAGAACGCGCCAAAATGTAAATTCACGTATATCCTAGGTAATTTTGAATAAAAAACTTTTAATTTTTTGCAGATATGCTTAGAAATACATCTACTTTAAAATGATGGGAAAATTTTATAGCTTTTAATTGAAAATTTTTTGAAAAATTTATAAAAATTATTTAAAAATACAAGTATTAAAAATAAATAAAAAAATTGGCGAATTTTATTTTGAAGGAACTTAAATTTCGAAATATGAAAGGAAGAATCAAATAAGTTTAATGAAAAAAAGAGCTATGAATAAATATATCACGAATTCAATTAACATTGAGGAGCTAAAATTTTGAGAGCCAATTATTTAAAAAACTACTTGTGCGATTTTTACAAAACTTGGCAGTTTGGCATAATCTGAGTGATAGAAATATGGAAACAAATCGGCATGTCATTTCAGGAAAAGTCCGATTTTGTGTCAAAATACCTATATTAGAACAATGCTATATATAAATCTGATACATATCTTAAGTCGCGGTTTCGAGACATGAAAAACAAGTTGGATTTCGTCAACCGGTCCAGTAGAACGGGAGATACAGAACTGTTCCTCCCCCCCGCAGTGTACAGTATTATTAACGACTTGCAAGCTCTAGTAAACGGCACAGGCAGCAGTTCCAGCAACACCGAATGATTTGAGGCTTAGGGAGTAGCAGTGAGCGACAATAAGAGCGCACGCAATGTAAGTAACGGGAACATAAAAATGATGATAACTTATTAAATGCAAGGTGTTTATAAATGATTGGTGCCGTTTCAAAAATTAGTAAATCGATGTATTTACCTTACGCGTGGTACAACCCGCATCGTAAGCATTGGCAAGTGTCCAAAAAAAATTAATTATAATTATGACTTTGAGAAATTAATGGTCTTGAATAAATAGTAATTGGTTGGAAGCATAATTATTCTAATTATTGGCATTTACAAATAGAATTGAGTTTTTAACTAATTCGGATTTAACAAAGAAGTCTCTTTTTAAATGAGGTTGGTTATAAATTGTGTACATTATATACAAATTTTATTCTGTACGTTTGATGAATTTAACGTCCGCTTGCTACGTGAGAAGCAAACTGTACTTTAATTAAATAATTTTAAAACTGTTTACTTTGTAACTTAAATTAAATTCTTAATATTTAGTTGCCTAAATGCATTTATGAAAGAATGCTTATATGCTTTGTACGTCTGAAAGACGAAATGGTAATGAAATTCAAAACACCTGACGTAAAATCTTCATGTTATGGGCCCCTCGAAAGTTTACCCAAGGGCTTTTGGCAATTTAATTATTCTCTAGAAACTTGTATATATGATAAGGATTAGAAAAGTGAATTTAAGATTTCGTTTTCCGAAGCCTGCTGTTTGCAAAACTGTTTTCCTGCATATTTTCGTCTTACTCTTGATAGTTAAGACTGTCACGACACATTATGCATGTAGGAGAAAGGAAAATGAAGCGTACCACGTTCTACAGAACTAAGTAAAAATAAGTTTGGTTTAATGATATACCAGATTATGTTTCAAATGCCGAATTTTCTGGGTAACGTGTTGTGTTCAAGTAACAAATCTGCTTCTGGATTGGTAGAAAAAGTTTTGCGTTATGTTGTTAACGATGTTAAATGTTGAAACAATTTTCCCAACTTGATGAAGAACGAAAAATCTGAAACTAGAAATATTGTCGCTCTCAGTTTTGTACTTAACTTACAAGATGAATTCACGCAAAAAAAAAGTCGGTGAGCGCATTATTTTCAAATACAATGCTAATTTTCTTTTGGATATATATGCAACATATAAAATATCTGCTTTTCTAATAATAAATTAACAATAACCTTTTTAACTCTTCTTTTAAATTTCAGCATGCTTCCCTTTTCATTCTAAAAATAGCAAAGCAATAGCTTTTCTGATATAATCTTTACTTCATGTAATTCTGAAAAGTCATTCGTCATATGAACACTATTGCGCAATTATTCCTGGAATGCCATGAAATCTTAAATCTGCATTTTATCGCTGCTCTTTGTTCGCCTCTCTATGCTCTCTTTCGTTTTGCTGTAGCAACATGCTGCTGCACGCTGCCTTCAAACAATATATTTTTCAAGTTTATCCGATGTAAAACGTTCTTTAAGAACGAGGCACCGTAGCGCCATTTTGGATTTGTGTTGGATTAAATGAAAATGTGTATATAAATTATTTTGTTTTATTTTACAGAATGCATGTGTCTTAAAAGTTATAATAAATTACTGAGTTTTAATCTAATTTTAAACTTTAACGTATTTGAAGTTATTTTAGTTTGCTCCCACTCATTTCATACACTGCTTAATTTCCTTAAAATTATTATGTATGGCAACTTCGTAACTATTCTCTTAAATAAATAGGGCCAGCGAACACAAAAACTTGAAATTTTATGGCAAGTTGAGGTAACAGTTCTTACAAGCATAATAAATAGCAAAAAGTAGTCCAAAGGGAACACAAAGATGACTGGAAGTTCTTATCGCATATCATCAAAGTACAAAGGAAAGGTTAGTTCAGTTACCATCGAGAAGCCAATTCAGTAGTATAGATGACTGATAGTTTTCTGAAACAATTTGCTAAGTGCTTTCTATTTATATTGACCTGAGGGCGAAAGCATTGAGGAAACCTTCCAGAGAAATCTTTGCTAGATGTTCGAAAATACATTTTCTGGAAACTACCAAAATGTGGACAAGGTGTGGAAAAATCGCCAAATGTTACCAATGCCTGGTACGAGTGTTTTTACCATTTTATCTTCTGACCACCTTGAGCTACTAAAACAGTTGATTCGGAATTAGAAATTATGAAAAATAGTTCACGAAATAAATCTAAAAGCGCAATATCTGGCTGCGTATTCAAGCATAATCAAAATGCAGAGCAAATAAGCATGAAACTACTGTACGAAATGTACTAAATATGTCAACAAATAAAAATAAACACATTATAATGTAAAGAGTATAATCATGTTTGCAAAAATTGTAACATCATGAAGGAATCATAGATAAATAAGAAATTTATGCCGTATATAACCGTTGGTAATACAAATAAATGATTAAAACTTCCCGTTATGCTATTCGCACAATATTAGTATTTGTTTCTATGTAAATAGCGGCAGTAAAAGTTTCTATATTTTGTGGCATCGAATCAAAAATGCTTTATTTGTGTTTTGGGGGATTTTGCCTGCGAGACTACTTTCAACCAAGTCCATGTAGATTTTCATACGGATTGCTAGAGGGAAATAATGATCCAGTCACCAGTCAGTTTGACAGGGACCATATATATATCCCTACATACTGTGGTGGGTACATTTTCGTGAAAAGATAGAAACAATATTGATTGGAATATTTCGGGTGACGTATAATCGCTTCTTGTAGTTTGAATATAGTACTAGGAGTATACTGTGACTTTAGCCTCAACAACTTGCCTGGTGTAGAGGTTGTTGCTAGGAATATTTAAGTCATAGTTGCTATGATCGCTTATATTTCAAACAGCGTCATTCAGTATTATATTTATCATTCTTTCAGTAATACTTTCTGGATGACGCGTTAAAAGATGGCACTTAACACAGTATACTGTACATATCGGGCAGTCATAGTAATTCAGATTAAAGCGAGTCTTTTAAAAAAACATGACCTGTTGCTAATCTTGATGTCGTTGTTTTGTTGTTCATACCTTTATTGCGATTTAAACTAACTATAGTGTACGGTCAAGGGAATCTTCCACTAAAGAAGTGTGTATGTAATTATACGGAAGCCTGTCACTGTATTTTAGAACACGAATACTGTTAAGACTCTTTGAATAAGGTTTTGTTTTTTCAAAGATTTGTATCGACTAAAAAGTTTTACAAAAGTTTATATATCAGTGCTTATCACATATTGTATTAAATATCAGAAACATTTTACTAAACAGATATTTCATTTTCGCTACTTACATAGTTAAATATTTCGCTGTTGAATTAAGAGTACGACTTCTAAAATTTCATAAAAATGATCTCATACTTTTTTTGTGTTTGGTCAATTTTTATCGTTTGGAAGTCGAATTTTTTGTGTTTTTTTATTTTAGAATAAGTATGAACTTTATGAAATAAAGTAGGCTGGCTGGCCGTCTAAAAAGTTAGATTGGGTAATTTTTACAAAATTGATTTTTTAATTTAAATGTACCTTGACATAAATATTTGTCTTTCTAAATTTCTTTTTCCCTGAAATATATATTTTGCGTGGAACAGTTGTGAAAATAATCGTCATATAAGGACTTTTATTTTATAGCCACTTTGTATATAGTAGATATCTATGAAGTGACCCATAAGTCGCCAGATTTCCCTCATGTACTCTAAATATTGTATATATGCCTTGTTGATCACATGGCACACATCCAACACAGTATATTGCTCACTCCTTATCATTTGTAGTATTCCTCGGTTGATGGTCATCACAGCAGCACTGAGAGGGGGACCTTTTATTTTGCCACTATTGGTAGCTGTGGAAGTATGTTACGAAACTAGAATACTTAACATATTTAAAAAAAAAAGGGGGGAGAAAGAGAAATCATAGGGCGTGAGATCAGAAGACCTGGAGGGCTATACAAAAAGTAGTATGGACCGAACTCATTTACTGCTTGAGTTATAGAACAAAAGGGGTTCACAAAAACATTTGTTGTGTTGGTAAATTTCCTTTCATTTTCGTGTATCAATCATCACTGTATATGTAATAATTTTAAAAATGCTGGTTTGAAATCCGAAAAATCATTTATAATGGTTTTCGTATGTTTTACGTTGTAGAAAGAGACCTTAAGAAGCTCATCAAATATTTTATATGAATAAAATAATACCAACTGAAATCATTTTTCATCTAAACTGATAAAAAATTAAAGCAACGTCTGATAATGCATGCTTATAACATCGGTATGCTTCTTTAAGGTCTGTTAATAATTCGAGACAAATTGTTTACTTATTATTTTATTCTCTCTGTTCTCTTAAAAAAAAATAAAGATTTTGGAAATATTTAGCATCAGGCACTTTATATTTGTTAGTTCCGTTTTTGGTACTTAATATTTGAATTAAATATTGTTTCGATAAAAGTAGCTGATAGGATAATTTGCCATCTGTTTATTCACCACATAGATATGGCTCTTTATAAAGATAGGTAGTGAATTATGGAAACGATTGGTATGATTTTATATAGAAGATAGATAGTGAATTATGGAAATGATTGGCAAGATTTTATATAGAAGGCTAATACTGTATTCTTCAGAAGAGAGAAATGTATTTCGCCGTAAGGATATTTATCTCGTTCTACCGTTGCAAAATCTGTTTCACAATTAGAAAAACCTGTACAAAAGCTATTTTCTTGTACCTGCACTGTTTACATGTACAAAAGTTATTTTATTGCGTTAACATTGGGATTAAAAGTTAAATTTGTAAATATACATGATTATATGAATA
>KK112246.1:329936-341730 GCA_000611955.2 Stegodyphus mimosarum | reverse complement strand
AAAAAAAAAAAAAAAAACTTTTGAAGACTCAAGAAATTCTGCACTTTGAAGACGATTGTACCATATTCTTATGCAGCGAGATCATTTCTTTAAAAATTAACATTTATGATTGTATTTTTTCGTAATTTTAAGTACATCTTTTCGTTTTTCTTCTAAGTTTTATCACTTTAAGAAATGTGGCAAATTTTTTACCAAGAAAAGCATTTGTCGCTGAACGAAAGTAAAGATTGATGTTTAAAGATAGTGAGTAAAAAATGTAAGGCGTAAGCAAGTTAATTAATAGTGTAATTATAGAATCAGAGTACCACGTATATCAATGAATTTTATGTGAACGTCCTTTTAATTACTGTGATATTTCAGCTCCGTTTTCTGAAGCAGATGTTTGCCCCGGAAGTAAACAAGCCATAAAAACTTCAAAATTGAGTTTAAGTGTAAGGTTAAACGTGTTTTTCCTTTATGGCATTGTAAAAGAAATTAGGGGGATTAGTGACTTCCTCTAAAATTACAGTCTACCCTTCTAAAAAAAATTTCTTTAGATGCATTATTTCAAGTTTAAATGCGAAATTAAGACTTGATAATATTTGTTTCTATTTCTTATTTGCAATTCAGATAATGAAACTACCTTCAGTCATCTAGAATTTTCACTTTAATAGTATATGTGTCATTAAATACTTACAAACGCATTCATTTCAGGTCATGGGGGGGAGGGAGTTACGAGAAATGTTTTTAGACTTTTTAAAATTAAATCACTGATAATTCGTTTTGCATTCGAGGAACATAGCTACATTAATTATAGCTAAAAAAATAAGTAGTAAGTGTTCGAGAAAAATTTAATTATGAAGTTTCTCAAATAATGTAAAGAATCTTAAAAGACTAATTTCAATAATACATGTTAAATAGTTTTAAAAGTGTAGATCTTAACATGTTATATGATGTCATGGAAGATAATGCCGAATTAGAAGAAAGTTCATTATATTTGAATAATATAAATGCAGGATGTTCCATACCTTTACTTGCTAAATTCAGTGCAAAATTAAATAGAAAAGTTTTACTCGTAACGGTTTTATTAATAACCATTCGCTTGATTAATTGTTTCCTAAGGTTTTGGAAAATTTAAAGGAATATTTCATTTCTCTCAAAAATTTACATTTAAAAGTGATCTAGAATTTCTTGATAGGCGTCATGATACTATATAGACGTATAAAATTCGCTCTATTGTGAATGCTTATTTCCATTTTAAGTTTCTGCGAATAAAAGACTCAGGTAGCAGGTTAAAGAAGATGACGCTTGGGATAAGTTTCTTTAAATGTTCGATTTGGGAATTAAACGTCCGATTTACTCATTTTTCTCCCAGATAATAAGAGTTCCGACGAAATACTTGTAAGTGGTGTTCTGTGCCTATAAAGCAATCAAATGATTAAATGTTTTACTCGATTATTTTGGGGATAGTATGATAAGCTTAAAGAGCCGTTCATACTAGGGTTTAACTGAGTTAACGGAGACATTTGGCACAGCCGACGCGGCTCCCAAAACAGTTTTTCCTCACAGAAGAGCGAGTTATGTTTGATCTTTTTAAATGTTGAATTCTCTCGATATAACTTGGAAATTTTAGTTATCAGATACTTTATTTTAATAATAGATCTTACGCGTAGGTTGGCTACTTTAGCAGACGTTATCTTAATAGCAGTGTTTGAAGTCTTAACTATTACCGTCACATTCATGATTGTAATTTCTTCCAAATTTTTTGACTTTCCTATTTAGATTTAAAGAATTGCAAAAGAAATAATAACAAGGTTTATTTTTTTAAATCAATGGATCGAGAAAATATTACTAGAAAACTGTTGCAGTTTAATTGAATAAAACAGAAATCCAGAATTTATTTTTAGAGATAATTATACGATATTCAAGTACTATATAGCGTTGGGGAAGCCATGTGTCAACTTACACACATGTATTTAAATTCTTGGAAGTGAATGACAATTTCATGAGCTATTACTCATAAAAGTTATAGTTATATATTATGCCATAATTATACATGCATAATATAATATTATAACATATATAATTATACGTGTACGCGCTTTTGCTTAAAAATGAAGAAGCAAAATACGTATATTGCTGTACATTTGACGTAGTTTCTCAGAATCTTAAGAATTACTCTTAAAATATATGTTTAAAATATTGAAAAGAAAATTTTGTGTGATAATTCAAGAGCTTGAAATTATAGATGTATTTTTTTCTTTCTTTCCAGACTTATTGGAGGGGGGATTCATGACAAATTTTGAATGTTTTCAATTTCTGGAGTTAAAGAATTCTTCATGCTTAAATTTTTCTCTGCGTAATAAATTTTTTGCCTAAACAACGTTATTAAATTGCATTTGATTTTGAATTTCTGAAAATGTGATTATGCTCCGTATCAGAGATATACTGTAGAATACTCCATCTTTCCATTTTGTTGTATTCAACTAAAAATTCGTGTCTTTAAAAAAATCCTGTAAAAGAATTTCAATTTACTGACTGAAATTTCATTACGTGAAATATTTTTGGTGCGAATTAAAAGTTTAAATCTGCATAGAGAGATACAGAAATAATCTTTATGTATGTATCTTTAAAATCAAATTTATCCCCGAAATCTTTTCTTTTCTTATATCTACTCTTTTATCTTTTCTTATAATTTGAAATACTTCTGTATATCATGTATGATTAGGTGTGTAAGAAAAGTAACTGAAATTTAACAAAACAAATAATGATTTCATGTTAAGAAATTATTTTGCCATCCTATTATTTGAATATCAGAAAGAGCATATTTTTGTAGCTTTCATTAGTCCAACACAGGTCATTAGTCTCGAAATGGGGTTTTGCGTTGCTTCACTTTAAACGGTGTATCACTTTTCAAATTGTTGCCAGCAACTATTATCGCCTATATTATTTTAAATAATATATATATGGAAATTAAATAACAACAATAAAGAAAAGAAAAAATCTGAAAGGTTTCATATTTTAAATTACGTCCAAAGGGGTATTTTTTTAACATTTAGTGTGTTACCTTTATTTATTAAATATCATCTTAATCTTTATTTGTTAAATAAATCTTCGCACTTAAACCATAAAATTCAGTTCAAGAGCAATTTTGCAAAATAATTTTAAAATGAGCACATCTTTAGAATTTCCGATACATAGTCTTACGCGCTGGAGATAAAAATGTTTTTTTTTTTTTTTTTCCTGTACAGCGGTGCCATTGCTTGCTTTGAAATCCTTGAGTTTGTTAATCAAAAATTCGTTAAAGTTTTAGAAAATATGAAATCGATAATAAAACAAATTCAAAATTTCAAATTTGGGCTTCCATATTCGGAGGAGGATTAAGTCATTCAAAATTGGATGGCTCTAGGTACCGTTGCTTTATCACAAAGCGAGGAACATACATGCATTTATGCAGATTCTTCATTATTTAATTTATCTTCTCTCTCTTACATATACCCCTCAGGGGCTCACTTTTGTGAGTACGGGTGTGGCAATCCCGAGGTACCCTAGCCCTTCAGGGGATCATCTTCTTGATGAGACGGGTGTCACGATCCTGGAGCCCCAGTGATCTATCCTCTTTTCCGTCTCCTCTCCTCTGAGCTGAAGCTTTCTTCCTTCCTTTCTCCCTTGTGGTTTTCCTCTTCGGAGGTTGGGGCTCGTTATGAGAGACTAGAACAGCCCTTGTCTCTAGTTTTCGAATGACGAGAAAACTGCCCACGTGTTTGCCGTGCGTGGAGACCCGTGTCGCTGGAAAGGAGGGTCCTGGTAGTTGAGGGGCGAGGTACTGTCCCCAACACACTGCTTTGGCCTCTGCTTCAGCTAAACGGGTGGCACCTTGTCGTCCTCACGGGTGTCAATCGGCTGGTCACTAGTCCTTGTGTCAGTGGCTTGGGGATAAGCTCTCGGGAGTTCCTGCTTTCGGGAAAGCCGACTGTGGGGCTTCAGTTTGCGTATAGGTCTGGCTAGCCCTAACACAGGAATCTGTGTTCCCTTGTTGGGCTCCGTGGTGGGTGGGGCGGTCGGACCCGAATCTTCTTCCTTTCATTATGGAAAACCACAAAATTTATATTATAAGTCATCCAGAATCTAGTCCTGTCGTTTCGAATCCGCCTATAACGTCAACTAATAAAAAAGCACGTACCGATGCAAATGCCAAGGAAACTAATTGTCCTCGCTTTCTTGTTGTTTCTAGTCCTTCTGGTGAATTACAAAAGATGTCTCCCTTTCTAATAAGCAAGTACATTCATTCATGTGTTGGTGAGCCACGAAACATAAAGCGTCTCCGTTCTGGTGATCTGCTTATTGATACCGTTTCGGCCATCCAGTCTGCTTCACTTTCACGTCAAACCAAACTTGGACAAGTACCGATATCTGTGTCAGAACACAAAACACTCAACTTCTGTAGAGGTGTTATCTCGGAAATCGACCTTCTGTTTGTTTCAGAAGAAGAGTTCGTTTCCGAGTTAGCTGACCAAAAGGTTTGTGCTGCTAAGCGGATCAAGATGCGTAAGGAGGGTCAGTTGATAGACACGAAACACGTGATCCTGACCTTCAACTCGCCTGATCTGCCGAAGAATATAAAGGCTGGGTATCTTAACTGTCCCGTAAGACCCTATATCCCAAACCCTATGCGATGCTTTCAATGCCAGCGTTTCGGCCATTCCAAGATATCCTGTCGTGGCAACCTGACGTGCGCTCGATGCTCGTTGGTTGGTCACGATAGTGAAAACTGCTGCGCTGCGCCATTGTGCATTAATTGCAAAGGTGACCACCCAGCATTTTCTCGTTCATGTCCAAAGTGGAAATCGGAAAAAGAAGTTCAGGCAACCAAAGTTACTAGGAACATCTCATATGCTGAAGCCAGAAGACTAGTGCAAAGCACACAGCTGCGACAAAATACATCTTACGCAACTGCTGTTAAATCTTCTCGTACAGTTGCCACCCAAACATCATTCGTTACGCAGCCTTCATCAAATAAATACGAACAGATAACAAGCAACCAGAGAAAAGACAACCCCACACATACTGTACAAAAAAAAGACACAGTAATCCAAAGCAAGCCAAAAAATGTCGTTAAGAAAACAACTGATAAAAATAGAAGCCAAAGCAATAGCTCTTTTGATGGGATGATTTCGGAATCTGTGGATTCAGACAGTATGGAAATAGAAGAGGGTCTAGAAGTTCCCAGGCATCTCCTCCCACGAAAAACTAAAAAGCAGCACAGAAAGAACAAACAGAAATCATAATGGCCACCCTCGTCTCTTGGAACAGTCGCGGCTTCCACCGAAATTTGACAGAAATAAAAGATATCATGAATGCTCATCATCCTGTATGCTTCGCTCTACAGGAGACTAACCTGAAACCGGAACAGCCAGCAAAGCTTCGGAGGTTTTCTTTCGTCAGGAAAGATAATATTGCAGGTGAGCGTGCCAGTGGAGGTGTGGGCCTCCTCACCTCACTGGACTATCCATCCAATGCACTTTCTCTGACAACATCCCTCCAAGTTGTCGCTGTGCAGATAAATTTCAATATCGTATTTTCCGTGGTTTCAGTTTATTTGCCACCAAATGAGCACATTGATCAAGAGCTTTTAAATGAGCTTGTAAAGCAGCTGCCTGAACCTTTTCTTCTTATGGGAGACTTTAATGGGCACAGTCCGCTATGGGGAAGTAAAGACACCAATTCACGAGGAAGACAAATTGAGCAGCTGATCGAAGATCACAGCCTTTGTCTCCTCAATACCGGGCAGGACACATACTTCCACGAGCCTACAAGAACATTCCACGCTATTGATCTTGCCATTTGTTCACCATCTCTGCTGCCATATTGCACTTTTAGTGTCGGCAATGATCTCTACAGCAGCGATCATTACCCCATCTTTGTATCTCTCGCACGAAGAGGAGCAAACTCCATGCCAAGGCCCGTTCGATTTATATTTGAAAGGGCAAACTGGGACCTCTTCTCTTCTGTTGCTGACCTCACAGAGGAAATGGTAGAAAATGTGCAAATCGATGATGCTGTGGAATACATTACTAATGTTATAAACCAGGCAGCTGTGCTTTGTATCCCCAGAACATCGGGTAAATTGCTAAAATATTCTAAACCTTGGTGGAACCGTGACTGTCAGGAAGCACTTCAAAAACAGAGAAAAGCTTGGGGAATCTTTCGCAGATACCCTACTTTGCGAAACTATTTAGCATTCAAAAGAGCCAAAGCAAATGCGAGAAAAGTAAGACGGCAGAGCCAGAGGGATTCCTGGATTTCATATGTGTCAACAATAACATCCTCTACACCAAGTAAACGAGTTTGGGAGAGAGTTAAAAAAGCATGTGGAATATATAAAGACCACTCACTTTCCTTTTTGGAAAAAGATGGCCGAGTGATTAGCTCCGTAGAAGAAATTGCAAATACTATTGGTGAGACGTTTTCTGCCGTTTCTTCCAGCAGAAATTATTCTCCCGCATTTCTTTCTATTAAGCAGCGCTCCGAAAAAAATCCCATTGCTTTCAATTCCTCCAACTCTGAACCCTACAATAGGGATTTTACTATGCTTGAGTTAAAGAGAGCTTTGTTCCAGACACACAAATCTTGTCCGGGTCTTGACGGCGTGAGCTACGACATGCTGAAGCATCTATCCTGTAAGTCACTGAATGCCCTTCTAACTCTTTACAATAGGGTGTGGAAGGAGCATACTTTCCCCAGTGCATGGAGGAGAGCTGTTGTCATTCCTATCGCTAAGCCAGGAAAAGACTCGCGGAATCCCTCGAATTATCGGCCAATAGCCCTTACGAGCTGCATATGCAAACTGTTTGAAAAGATGGTAAACAGCTGCCTAGTGTATTTCTTGGAAAAGAATAGAATATTATCACCTTATCAAAGTGGTTTCCGAAAGGGAAGGACCACTGTAGATAATATGCTCCTTTTGGAGACATCTATTCGTAAAGCTTACCTCAGAAGAAACCATCTTGTCACTATTTTTTTTTGACATTGAAAAAGCATATGATAAGGCATGGAGGTATGGGATCCTTCGTGATCTCCATGATAGTGGTGTGCGTGGCAACCTACCATTTTTCATTCAGAATTTTTTGAGTGCTAGGACCTTCCAAGTTAGGATTGGCTCTGGTTTGTCAAAAATCTTTGAACAAGAAGAGGGTGTGCCTCAAGGCTCTGTTCTTAGTGTCACTCTATTTGCTCTGAAAATCAACTCTGTATTAAAAGAACTTCCTCCTACTATTTTAGGATCTTTGTATGTTGACGACCTCCAGATTAGTTGTCGAGGGGCAGATATGAGACATATAGAGAGGCAGCTGCAGATCGCATTGAATAAGATCCACGAATGGTCAGTCACCCAAGGATTTACGTTTTCTGAACAGAAGACCGTCTGCGTGCATTTTTGTAGAAAGAGAGGTCTCCATCCTGAGCCTGAATTACACCTTAATGAATCTATCATTCCAGTTGCACCTGAAGCAAAATTTTTAGGAGTGATATTCGACCAGAAACTAACTTTCCTCTCTCATGTTTTACAGCTGAGAAAGAAGTGTATGAAAGTAATTAATATACTAAAAGTCCTGGCGAATACCTCCTGGGGTGCTGATCGATGCTCCATGCTTCGCATCTATAGAGCGCTTGTCCGCTCTAGACTGGACTATGGCTCAGTTATCTACGGATCAGCTCGGTCTTCTGTGTTGCTAAAACTAGATCCTGTGCATCATCAAGCTCTGAGGATTTGTTCTGGAGCTTTCAGGACATCTCCTGTCCAGAGTCTTTATGTTGATTGTCATGAACCATCACTTCGTTTGAGGCGTGAGCAGTTGTCTCTCTTGCATTATTTTAACATCTTATCACAACCTGACAATCCTAATAGGCTAGCTTTAACTGATAACAGCTGTGACACTTTATTCGATGCACGTCCATCCTGTGTGCCTACCTTTTCTTTAAGAGTTCGCCCCCTGATTGAGGAACTCTCCTTATCTGATATATCCCCCCAAGCCATGCAATACTTTGAAATTCCTCCTTGGGAACAGGCAGGAATCCAGATTCTTGAAATTTTCCCCCATCACACGAAAAGAAACACTAATGATATTATCTACACCCAACTTTTTGCTGATCACAGGTATAAATATCAAGAATATGTTCCAATATACACAGATGGTTCGAAGTCAACTTGTCATGTCGGGACGGCATTTGTAATTGGTGACCATGTAGAAGGCAGAAGCTTGCACCACGCTTCCTCAGTCTTAACAGCTGAACTTACCGCAATATATCATTCACTTTTGTACGTATCAAAGCGACTGCAAAAGAAGTTTATAGTTTATTCAGATTCTTACAGCGCGCTAAAAGTTTTAGAAGCTTTTTCTAACACCCTTAATCCGGTAGTTTTTGATATCCTAAAACTGAACTTAAACCTAACAAGGCGCGGATTTGAAATTCTTTATTGCTGGGTTCCCGGGCATACCGGTATAAAAGGTAATGAGCGGGCAGACGTCGTCGCAAAATCAGCTGTTGAAATATCCAGTCGCCTCATCCCTATCACAGACATTAGCAGTTTTATCAAACAAAAGATATTGGGAAAATGGCAGCAGTTTTGGGATGTTCAGTCTTTTAACAAATTAAAGAGCGTGAAACCTAAAATCGAACTTTGGCATTTTACTGGAAGACGTAAGGAGGAAGTTGTTCTGACTAGACTCAGAATCGGTCACACCAGAATGACCCATAACTATCTTTTGAATGCTGACATTGAGCCCCTGTGCTCAAAATGTGGTGTATGTTTAACTGTCCGTCACCTTTTAATTGAATGTCCATCTTTTAATAGTACTCGTCAGAAATATTTTAACAGCTGTGACTTACCTCTCGACCATTTAATTGGAAGAGAGGTCAATCGTAATTTATTTTACTATTTAAAAGATATTGAGGTTTATCACCTCATCTGAACTGATTTTAATTTTGTATATTAGTTTCAACACTTGTGATTTTAACGAATTTTATATGACCTCATCCCCTGGACTTTGTACATTCCTTTATCTACTTGTTTAATTCATAGCTATTTTAATTTCACTGTCTTTCTTATCATTTTATATCTCATTACCTTGCGTTTGGCGCATATGACCATTTCTGGTTTTGCGCCAAAAAATTTCACTCACTCACTCACTCTCTTACATATAATAAAACAAAGAGTCTCTGTGTGTGTGTGGGGGGGTGTCTTTCGTTCGTGTTGCGAGTAAGCTAATAGACCCAGGGTCACGAAATGTGGTACATAGGTGTATCTACACAAGAGCCAGTGCACCTCGAAGCGATTTTTTCGAAATTCGAATTCGAATTTTTTTTATTTTATGTTTTGTGAACAAAATCGCGTCATTTTGAGACATAATGGGCTACAGGAAAGCGAGATTTCACTCTATACATTTCATTTTTACATCGTCGTGAAGCGTAGACACTTAGCTATTTTAGGAACTTAAAATAAATTTCGTATTTCAATAAATCGATTAAATACGAATTTATTTAGGAAGGTGAGCTTAACACCTTTTCAGCGGAATTTTTTTTTAAAAAAACTTATTTTAAAAAATGTGCTGTTTATTTTCCTTTGATTTTTGGACACGTTGAACTTTAATCCTTTCGACTCCTTTTAAAAAAGGAATTTTGAAAAAATAATAATATTTTGTATTTTTTTAAATGAAGCTTCCGAATACACTTCTCACATCTCAGATATTTTAAAATGTAGTTTTGGCAACAGTTTTCCTTTCTTATTGTTGTTGATAGATTTTTGATAAAAGTGCATCATTTTGAATAGTTTCATTCTTTTAAAAATTTCGGTTTGGCAACAATTTTTCATCGTATTTCTTATGTTACTGTTTTTAAGAGACTGAAAAGTTTAAGAAATTAAAAAGTTGTTTCTTTTTGCAACGGTAAATTGTTTAATTACTTTATTAGGATAATTAACATTTGTATCAAGGGATATTGCTTATTTCATTGTAATATTATGTTTTAATTATATATAATTTTAATTATAAAAAGGTTTTGCATGATATTTTTTAATCTGTTTAAGTTCTTAATCTGTTTATACCATCTGTTTATACCATGCAAAGGGAAGTTGGTTAATTTATTTATTAGGATAATTAATATTTGTATTAAGGGATATTGCTTATTTCGTTGTATGCATTTTATATGTAATGCATTTTTAACTGATTTTTTTTTCCGTTCTTTTTTGTTTCTTTTTCGATAAAATTGTTCTTCAGAGTAAAATTCTGTGCAGTTTTCAAATTTAATGTTTGGTGTTCTCTTTAGGCATTTTTCTGGTAAAAGCCAGACGAAGGCTGGCCGCGCAGCGGCTAGTTTAAATATAATACAGGGAGATAATATTTGGTGGCAACAATTTGAAAAGTGAATCAAAGCAAAATGCCAAAACGAAATTAATAGTCCTTCTGGGCAAATTGCCCCTTTGTAGTAATAAGAAATATGAAAATAATAAGAAGAAATAATTTAAATACGTTAAATTAAATGCATAAGAATTAAATTAATATATGTAATAAAATTAAATGAATATGGAAAGTAAATAACAAAAAATCTGCAAGTATGTATCTGTGTTCCTCGCACTGTAAAAAACCGACGGTACCTAGAGCCGTCAAATTTTGAATAACAAACATGTGCACTTGAAAGCTCGAATTTTGAATTTCGAATTTTGTTTATTTATTTCGTATTTTTTAAAATTTTAAGGAATTTTTGGTTAACAAACTGAGTGATTTCAAAGAGAACAATTCTTAATATTTGTTTCCGCTTTTGAATGCGATTGATTTAATAAAATGTATTAGAATCTTTGAGGTTTAATTAAAAATACTCAGTATTTTTATAAAATTACCTCTAGCTGGACTGAACTAAATTAAATCTTGTTTTTTATGATAACTATTTTAGGCGGCTGGCCGCGCAACAGCATCTAATTTTTAAAGAAGGAATATAGCGAATATAAAAATATGTATGACAAGCCCTAACACTTTATCGGAAATTCTAGAGGTATGCTGTTTTCAAATATAGGGTGTTTATAAACTCCCGGACCCATTTTGATGTTTAATAACTCATAAACTAACAAAGATAGATTAAAATTAATAACATAAATGGTTAGATAGACTGAAAACGTTTCATGACCCTTGTCAATGAACTTCCACGTATGCCCCTTTCGTCGCACGAAGAATATCAAGTCGATATTCAATTTCACGCCAGGTAGCGGCAAGCATGTCGGCATCCACAGAGGCTATTGCGGTTGAAGTTCTGGCTTTTAGGTCATCAATGTTCGACACTCTCCTACTGTAAACGTTGTCCTTTACAAATCCCCAAAGGAAAAAGTCAAAAACAAAAGAAAGAAAAATGCAATTAATAAGTAGACGATATTTAGAAACGTACAGATATTTACACTGGAAAATGAAATTATCTGAAATTAACCACACGCGCAGACGATATTTACAAAAGTAAAAATATTCAAACCTGAAAAGGAAAATATATGTTATTCCATCAATAAATGCCATAAGTTTGTTTATATCTTCATTAATTTATGAGTTACTAAACATCAAAATGGGTCCGGGACTTTATAAACATCCTGTATTTTATGATTTTGCTTATTGATTTGAATTTTATGTGGCGTAAGTGCGAATAACATGATATTTAAGTGAACACACGAAAACGTAATAATAATGCGAAGAAGACAATATTAGCCATCTTACTAAGAAAAACACACTAAACACTGACACTATGCACTGAGGAAAGATAAAATATATATATATATATA
>KK112246.1:297113-324020 GCA_000611955.2 Stegodyphus mimosarum | reverse complement strand
GATGATCCATTTGATATTTTGCGATGTGACGGTCCTAATGCATGAATTTTTGTTTGTCTTTGCTTTATTGTTTGCTGTGTGCTCTAGGAATGTCACACCAACCTCTTGGATCAGTTTTACGCATAATCTGCTAAATAGTTTTTGTTTTATTCGGTGTTTTGCCTTCGTTGCTTATTTTTTGATCAGGAGTGTATATTCATACAAATATTTTTGTTTTTCGCGCAGCAGTTGTTTGTTGACTTCCGCACTTGATGAGTATTTGTAAATTTACTTTCTTAAGAAATAAACTGCATTCATAATAAAACTCAGCCATGTCTCAAGGACAAAAGCGGCGCATTCCATTTGATTTTTTACTTAAAATTGTGGCATCATTAGGATTTTTCATCTAGCGTAAAAAGGATATAGGTGGATCATTGCTGTCACTTTGAGAATAACAAAATTAAAATGCTAGACGTTCATTTAAATTCTTTTTGAATGCATAAAAGAATAACTGAATTAAGAATGTC
Source organism: Stegodyphus mimosarum (assembly GCA_000611955.2). Lineage (NCBI taxonomy): Eukaryota > Metazoa > Arthropoda > Arachnida > Araneae > Eresidae > Stegodyphus > Stegodyphus mimosarum. Next base: position 323,514 of record KK112246.1, on the reverse strand, counting down.
TTTAACTTTTTTTTATAAGTTTCAAATTATCTCAACATTTTTACAGCTAGTATTAATTTTGTATGAAAGAAATGTCAGATAGTGTGCATTAGTGTTTTTTAATCTGCATTTTTAAAAAGCGGTCTTAAAATTGTGTAGGAGAAAACTGAAATTTGTATTAAGCATTTTGAGGTTTTTTCACCCAGACTATTATGAAATTTTTTATTATGCGTTCCGGGCCTTGGAATTAGCTGCACAGGCTGGCCGTCTAGCCGCTTTCAAAAACTGATGGCCAAATTGTTTCTCCCTTTTTCTTTTTAATTATTTTTATACACCTCGTATAGTCAGTCTTATCGTGTGTTCTCTTGCATAGATTGATAATTAATATTTGTATGTGTTTTTTAAACTTTTGTAGATCATTTATTCGATAGGTGGATACAAATAATGCGTAGTGTTATGCGCTACGGATCTGTCGAGATCTCTTCAATAGCTACGTCAGACTGGCAATCTTTCGCAATAAACAGGTATGGATTAGCTTAAGGAAATCAGCAGAGATATGGCAACTTTTCATTAATATTCCAAAAATATCGTGCATAACCAGTATCATTATAGTCTTTTACTGTAAAATAAGAACTCCAATGTTATTTTCTGCCCCCCCCCCCTGACTTGTTTCGCAGCCATGAGAATGACAGCTGCAACAGACGGTTTGAGTCGCCTGTTTTTTTCCTCACCATTTCATTTCTCTTTAGCATGTTTCGCTTCATGGAATTACGCGAATGAAGGTTAGCTTGAATTGCAGTCTCAAATGAGGTCGAGAAAATAAGTGCTGCGCGATATTGACGACGAGTGTTACGATCGCAAATGGGGAGGGCTGCCAACGACCTTGAAAAACCTATTTTAAAGTAACAGACTGTAACAAGTTAATCGCTACTCATCTCGGCAGCCCATCAGAAGACTTCTACTGAGACAAATCATTTGACTGCTTTTGATGGACTCTCTGTGTACTTTTAACTTGTGTTTACCTATTTAATTTTGTATCTAGTTTTCCTAACTATCTGAAAAATGCACTTACGATGAATTCACGATCTGAATATTGAAAAAGTGCACACTGTTCCAGAAACTTGGACCAGCACCTCTCCAACGTATCAGATGCCTCTACAGCCTCATGTGACAAAGTAGTCACACCCTCTTACACCTTGCATATTGTCCTCTGGACACACTCATGCATTTTGTAAACTTTCAGTGTTCTTAATATTTCAAGATAGCCGGTATACAGCTTGCTTTCTGCAAGCTACACACGGCAATAGTGGAAAAAGGAAAGGAAAAGAAAAATTAAGCGCATTAATTTGATCTGATGCTTTACTGAACTGACTTTCACTGCTAATCGCAGCGGCTTTTGTACGGTTGCACTGCCTTTTGGGGGAAAAAATCGCTCATGGTATTTCCAAAATGTTTTTTTCAAAAATTTTCAGAAGGTCGCCAAGTTAGTTAAAAATATCCAAATCTCGTTAATCTGGCTACAAAAATTATTGTTAATGCCCGTTAGACGTCTGTTTATATCTTGTCCTCTAACTAAGCTATTTCCATAGTTTAAGTGTTGAACGATTGAGAATTACAAAATTTGAAAATTAATACAAGAAAACAACGTGCTTACAAATCAAATTCGTTCGTGGCGTCAGATCCGATTAAGTAAAAATATAAACTAAAATTAGTACAATGCAACAAATTAAAAGAAAAAAAAATATTTAACATTATAGCAATGTATAAAAAGCGAAATGCAGTCAAATATTTACGGTAGTTTACAACAGTATGGTTGCGCAATATGTTGATTCGGGAGATAAATTACTATATACATTAATTTGTACGCAAATTTTTGCGCAAACCACACGTTTTAAGTTCAGAAAATTCAATTGATTATGTAAGGTAGATATGAGTTATGAGATGTAAGCAGGGGGGAAAAATTAAAAACTGATGATTTCCCATCATTACTGACATCGATTATTAGAAAGTATTATCATTGCGAAAGAAAGCCAAATGATGTTGCTCGCTAAAGGAAAACAGAAGATATCAGTACTCTTTTTTCCGAAAGTAGGTTTACTAGTTCATAAAATTTTGCCATGAGTATTAGCAACTTAAATTCCAGAATTTTTAAAGATTTAGAAACTTAGTACGAAATGAAAGCTACTTGGTTTTGCATTTGATATTTTATTGTCTTAAATAAAACAATTTCTCATTAAATTTTCAGCTAGCCGTTTTGTTGTCGGTGAAAATGTGTAGTACATCGGTCGCCAACCTTTTTGTTCGTGAGAGCTCATTCTAGAATACCTGTTGGACGTCGGGCATCATTAACTTTTTCAAGATGAATTTATAGGTGGACAGCATTAATAATACACATAACAAAAGAAATCAGGCGCATTTATCTTTGTTCTGGTATTTATGTTGGACGCAGTTTCTATTCGATTAAAAATGAGAAAACTTTCACATAGAATTTTATTGAAAACTAAAACATTTTTATTGTGATCGCAGAGCCGCGGGCACACGTTAAATGATCAGCGGGCGTCATGGTGCCCGCGGGCATAGAGTTGGGAACCCCTGATGTAGAACGTCTACGGCAATGAATTTTTTCACGTAAAGATATGATTTATCTTTTCCAGTGTAATTTCAACATTACAAATATTTCATCTGTTGTAATTTTTTACTCTATGAGGGCCATATAAAAATGAGGTTTTATATTTTATAATTAATGAACCCATTCCATGCAAAATTTTAAGATATTTTTTATAAAATTTTATATTCTTTAAATAATTAGTGAGTTAGAATTATATCTGTAGTATAAGTGTTTAAGGAAGTAATGTACGCAACTTTTATTTTCGAAGAGTTAAATTGATTAAATTTCGATGATAAGTTCATGTTCAGGTTACGAATCAGGGATTGATTTGGGCGAATTCTTGTTGAAATTTACGCTTTTTGAAATTTTAATAACTCTTTTTTTTTCTGCCTTTTAGATTTCGTTGACTTAAACGTTGAATATTTTACAGCTATCATTTTTATTAAATATCTTTGATCTACAAATTTAATTCTTAATTTTTAATTTCGATTATTCTGTAGAAACTAAGAGCAAAAACTATTGAAAAATGTAGCTTATCAAAAATTAATTCTTTAGATGATTGAAATAAAATTATGAAAAAAATACTCAGTGGAAGTTTCAAATTGTAACAGAATTCATACTAAAAAACTCAGAATACTAATAAATGCATGCCAAAAGAAAATTAATTATTGTTGATTCCTTAAAAGTAGACATACTTTTGAATGCGAATTAATCTTTTACTACAAAATATGCAGTAATTGAGGGATGATCATGTTTCGTCTCCTTCGTATACTTGGAGTGGAATTCTTTACAAAATGCGGAAAGAACTAAGAAAAGTAATATTTTTAAAATTTAAAGTAGAAGATTTCAAATATAAAGCAAAGTAATATTAAAAAAAAATAACTTTAAAACTTAACGTATATTCAGTTCGGAATAAATCACATGGGGGAAAAAACAAAAGCACAGTGGCTAACTGCAAGAAATAGTAGATCAAAATATGCCAAAACAAAAAATGAAATATGAAAGTGACATGATGATCCCTGATGGCGCAGCGTCATCAGGAGGTTGATGCAACAAAAGAAGTAAAAAAATAAAATAGACGCGCATACACACATATATATATTTATATATATAAATGTAATAATTTTGTATACGATGAAACCAATTACATATCAGTCATGACTGAAAAATGTAAGTGCACACAAATAGGATGCATAATAGATGGATAGAAACCGCAGTTATCTGGATATTCACTAAATAACTGTATTTTGTTGAAGAATAATTTCTTAGGACATATATTTTTCATTTTCACATCACTATGCATGCGACAAGCACTCGACAATTTTGTGTACATTTATCACATTTTGAAACAATGGACAATATCGTGGAGCAAATACACACGTGATATCCAAGCAGTAGCGAGTAGAAAAATGAATGCTTATTTCAGCAATGCCTATGTAGTATAATATCACAGTCTCTGTTTTAGTTCTGAAGGCCATTGGACAACATCTTACGGTAATGCAGATGACATTAACACGATTAGTTTTTTAAGTGACGTAGTTTAGAAAAAGTGATTACTATTTTTGGAATAGAGAGGGAAAGTACCCAAATTTTAATTTTGAGTTCCGTTATTCTTTTTTCTTACTCATACACACACGCATATATATATATATATATATATATATATATACGTGGTATACATATAAATAAGTGACTTATCAGCTTACTGTTTCTGTCGGTCTGTATACGATTAATGATACTTTATGTATTTTTTGAAAGAATTATTCTTCTCTTTCCTCTGGATGACCTTATTTCCTTTGCGATAAATAATTTAAATGTATATCAAATAATCAAATGTCGTTTAATTTTAAATGAAGATCAAGGATAGTTTAATCTTTCATGAATTGCTTCGTAATTCCATGTATACTGTAGCAGTCATTGTATGACAGTTATTGTACAAATGGAATTGCAAACCAATTCCCTAGGATTAATTTAATATACATATTAGAATTCCCGTGTAAAATTTAAGATTACGATGTTAATGCGAAGCAAGCATTTGTTCGAATTCAGATTGGTTGACTGTAACAAAAGACTCGATGCAAATGTTAGCAAGCAGTTGCTGAAATCATGCAGTTCAGGAGGGGTGGAAAACTTAAACCTAGGCATCATGTCAGAGCGAGAAAGCCAATAGAAACATATGTTTATTAAGTTTCATTGTAGGAGAGAAATTGTGGAAAAGAGGGATATTGCAAAATAGGCTGACAATCAATGTGTTAATGATTGCCTTTTTTTTTAAATGAATGCTATTCATTAACTATTTTTTTTTCATTCTTTTGAAGAAGTGCACAACTCTAAATATTGTATATCTCGATTTGTGTACTTAGTTTATAGCAGCCAGGGCTAAAATCATAGGATGAACACTGTAAGACCTATCGGCGTACATTTGTTCTTTGCAGTACGGAGATGAATTTTCCTCAAACAAAATGAATGTTTAGGACTGAGCATTAGTTTACAACGCATCCTAATGGAAAAGTTGATGAAACATTTAAGGAGAGCTTCCAAATGTTCGTGAACCTAACAAAGTAATGATTTTCCGCTTTGTAACCTGATCTAGAGACACTAGAAGCTTTCACTTAAGAAATGAGTTCGGATAAAATAGACGCATTCAGGAAAACAGTGTTGGAATCAGCATCAAATAATGTGTGAAAAATGGCATCGTCATCAAAATAATGCCTAGTCATGAGAATTCATTCTGCTTGAGAAAACTATCTCCACCTTGCACCAAATGAAAGGTTTCTAAAGCTGCTAACAGCATAAGCTGCAAATGAAATTTCAAGCGACATATTGCAACAGTGTAGGGGTGTCATCCATTGAAATAATTTGCAATTAATATCTGTTTTTGAATGTCCACAATTTTTGAAGATTTAGATGAAAATTTATTGAAGCAAAGAATTTTCTGTGATGGATATTCGCGACCTTTTAGTCACCCTAAATTATGTAATATATGCTTGTTAATATGTAAACTAGTTTTAAATTTAATTAATATAAAAAATTCTCCTGATTTCCCTGCGTTTACGTGATGTCTAAAATTAACCTTTTGCGCTTGCTAGAAAATTTTAAAAACAATTTGAGTTTTGCTCGTATGAAATAGAACAGTTTCGCCTTGGGGCGGAGAAATTTCTCCTACTTCTTGGGGGAGAGTTCTTGTCTAATTGAGAATTCGTGGTAGCTAAGTTTCTTACGTACAGTATAAAAGTATTTGTTAAGGCAAGAATGTTTGTGAATTAGGTACTGGTATCCCGAAACAAGAAGCTGTCTTGAGGTCGAGTGGGTAAGCCTTTGAACAGGTAGTTCGTCTCAGCTTGGTTTCCGATTAACGGACACTTTGCTTAGAAAATCCCGTACGAAGACTGCTTTTGCACGTTGGATAGCTCTTGAATGCTTTTTCGAAATCATTTGATCAAACAGCTATCTCCAAAGAAAATTTTGAAATAAGCTGTTTAATTTTTTTTCCTTCATAAAAATTATAATTTTCCGATAACTAAACTGTGATGGTTATAAAAGGGAGAAGAAAGTAACATTTTAACTTTAATTGATGCATCTCGTAAACGGTTAAATGATAGTCTTCAAGGTAAGCAAATAAAAAACAGCAACGGTCCCACTGTTTTTCGCTGTAAGTAACGAAATTGAAGTACACTCAGTTAATAATTACTGTCTAACGCGATTACTGATTGTTTTTTATGCGCATTTTTTATAAGCCTACCTACGCGGGTTATGATTTAACATAATGAGAAGGAATCTATTGATCTCTCTCTTCCTCCTTTCTGTTTTAATTTAACATGGTTGAAATGATGCCCTTTTAAAAGTTAACTGATTTTATTCTTCGCATTTTTTTTTCTTTTCAAGGAAATGCTCTTTAAATTTACATTTATAATGATGAAATTTTTTAAGTAGTTTTGGTTTTGAAAATATGCAATGCGAGGCTAACGCACCCAAAATTGAACTACCTTAGCGTGACCATTTTCTCTCTTCTGTTCCACACACTTAATGTTTATCAAACTTTTAAAGTAATCTACGAACCTAAGCTTATTTAGGAAAATATAATTTAGGCTGAATGGTAAATTATGGTAAAAAAAAAAAAAAAAATCTGACGTGGCCATGCCGTAACTAACAGCTAGCTTTTAAGTAAAATATCGCTTCCGCTTAATCGTTTGTAAACGCAATCTAATTTCTTGTTGCAAAAAATAGGTCTGTAGAACGAAATTTTGAATTATATTTTATTCAAAATACCATTCAGATATTATGTACGCAGGATAAAATTTAATAACAATGCGCAAAAACTTTTAAAGCAACATACCTTTAGAATTTCCAATAGAGTGTCAAGTGTTGCTATCCATTTTTCTGTATTCGCTATATTATTTATATATGCTGTATTTTACCACAGTTATGTTTCACATATTTTTAAAAAATTGTACATATTTTTTTTTTCCCTTGAAAGTCTGTTCAGAGATTCGAGTAAAGTATCACTTCCTGTATATCAGCTTCAGTCAAAATGTAATATTTGTTCTAGTTGGTATAAACGTCTTAAATACTAAAATTGAAAAGTTTTGGATTATATTTTAATGTAGTTTTTAATTGAAAACTGTTATTTGTTTTAAATAAAGTACGACTTTCGATTGTCCATGAAAAACTTCTATGGACTTCAAGTTAAGTCCATTTCGGTTGTCTAATTTTATTTAAAATGTAAAGACCTCTTATATGAATGCCGAAAGCTTAAAATACGAGAAAATTTTTTTTTGCCAATTTGGTATAAGAGTTGTGGACAAAAAAATCGTCACACACAATATGCACACACAGAGAGCCAGGCAACTGTAAAAATAATAAAAATTTGTTGTGGGTAACAGAATTTATGCTTACGCGTTATCGAATTTTGAGCCGAAAGTATTACCCCCTTACCTACGTATATTGATTGGCGAGTGGTAAAAAGTTTAGTTAGTGTAAGAATATTTCTGGAAAAGTTGCAGAAAACCTACTTCATTTTCAATGAAGCGTGGCAAGAAATAAAGTATTAATAACATCGACGTTTTATCTTTGTACAAGCTTAATGATATTACTTTCTTTAAATGAAGGCTAATATATATACTTTTTGTGTTTTGATAACTAAGTTCATGAAATAATAATAAAAAAAAATAAGATATGATTTAAGAACTGGGATAATTCGTTAGAAAATAATCTGTCTTTTATATTGTGTTTTCATGTCTTGAAATTCTTATATTTTTCGTACGTGTATGTATTATGCCTTTTTTACTGCAATTTTCTGGAAAACTGTCTACTTCCTAAGAGCAGGATTGGGTACATCTTTTCTTTCTAGCTGTATGTAAACTAGTGAATTTAGATTATCTAAACTGGCCTCCTTTCTTTAAAGGAAGAATCACATCTGTTTTCACCAGAATGTCTTTCAACACAGCATTTTCGTGCTGAAACAGAAAATATACTTCTGGAGAAAACACCCATTAAATTAATTTTTTACCTACTGCAAACTCTATGGAATTATAATTCCGGTTCTGAATTCAATTCGGAATCGGTGAAAATTAGTATTTAAAGCTTAATCTAATTTTTAATAAACTCTGAGTTACTGCTTCAAATCCTTTTTCAATAAGTCGGTTTTTGTTTTATGAAGCATTTAAATTGTTAGTAATGAGGATAACGTATGTTATTTTACTTCTTTTAGTTCTATTTTTTAATTGCGTCTCTTTTTATGTTGTTTTGTAGGACTGTCTACGTTTAGAAATACTGATGAATGCTACCAGCTAGTTGATTGTTTTTCGATATTGATTTTTCAGTGGGCCGACAGATCACTGGCGCATCATTTTTGTGTCTTTTCTAGATATAATGTTTCGTATCACTTCCGAAACTGTCTTAACTTTCGCTATTAAAAAGTTTATCCCCCTTTCATTATCCGCATTTTTAGTGATTGGTGTAGGATAATCCTATACAAGTACTCACGTTTATGCTTGGGAGGTTAGTCCAGTTTGTCGTTGAAAGTATATACTTGTCTGGAGAAAATGAAACTTCCAGACACCATTCTAGAGTCTAGCCCTCGTAAAATCTGCGATTCTTTTGTTGCAGATTGTAAGGAAATGTCAGTAAGTTCAACTATATTTTGAAGGTGAATTAGGCCCTGTGGTCAGATGAATAAGATTGGAAAATTTCTGAACTATTTAGCAAGATGACAACTATTGGCCAACTTCTTAGAAGCTTTGCAACATAAATTAAGTGGTCACGAGATTCTTTGTTGTTTTGCGGAGCATTCGACGAACCGTTGCGATGTTAAGATAGGGTTACTCAAGAGTAAGCATTTATTTGTCGGTACGATAAAACACTTAGAAAGCGTTATCCTAACCTCGAATTAAGTAGGAGATTAAGTGTGATGCTAGATGTGCAAAACAATTCAAGTCTAAGAAAATTAATTTGCGGTAAAGAAGAATACAATGATTTAAAAACAGTTAAGTTTTTTCGATGATCTTGTATTTTAATTTGGCTTTGCCGATGAATGTGTGTTATACTAAACGGAATGTGTAGCGAATTTTGGATTGTGTTTTCTATATGCATTTGGTTTTTATCTTGTCACTCTATTTATTAATTTAGAAGTCAAACAACAAAAATCAGCGGTATATTTTCAAATTTTCACAGGACTAATTTCGATGGTTCGGTAAAACCATCGAAACTAGGCCTGGATGTGGTTTATGACAATGGATGTGGCGTATGACAATGCGGCAATGGATGTGGTTTATGACAGATGTAGCTACAGTCTGATCCTAATTAGCGCTTCATCAAAACTCTTGCCCATCAGGGGCATCAACTTGTGTAATAGAGGATACTTTTGAACACATAAGAAATCAGAATAACTTTTGATTTCGAAATTATACATATTCTGATAACCAGTTCCTTCGACACTTAATTTGGTGTTTTATTTACGTATGCTGAACATATTTAATGGAAGTGAAATTCGGTAAATGCGCCCACGTATCTGCTGAACTCTATGAATAAATCTGTCGGAATCGCAAATGTATGTTTGTACTCATAGTTGCGCGATCTGCTGTTAGATTGTTAATTTAAATTTTACTGTAGTTTTGAGAATTTAGCTGTCGTTTCTTCATGCTGAGCCGAAACTTTGGTCTGAGCCAATTATTTGTCTGGGAAGGACAGAACAATTCGCATCACTTTAATTTGTTACTAGAGAAATTTAAGACAAACCTCCAAACAAGTGCTATTCGACTGTCAATGAAGACATAAATATTTGTCGTGGTCAGAATCTGCTTCATACCTTACTTTCCTTGAAATTCCTATATGTCAGGCATAGGGAAATAAGGTCATGGAATGAAACTAAGATTTTCCATCGTGGTGTGTTCTTTCTATTGTGAACATTTCAATTCTTTCGGAAATATATGAATTTAAAAGAACATTATGTCACTTAATCATAGATGTGCCATATTTGATGAATCTTGCATTCTTTAAAACTTACTGAGATGCGCTATCGTGTAACACTAGAAGTTGGTACTCGTTCACTTCTGAAAAAATATTTGTTTCTTTGATATGTATATTTACCTAAATCGCCATAGGTTAAATGTAATGGATCAGCTAATTATCTTAACAAATTTGCAGTAGTAGCAAATAATGGGTCATATATTTTCAGTGAAACTTAACACTACAAACTTAACGAAAGACAGTTTTATCAGTTTTTATCAGCGGATTAGTTGAATCTTTTAAACTCTTCTCCCCTCCCCCCTTGGAGCACGTTCTCAATTTTATTTTTGCTGAAACTAGAAATAAAGTAAAAAGCTGAAAATCAAATTGCTATTAATGTAAGGCTTAAATTTGCTGTTTGGATTATTTATCCGGCAAAGCTTATCCTTTTATATTATTTAATGAGATACGCTTGAGGTTATATCCCATTCTGCAAGTTCAAAGAACGGCATAATTTTGTACACTACAGCAAATCATTTCTGGTTAGATTGTTAGGCTGACACGTATTATTTCTGCAGGCAGTTGCCCCCAATAGAGAGCAAGTCCATGCTGATCATTAATAATAAAATTATTTGAAACCCGACTAAATCGCTGATATAGCATTCTAAATTAAAGAGTTTTTCTATTCATCGCAGCTTTGAATGCTGCTTCATACTCAGATTTAATCCCTTCAACTCCTTATTGATTGATATAAAAATCTAATTCAGCGTTGCAAGGGGGGGGAAGTGGGAAAGCTGAGGATTGTATTTCCGATGCGAACTAACGTATACGTTACGCCTTGTTTTCCTGAAGCGCAGCAAAATGGTCGCCTCGATTTTGAATCGCCGCGGTGCGATGGTTTTTGCGCTGGCGCTTGAACAGAAACCATGCCATTTCAATTGCCATCATGATGTGGACCATTTAAGATAAAAGATTATTTTGTCTCTGTGATGTGTCGATATATAAAGATGCTGCGCTATTTCCTGCAGCTTAGATTCTTGGAAATACAATTTTGTGGTTTAAGGATGGAGCTGCAGTACACACACCGTTAATGAATCTAGAATAGTTCAGTGGGAATATTTTTCTAGGGCGCTTCACAGTGTGGTTAGATTGCCTTCCGATTGTTCACAATGTCTCTTCCCTCGTTGTTGTTTTCTTCTTAAAATTGAAGTCCGCGAACGGTCCATAGTCCGCAGATAATTGAGGAAGTAAAAGATACTATATGTATTACGAAGCGGCAAACGTGAGGTGCATGTTGACAAATTTCTGATGTGTATTCAGGTATGTGTTCACGTGTGTACCGAGGACAAATATTTCGATAATATTATCTTTAAAAGGTGATGATGAGTTAAAGGAATAAGTTCACAAGTGTCTGGTAGCGTTAATTTGCGTTGAAATAATATTACAATAATTTTTCCGTGAACTGTTTGGCTCTTTCTATTTTGAATATCTCTTTTTTAAATACAGCATTTTAGGTTCTATATTTTAATGTTTATGTGAAGAGGGGGCCTAATTCTTAAATCAGTCGATCTGTTATAATTGCTGAGATTAGAATTATTTCGGGTTTAAAATTGAAATTTTCATATTTAGATCAAATTGCAAATTTTGTATTCTTATAATTTTTATGTTTTTCAATATTTTACATATCTTTTAACTTCTTGAAACTTTTATCTTAAACTCTCCGAGGCCGAGACGTCAAACTATAATCTTGAATTTTTCATATTGCATTTATTTATTTACTTATATATTTTCTTTTTTAGTCTTCTAACATAGAATATTAGAATATCTATTATTATGAAAGAGTCATTTAATAACAATAAATTTCTTAATAACATTTCAACATAATGACTAAGTAGATATTTTTAATTAATGGATTTTTTTTTAAATGTATTATTTCAATTTCATTTGAAACTGGAATACTTGTCTTTTGGCAAATATCTATTGTTTTATAGATGTTGACCAATTTTTTAATGAATGGGAAACGTATCTAAAGTTATATGTTATAGTATACCTTGTTTATAAATTTCATAGCTATTATAATATCTGCTACTACAATCGTCTTTTTTACCTGCACGCTATCTTTACTGTTATTAAAAATTAATCCTTATTAAAATTCTGTAATAACATGTGCATAACAATCTTATGTATTTCTTCATTTCTTTTTTGAATTGTAATAAAAGAAAAAAAAATATTAGTTAACAACAGTTAGTATTATTTTTATTAGAAAGAAGCGAAGCATTTATGTGATTTCCTACTGGTTTGCATTTCACCATATTTGAGATCTTAAATTCAGAATTTTTACAAATTTTGCTTGATTTTTACAAATTTTGCTGAATTTTGGATGCGCGCGTTTAACATACAGAACGTTAAAAAAAGCCCCTTTGGAAATAATAGAAAATCTGGTTTTTTATTTAACATTTTTAGTAAGTTTAAGTGAAAGAAGAATTTTCAGAATATTTTTTAATGAGTGTTTTTGACACTATTGCTAACCATTGAGCCTGGGAAAAATGTTTGCATAATATGTTTGAGATAATGTGTTCATTTGCTCCTTCACAAAGATTAAATTCGTTTTGTTTTGTTGCTTAAATAGTCTACTTTGTGCTTACTCTTTTTTATTCCCCCCTTTTCTTTATTTTCGTTAGTAATGAGAGTGTTTCGTGAGTAATTTAGAGTCATTAGGTTATTTTGGAGCAAGAGTACATGAAAAATGAGCAATGCCCTCTCCGAGATTCGAACCTGGAACTCAAGAATACGCGCCGAATGTGCTATCGTTACACCACGAGGACATGCTGGAAGGAGGGAGAAAGTACCTTATATTGTCCCCCTTTTAAAGAGCGATTGAAGATTAAGGGACCCAATCGCCGAATCCTGGTGGTGATGAATTATTGTCCATCACCTTTTAGCTCGGGCGCCAATGTGGAGTCGTATTAGGTTATTTTGAAGCAAGAGTGCATGAAGAAAAAAAGCAATGCCGTGGTCGGGACTGGAATCAGGACCTGTCGAATACGCGCCGAATATTCTACCGTTACACCACGAAAGTATGTTGGAAGGATGGAGAAAATACCTTATAACCTGGTTTAATATTTGGTACTTTATTCTAAATTAAGTATGACACCCAATTAATGCAGTTCTGTGCCCCCTTCCAATCCACAGGTATTATTTGTTAATTCCTTACTTTCAGCCTCTTTGAAACTTTCTGCTCCTGACGTCATTTCTAGGCTACCACAGCCGTCTGAAGCCACAGCTCGCTTACATGTGGTTTCTTCGGTTGTTATTCGGCCAAAATTCAACATCTGTACTAATTCATCGCAAGTGTTTAACTTGCTTAAGGGTTTTTCTCTGCATCTTAGAGTGTTTTTAGCACTTTGAATTACCAACTTTGAAATGCTATCCACAACTGCTATCAATTTGTTCACTTTATTACGCACATTCGGCCTATGTCGTGACGCCTGTTCCATATCACTTGCTCACCTAAGTCATTTGTTTTAAGTAATTATAAACTGGACTAATTATGTTACGGAGTAAACTGAACAGTATATATTTCCAACAAAATATTTACTTAATAAAACGAGAAAAACAACTAAAAGTGAAATGTGTGTCTCTCATAGTAGAAACGTAACTTAATTTTTTAAATGTATTAAGAATATTTTGCAACGATTCCAACTGTCCTTTCCTCAGTTTCTAAAGTCACGTCTTGTACTTGCATTTCGAGAAATTTTCTGTTTCATCATTGATAATTTTTATCCCCAATTCATATTAAACATATTTGCCCGAAGTAACAGCTGTATTATTTGTTAAATGCTTTTTTGATCTTTAGTTGAATACTACACGCTATTTTTGTTGTATTTTTCAAATGCCTTTAAGTTTTAATTTGTTCAACTTCTGCGATTTTGAATTTGGGGTGGACTGGATTATTTTAATTACGGGACATTACTCGAGGGCTGTCTGCCGAGTTTCCTACTAATTTTAATCGATAACACCCCAGGCTTCATTTTTGGCTTTTGAAAACGTACGAAACGTAATTAGAGGGCGAAATATTTAATGAAAATGTCATTTTACACTTTAGGGTATAAATTTACTGTAGTCTTTTGGTTTCAATAAGCTTCTCTTATACAAATAATCTGTAAAATCGAATAATCTTCTAACGAGCATGAAATGTTTTAGCAATATTCTCCTCCTGTTTTGTACATAATGTTGTGTTATTTATATTGCTAATATATATTTCTGTGCAGTGTGTAGTAAATTGTCGCATCGTGAAATGCTTAATTACGTAGTCCTTTAAGTCTTAAAATGCTTTTTAGTTTTAATTTTTTGTATGCAAATTGATGTAAACTGTAGTATATTTTAATTAGCTTTTAATCGCAATATAATTGTTAGTTATTTTTAAATTATTGTTATTAATGGGAACTCAATTGAAACGTTAGACACCTCTTTGTGAGCCATGTATATAAAGTGGCTGACATTTGTTGTTTAACACTTGAGTTTTTCAACCCCCCGCCAACTATTAGTGTATCGAAATGATTTTTTTATACTATTAGTAATCTTTTTTAAAACCAGATTGTTTTCAAAAACGTTATTCCCCATGTTTTCCGTTAAAGAGTTTATTTAAAAATTTCTGAAAATGAACTCGCATATTCGGACACTTTGGACAAGCAATTTGCATTTAATAAAAACATGAAAATAACGGGACAATACTTCGTTAGATATCCTTTAGCTAAAATTGTCATTTCCATGCGCTTTGGCACGGATTTAAATATTTTTTTCGAGTAAGAATATTTTATTTTTTCCCATTCCTCCGTAAGAATTGCTTTTAACAGAGCTTTCGAAAAACAGACTTTTAGCGGAGGTTCTTTGCTTATTTTTTTCTCCAACCCATTTCATACCTGTTCGATTGGTTTTAAGCCCGAAGAATAAGGCGGAGCTTTGATAATTTCGGGAGACTTGTTTAATAACCACAAGCGAACAGTTAGGACTGCATGTTTAGGATCGCTATGATAGAACTTGAATGCATTTTTTATTGCAAGTTTTCATTCTCTAGACATTCTCTAGATTTCGGTTTTTCATGGTAACACACACAGATATATATATATATATATAACAAGGAAGATCATCTTCCGAAACCGCTCGACAAAACTTTCGAATGTCCGAATTATTATGCAAGTTATTTATTATCGCTTTGGGAATACATTCTTTTATTTCAAAGAATATTTTGATCTTATTTATTTTGTAACAAACGAGGCTTGAAATAGAGAAAAAATAGTATTGTAGTCAGCGTTTCAATACTTAGTACAAGATATAAGCAAATAAATTTCAAAAATACAAGTGTGCAGAAACAAATCGCTATTTTATCCGCCGGTCAAAATTTTAATGAACGTAGTAAGTATTCTTATTTTAACGGAGATGTATTGCCGTACAATAATTTAACAATGGAACCCACTCATGATGGAACCTGTAGTTCGAATTATGGAGGATGGGCTAGTTTAGTAATCATTTTCATAGATTTCCTCATGTATAATGTGAATACAAAGCGATTTCGTGTAAACTTCCTTTGCGAAGGCATCCCTTCTGTTAGGTAGGTATCTCCAGTATGTTTTCCTCCTATCCTGTTATAATTTGTGTTGTATGTTTCATTATTCTAATGAACTAAATCGTGTGCAGTTCGGAAGCATTCTTCAGATCCTATGCTTAATATTTATGCAAATCGTTTTTTTAATTCTTCATTTGTTTCTGGTTTACTTTGCTGACAAAGTTCGCTGAATATCTCTGAAATATAATGGATTCCAGCCTTTCTTATAGAATTATGATCAATCACATTGTAATAAACACATTTGTTTCATTTCAGGTACTTTTTACGGTATGCAAAACTTTCGAAGTGATCCTATCTTAAAACCTATCTTAAACCTTTTCCTATCTTAAAACTGAGTATATTACTAAAAGTTCGTAGCATAAAATTTACATCTATCTTACAGATCGCGCACCTGTAATGTTTACTTATTCAGCTAAAGTCACCTAATACTCTTCTTCCTCGACACGCTTGTGAAACACTATTTTCCACAGTCCTGCTCTATAAGCTTTCGATATGGCTTTGTCAGCACTTTGAGTCTCATTTCTTTATACATAAAAAAGATCGAAAGCAATGCATAAAAATCAAGCAGAAAGAGGAGGAAGTGGGGAGAAGAAACGGAAATTCTTTTCTTCCTGGGTTAGAGAGAGCAGAATTTTTGCGGATTCTTCGTCCGCACTATAGCGCATGATTTTTTTTCTTCCTTTCTTAACTTTGCATTGCCAGATCATCGAAGACAGTTTGAAGAAAAGAGAATTGTTAAGCTTGTTATAATGCAGTTAGGTGGTTTGCATGTTAACTTGATTATAAAAGTTACGCTTTTTTAAGGTTTTTCTTATAGAAATTAATCTAATTTGTAATCTTAAATATTTATCTCCGTTTTTGAGTTCGATTGCATATTACATATATATAATCTGCTGGAGAAGAACATCTTTATTAAGCAAGAATGGGAAAGGCTTCTTTGATGTCTTCTATTTCTACACGATTTTATGTAACCTCGTTTTGTCTTTGTTATTAGGGTTAGATCTTGAAATTAATTCTCGAGTTGTTTCTTTGGGCCCGTTATTCTTGGAATTTTCTATTGATACATTTTCCCTATCGCAATGCAGTATTGCACCAGAGTTTTTCAATGCTGAGTATTGGTTTTGTTTTATTGAGCGATAAATGTTTTTCACATATCCTTTTTTAAAACGGTCAAATTAATCATAGCAGAATTTCGATTTGTGGACCATGGGATAAATCAAAAGATAACTTTACACATAAAAATTTCTTAAATTTTAAGACACGATTTTGACGGTTTTTCAAAAATCATTCGAATTTTTAGCAAGCCCGCTGCTGCTAACAATAGTGAATATTCATTGTTATCAGTAGTATGATTTTAAGTGATGATGAGATTGGATTTCTAAATCAAACACAAAATTAACTGAATTGAAAGCGCATTTTCTGCACCGGTAACTCGCAAGACCTCGGAGGGGAATGTCGTGTCTACTTATGATTCACCTGTCATGATAGGTGATTCATATCATTATAGGTGATTTGCTGATTTTGTATACTGGGGAGATGCCTTCAGGAAGCCTTTCTAAGGGAACTGGCTCGTATTCGCGTTGCACGTGGGGAAAACGCCCATGCAGTAGTAGTAATAGTATAAAAATCACGTAATAAAAATTATCATATTGAATTCAGTTTCTATTCGAGAATTCTTCTATAAAATTCACCTTTTTTCACAACTAAAATCATTTATCTAATATTTTGGTGCATTTTATTTTTTGTTAAAATACCTTCAAAAAGGCAAGATCATTTTATATTTTCAGAGAAAGATTAAATGTGCTGGCTTCTTTTAAAATTACTGTTTCCTCTAGAATGAGCAGTTTGTAGTTTAAAATAGGATATAATTTAAATATTTTGCCGAGAAAAATCTTTCATATTCGAAAATGTACTCCATCTATATATTGAAAGGTTCTTTTTAAAATGCAAAACATCCCATCTAGCGCTTGAAAATTCATATGGAATGATAGTAAAAAAGAAATGTATACATAATTGTTATTCGTCGTCAATATTATGAACAAATTAAGAATTTATGTGTATCATCTGTGGGCAGAAAGTTTTTTCTGAACTTTTCTGTCTGTCTAGATGTAACGAAGTTTATAGATACAATTATTTTTAATTTTCAATATAGCAGATCCATTCGGAAAGTCTTGTGAACAGATGTAAATACTTCAGATAATTCCCGAATTAACGTCTCCTGATTATTTATTTTATTATTTTTAATTAAATGTTCGTAATATTAAATAAATTTTAATTCTACGCCAATCACGTTTTATGACATGCAGATACCTTACTCACATCACCTTCGATCTGGCTGCGCGCTTTCACACTTTTTATATTCACATTATAAGTCACATTTTGCTTGTATTGCGTTGATTTATCTCCGAAGAACTGTTCTTTATAAATTGGAGAAGGCCCATGTTAATGAAAATGAAAATTCAAAATAGGAAGGAAACTACTAAATGGCGAAATAAAAACTTTACTGAATTTAGTCTGAGTTTCAAAGTAATTATTAAATGAAATCTTTTTCGTGTGAAGTTATTACTGAACGGAAGTAGAAATTTCCCTGCAAGGTTCAAATTGGTTAACATTTCCTTGATATCTCTATTTAAAGGTGACGATTATATGATATTGCGAACATGATCATTGATGTTATAAGTAAGCAATAGAATTTCGCTAAAATTTGTGTAACTCATTCTTGTTTTTACATAGGGTTCGGAATTACTTTCGTTTTTTTTTTTTAAATCCTTATTATCTTGTATTCACGTCAATTCAAATGAATGCTCTTATAATATTTCTTTGTAGTAGTTTTATATCTCCCTTTGATTCAGCAAACAGTTTTGCTGTAAGTCTCTAAATGAGTTAGAATGAGGAAGGAAAGTTAAAGATAAAATAGTTAAAAATCAAATCACTTGAAGCAATGCACATAAATATGGATGTCCATGAAAAGGGAATCAGTTGCAAAATTATGTGTAATTTTTTAATTAATACCGTGTGACAACTTTTTCCAGCTATGGCATTTTAAATACTTTAAACATTATGCCGATGGGTGCCGTCAGAAACGAGCAAGGGATGCACTGACGAGACTTTCCACTTAAGACGTTAACAACCTCTTATTATGAAAAGGGGGAAAAATCTGCATTTTATCAAATTTTATTCTTTAAACTTAACAGCTCCAGAATATTTGTAGATGGAGACTTATATTTTCTGTGCCCTCCTGTTTTTGAATATTTACAGCAGTTTATAGAGGTAGGTAATATGTAGCTTGGTAATATGTAGCTTCTTTATTTGAAATATTTGATTTATTTCATGTAAACAAATTTTCTCTCAGTTGGCGTAAAATTATTTGCAAGCCTTTTGGCATAATGTTGTCAGAATGCTGTGCGGAAATTTAGTATACCATTACATCGTATTGAAAAAGGATAAAGTAAGTGAAGAACAGTGGAAAAGAAAATAGTTAAATCTTCACAATTCCTGCAAAATTTCTACGTATTCACAAATGTCTTTTCTGCATCGTTATTCATCTGTGGATTGCTTTAACGCTTTTTTGTCTGTCGAAGTCCGGGCTTGAAAATACGATATTTCAGTTCAGTTAAATATCAACTATTAAGATAGGATTCTTTTTCCATTTTCGAAGAGGAATCCTTCCTAACTTAAATACCACGAATAAACCAAGTGTAACCTGCCGAATATTGGTAGTTCGTCACAGGTTGGTTTCGCAATGAACTGGAAGCTGCATGGCTATTTGTGGTTTTACCGAATGCAGTGTTTAGCATTTTAGCTGTTAACGAGCCAGTTTACCAGCTTTCATGAGAAAGTCTCGTTCGAAAGTATCCTTTCCTTAGACAAACAACCTTCACGTGCTGTGTTTCTTAATTAATTAACCGGTCCGTAGAAATTCTTCCGTGAAGGTGTCTCTTCAAAGGTAGGTAATTCTGGAGTCTTTTATCATAGTAAATTAACCAATCAATCCACCAGCCAACGAACTGATCTATCTCAATGAAAAGTTATCTGTAAATAGATTGATTGTTCAGTTATCGCCGGCTGACCATAATCTCCCTGGTTTCCTTGATCATGGGATTTTATACAGTATTAAGTTTTCTCAAGGGCTGTGTCATGGGCAGTAATTTATACTATTTGCGTCCCTAGAATTCATTAGACTGAATTACTTCGCTTACCGCTAAAGAGGACAGGCGGCACTGCGAGGAATTTGAGTCGAACTGAATTATAGGCCAAATATTTCTTTCGTATCATGATAGGTAGGCATATCGACAGTTCTAAAATCTGTAAAATAGCTATTACCATTTCTGTATCCATTTCTCTTATTGTTACTATATACTATGCTGTTGCTATAGCTATAGTTGTTAGTTGTAGTAGTTATATTGTAGCTGTTAGTCTATAGTTGTAGACGAAATTCCGGATACTATTATGACTCATTTTGTAATTATTCTTGAAAAGCTGGTAAATCGGTTGGCATTCATAT
Source organism: Stegodyphus mimosarum (assembly GCA_000611955.2). Lineage (NCBI taxonomy): Eukaryota > Metazoa > Arthropoda > Arachnida > Araneae > Eresidae > Stegodyphus > Stegodyphus mimosarum. Next base: position 303,351 of record KK112246.1, on the reverse strand, counting down.
TATTCATGATCGAGTTAATAGAAATACTGCTTGCTTAATTTGAAATACGCTGCCGAAAAATACATCGAATTCGGATTCAAATGGCTCATTGTTTTGTGTCTTGAAGAATATTGTTTTATTTATACATTTTAATTTTTTAAGTTTTATTTGTGTGTTTATTAGTCCAGAGGGGCAATTTGCCCTGAAGGACGGTTAATTTCGTTTTGGCATTTTGCGTTGATTCACTGTAAATGTCGGTTCACTTTTCAAATTGTTGCCACCAAATATTAGAGCCTTGTATTTTATTTAAAGAAATGAAATAACGAAGAATCTGCATAATGTATGTATGTTTCTCGTATTGCGGTAAAACAACGGTACCCAGAGCCATGGAATTTTGAATAACGTAATCCTCTTCCGAATATGGGCATCTGGAAGCCCAAATTTGAAATTTGTTTTATTATCGATTTCATATTTTGTAAAACTTTAATGAATTTTTGATGAACAAAATCAAACGATTTAAAAGCGAGCAATGGCAACACTCACGGGAAGGGGGGGATACTTTTTATCTAAAACGCGCAGAACTGTGTATCGGAAATTCTAAAGATATACTGATTTTAAAATTATTTTGCGATATTGCTGTTAAACTGAATTTTATGGTTTAAATGCGAAGAACAGGATATTTAATAAATAAAGGTAACGCACAAAACATTAAAAAACGCCCCTTTGGACTTAATTTAAAGTCTGAAACCTTTCAGATTTTTTATTTATTTATTTATTTATTGTTATTTCTCAATGCATTAGGATTGAATTGCTTTCTTCTCGAGCGTCAAATCAGCACATATCATTAAACCCGTTTCCGATGCGTTTCGGAATTTCCTAATGTAATATTTTATTGTTTTTTCTTTGGAGAATGTGAAAAGAAATTATAAATTACAATAAAATAAAATAAAGCAGCAGTGGAGTTTCATTCGTGATCGCTGAGGCAGCAGAATTTTTCCACTTTGATTTATCTCCTGAATAGATGCGTGCTAATCAAACAATCAGCGGGACCTTCTAAAGGCTTTTGATGTATGAAGCTTTCTAAAATGGATGCTTTCTTGGGCTGAAGGCGATTCGCCTTTGTGATAAGATTGTTAACAGTTTGTTGAGATAATCTGGTGGATTGGAATTTTATTCTTGTAGCTTGCTTTTCAATTTAATTTTCGTAAGAGAATTACGAGCATCAAATGTCACTTTACTGGTAATGATGCTGAAATTGTGATCATGATTATTGATGCATTTAAGCCGAAACTCTTGTCTTTTGGTCATGTGATAGTTTATATCTGAATACTTTTTTGTAATGATGGAGTGTTCGAATCGACGAATCTTAAAAAAATTCGAATTTCCAAAACTGAAGTCCTTGCGACTTTCTGTTAATTCGAATTTTTAGAATCTTAACATTATTTAAAAAAGTTATTTTAATACTTTAGACCTGTTCTAATAATCACAGTCTTCTTTTTTCTGGAGAGAATATAGCGTTATTCTATATATGTTAATCGTGCATTTATTTAATACTAGCAACGCTTTTCGAAATAAAGCATTTTTAATCTCCAACGCACGAGACTGTTGCCACTAGCAAAAATGAGGGCAAAAATTAGCTCTTTCAGAATTTTTAATTAATATTTTGGCTATTAAAGTCGTACGAAGATGGGAATAGTCGAAATGGCTTCCCACGGATTTTTGGAATCGGGAATAATGTATTTAATATTTGGCAATGCTATTTTTATTTTATCGTAAAACTTAGAATTTTTTTATTAACAAACTCTAGGATTTGAAAGCGAGCAGTGGCAACAACTTTCAAAAACAGATTTTCATCTCCAGCTTGCGAGACTGTTGCCACTCCAAAAAAATGAGGGCGAAAATTAACATTTTTCCGAGTTCTTAATTAATATCTCTGATTTTAGTTACTTTTTTTAGTCCAAAGGGATGTAGTCTCGAAGGACTATTACTTTCGTTTGGGCGTTTTGCGTCGTTTCACAAAAATGTCCGATTCACTTTTCAATTTAGTGCTTATGTTTCTTTGTTGGTAATTGAAGTTGCATTGGGTTGGCTATTAGAATTTTTGGAATTGTACTGTGTTGGTTATTGGGTCTGTACTGGATGGATTAATGGAATTGTATTGGGTTGACTATTGGAATTATATTGGGTTGGTTTTTGTGTTCGTATTGGGTTTAGTTTAATGTTTGTTTCATTCGGCAAGTTATCATATTATTAAGCAAGATCCCTTTGGACGTAATCTAAAATCTGAATCCTTTCAGATTTTTTTTTTCCTTGAAAAATGTGGACGTTGACCTTTTCCAAGACAAAGAAAAGAATTGTAGAAAGTTTATTGATAATAGCTATAGTTGTGACTGAGTTATTAACGAACAAACAGACTTTCTTCCTTATATATATAGACTAGCGTAAGTATCCGATGCCAGTTAAGTTAGCTTGAGAGTGATGCATCTAACAACAGAGAGAACGCTAGCCTTGTAATCCTTCTCTAATAACGATGCAAAAAATACGATTCATAGTCATATATTTTTCAGTCTGATGCAATATGGGAAAAAATTCTACAGAAAAATAAGCTAATTCTCTCTCATTACATCAGCAACAACGGCACGCAGTTTTTAATGATTTTCGTCTTTTTGATCAAATGGTCGTAAAAGCTGAAGTTCCATTCAATATTTCACCAATATTCAATTTTAGTCGATTAAATGCGGCAAAAACTTGATCATATTTGATCAAAAATCAATAACGAGAACAAACAAACAAACACACAAACAGGTGTGTTATATATATAGATTTTGTAAAATTTTTTTATTAAAAAACAGTACGATTTGAAAGCGAGCAGTAGCAACATATTTCGAAATAAAGCATTTTTGTCTTAAACGCGTAAGAGTTGCTACTCGGAAAAGTGAGTGCGAAAATTAATGTTTTCAGAGTTTTTAATTAATATCTCGGCTGATTAAAATCGAACGAAGATGGGAACAGTCGAAATGACTTCCCGCGAATTTTTCGAATCGGGAATACTGCAATTAATGTTTGGCAATGCTATTTTCATTTCCTCGTAAAACTTAAGCCATTTTTTTTATTAACAAATTCTGCAATTTGAAAGCGACCTGTGGCAACGCTCCTCGAAATAAAGCAGATTTTCATCTCCAGCTTGTGAGACTGTTGCCACTCGGAAAAACGAGGGCGAAAATTATCATTTTTTTTTTTTTTTTTTTTTTTTTTTTGAAAAAAGTGAACATCGCTTTTTTCCAGGACCTAGAAAAGAATTGTAGAAAGTTTGATGACAACAGCTAAAGTAGTGACTAATTTATTAGAGGACAAATCAACAGACTTTCTTCTTTATATATATAGATATAGTCCAACGTTCCTTAAGTAGAAGACCAGTGTATTCTCATTTAGCGGATTCTTCCTAATAGTAAAGAAAAGCGTTGGTATCTTGAGTGTCCATTAACTGAAGATTTGATTGGTTGTGTAATATAAAAGAAAATATCCGTGTTTTATGTTTATGTTGAATTTTTTTAAAGAGATAATTTGTTTGGAGTTAGATTGGTCATAAATGAATCTAATTACTTATTATGACCTGGTAGATCACGGAATATTGCTGCATGTGTCATTGCCTTTTGAGAATCAAAACGTGTTCATGGTACTTCTAGTCATAAAGCTAAATGAACTCCAAACAGCACAGCTATTGAACTGCGAATATTCTGAAGTAGCTTTGTCGTCAATTTAATTATCGTTTGCTCATTTTTCATTTAACTAACAGCAATCAATCGTTTGGAATATTTATCAGTAAATTGTGGATCATTTCTCATTTTCTGCCTCTCTTATCACTCTGAGTTTAAAAAGTCCAAGAATAAACCCAATTGAAATCGAGTAAATTATTTTCAATTTTTGTTATCAGGAAATTCCACTATTCGGTGAATTCTCCCGTCTTTAAGGTACAGGGTAAGCTTTTGTAAATTTTAAGATTAATTTTTTTTATAAAACAGTTTAGAGCAAAATCTTGTAGATGATGATAGCAGTTACTGTGACATCGCAACTTGCTTTTCTTAAAACATCATGTATTTACGGACAGAATTTTGTATCCGTTTGCTTTGAAATGAACATTTTTCTCTCGTTGAGCAGAAAATAGCAATTACGTTTTACTGTGAAGTGGAAAAACAGCAGAATTTGAAGTGTTACATAAAGCATACCTGGTCGAGCATAACACGATCCTATGTTTTGCGTTGGTATGTATGATGGTATGATCGTCGCGAAAATATGGATGATGGACACAGCCGTTCGCAATCTTAAACAGTTAAAACAATCGTCATAAAATATTTAATTTTTTGAAAAAAGCACAGATTTGAAGTTTGATTTAAAAGTTTCTTATTCAATGGGATTTGAAGAGATAGAGAATATCATAACCAGAGGCTCGCGTACTATTCATAAAGGTGAATTCTGCGAAGAAATCAAGCTACTGTATGAAAGTGTAAGTGTTATATAGGCCTTTGCGTATAATATATTGAAAGCTAAGAAGTAAGAATGTTATTTTGTTCAGCTTTCTATTTTTTACGAATTCAGAGGCAAAAATTTACGAATTTAAACGCATAAAATTTTCCAGACGCACGCTGCGTTTTACGTAAAAACTCTGCTTGGATGTAATACCTGTAAATGATGTAACATATCATTTAATGTATTGACCATTTATCTTTGTATTACGTAAACTTTTATTTTTTATTACGTAAACGCGGCAAACATGTCACTACTCATGTTACAGTTCAATGCTTTTTCTGCGCTCTGCTCTATTTCTTCAGAAATGTCTGTTAAAGCGATAATTTAGAGTCTGCTCTTTGTTCGTCGTATTTATTGTATTTTTGAAGAATGATGTGGGGTGATTCTCTTTCGCGTGGGATGGGAAATGGATTCCAGATTTGGGACTGAACACTGCGCTACAATTTTTCTTTCATATTGTCAGTAGCACTCTTTGCCTGCTTGTGGGAAACCTTTGTATCGCATTTCCTTTCTACCTGAATAAGTTTGTACTGAAAACCGAAACAGTCTATGTAATTCACTTTATTTTCTTCTTAAAGCCTCATAAAGTTGTGTATTCCGATATCATCCGACGCTGCGCTGTGCTATATTGTCATAACTTCTTTTTATTTGAATATGTCCATACGGTTTGACGGGGTCTTTGAAAGCGTCGACTGAAAATAACTGCTGTGTTTTGCACGCAAATTGTGAAGAGTACATTTTTCAAATGCGGATTAAGTATGAGTTAAATGAAAATTCCCTGAAATCCGTATCACCTGATAGGAAGTGTGAAAAATTCGCTATAGGCTTCAGTAGCGCAGTGTTAACGGGTTTGACAGCTGCTAGTTTTAGTCAAAGCGCAGATTTAAATAGAAAGTGCACTATTCTATTTAGTAGTAGTAACTGGTAGAAATATGTATAATCCTTTACAGGGTTGCCAACTCTCCCGATTTTCGACCATACTCCCACAACCCGATTTTCTACATATTTCTCCCGACTTTCTCTTACTCTTAAAGTTTCTCACGATTTTTACAGGGTTGCCACGCTACCTGAAAAACCGGAAAAGGTCAGGAAATTCGAAAAATATTATAAATAAATTTTAATATTTTAATCAAAATCTGGAAAAGTCAGGGAATTTCATACAGCGATAAAAAAAAGGGGGAGCGAGTTTTGCGCCGACGTTAGAAGCGATCTTGGTGCGCGGGAGCGTCACTCTGGCAGCTGGCATAGAACTAATTTTCGCAGCTCCAATCAGATTGTCTGTTAGAAAGGCAAAGCAAGTTTCCAGTAACTTTGGTTTCCAGTAATCTCGAGAATCGAGAGACTAGCATACGCATGTACACTGCATGTTGAACTAAAGAAAATACGTATTCTTATATAAAAAAAATGGATTTAATCCTAGTATACGGTACTATGGAGGTTAGAATGTCCTCCATGTACGGTACACTCGGGATTTGGCGACATTATGATGAGCAGTAAACAGGCCATTTTGGTGTTGGCGGTAATTTTCAAAATCGTGCCAAGGCCGTAGCGTATAATAGGATTTTACCGCAAAATCTTTTAAACATTTTTTTTGTTCTTTTTAATAAAAGCCTTATTTGTCATTTTGCTCTAAAATAAAACAAGAAAAAAAATTTAAAGTCAATTCCTACTTAGGTCAACAAAGAAAAATTTTAAAAATACAAAATTTTTTTAATTAATTTTATTAATTAAA
>KK112246.1:227191-292039 GCA_000611955.2 Stegodyphus mimosarum | reverse complement strand
TTAAGAATTAGTTCTCCAGAAATTAAAGTTAAGCAGACACAATGTGTTTTAAAATGATCTTTTCAAAACGGCAAACCCAAATGGTAAAGAAAAATTTCTGTATTAATTGTTTCATCGTAAATGAACACCAATTGTGGACTTTTGAACTTATTTAATAAAAAAATATTTAGTTATTCAAGTCATAATTGTGTTTTTATTTCAATGGATTGCATGAACACAAAGCATGCATTAAATATTTCTCTTCAGTGTCAGTAGATATGAAATTGCCTAGATATGGAATTCATGAACTGAAAATAATAAGCAGTTGGAAGGAATTTCCTTTAAATTATTTAAATGCATAATAAATGAAGAAATTCAGGCCACATATTTAACGTTTTTCATTGGAGATTGCAGTAATGATCTGGAGGTAGATGTGGAGTTTTCATATGAAGACAATATGAGAAATAAACGTAAATTTGTTTGGTATTTTACGAGTACCTCTCATCTTGATTTTAAATCATGATTGTTTAGCTTGTAACACCTTGCGCTAAATTTAGTAGCTGAAAATTGGGAATTAATGTTTTTATTTCCTGCTTTTCCGGAATGTTTTTCAATTCATAAAACGGAAACATAATTTACCATTTCGTTTACCTTTTAAATGTAGGTAGTCTAGGGAATATGTATTGCACTAGAACATCGTTATCATCAGAAGTTCCCTCTAGCAGTGATTCCATGTATGAAATGGATTTGGCTTGTATATTTCGCTCTTCCTGCAACAAACGCACTTACAAATACTCTCTACATTTTCGATTCGGTAATTCTTTCCCATCTCCCGACGGTGATAAAAAAAAATCGCTTCTTGGCAAACATCATCGATAAGCGGCAGTACATATGTAAAAAGTTTGTAATGATGTTCTGCACCTATAAACGTTGCGTACTTGCGGTGTGCAAGAAGATAGATGGATGAAGCTTTGGGAACGAAGTGTGTTAATGGAAAAGACGGAGACAGCATAGATTCTTCTTCATTTTTTATTCTGTTGAAAAAGGCGGGAAATGTTAAAAAAAAAATTATGAAGCGGGAATAAGCTCAGCTTTTTGGAAAATTGATTTTTCATTTTTATAGCTGAATCCTTCGCGCCACCTCCCGCTTCTTATGCTATTTTTCAGCCCCCCCATTTCGATGGCGTTATGTTCAGTTAACTTTTTTCAGTCGACGTTTAATATCAGATATTCACGATTTGTAACAGCCGTTAGGATTTTTTTCTCTCCCTCAAGGACCCGATTAATTTTCTTAATTAAGATGCAAATATTTTAGTTTGATCATTTTAATCAGAAGGTGTTAACGAGTAAAGTAAAGTATTTATGAATTTAAAGGAATGATATTTGTACAAGTAAAATTACCTAATAGTTGAATATGCGTATGTGTTAACGATTACTGGAAAGAACATCAGATACATAATTTATATGCATGTTTTAGTTGTTTCCACGACTTTATTTTAACGTAAATAAGACGGACAAAATGCAGTTTGTTGTTTTGAAGGTATTCGGAAAAAGCGTCTGTGTACTCTGTTTTTATAAATACTATTTCTGGACATATATTATACTTCCAGTTACAGTTTATTAACTGCAGAATTTTTTAAAGCAGTGCCTCAATAATTTTGTAGGTGGACAATATTTGTTCATTATGCTTTACTTGTTAAAATCAAAGTACTCCTTCCCAAAATAATTGTTGATGTATAAAATTCTTGAGATAACGAAAACTAATTTACTGGCTTAAATTAGCGTCGTGCGCACTGGAAAATCGAACTAGCCTGTGTTCATCGTAGCTGTATCGCTTTAACAGTTTGCAAGATATCTATGATATAAAGTTCTCAAGGATCGTACATCGATTTTCTGAAGCGATGCCAGTATTTGCAGGACACGTGAAGGTATGTTTTCTAGTAGCTTTCCGAGCAAATCCTGCAGTTAATACCCTTGCGCTGTCTAGGTTGCTTCTCGTTCTGTTAAGATGTCTGCTTCTTAATCTTGTAGTAGTTTAAAGGATGTCTCTTTTGGTATTAATTTCAGAGCTGAAACTCCTTTTCTATGGATTTATATTTGAGACTGAATCTTCCAACAGCTTTGAAAATTATTTACTTAGAGAATCTTTGGTAAAATGACAGTTAATGATCAGCACGGTATCTGCGAAGTGGCTTTCCAATCCCTGCATCTGCATATTAGGAATATGATTCTAAATCCACCTAGATTAAGTGCAGTTTCAGTGAAAATATTGTTCGCGGCTATAAGCTGCTTTTGCTATCATCGTTCTTTAAACGGATGGCATTGTCTTTTATGATAAATTAATTTTTATACTTATGAAATGAGACGGATTCCTAAAGTATAAAAGTGGCTAGGACAAAGCAGATAATGCCTAACAGGTAATATTGACTTAACTACTCGACTACTACTACAAAAACTATTTTTTATTATCTAATGACTTAAAAGAAATCGCTTTTAATACTTTCATATAGTTCTAGGAAATAAAGAATAAAATTATTGTTTATATTAGTATTTTGTGTATTCTACTGTTATCATAAAATAAACGTGATAAAATGGTATATGAGGCATTGTAATCCTTTGTGTTATTTACCCTGCTGTACCTGTTCGCAGTGTGTTTTGCTTGTCTTTACACCTGTCAGTGATTACTGTCTTTCAAGCGTGCCTTTTATTTGTTACTTCTGTCGTAAGACATCCATAATGCCATATCTCTTTCCGAAATTGCACGGATGTGTCACAGCTAAGAACACTTTGAAGGAAGACTCAGTCATGTGGCAAAAACCGTTTTCGGAAGGGAATGTTTATTTCATGCAGTACTTGAACCGTAATGGGATACATCTGCTGTTGTTTTAACTAAAATAATACTATCGCATTAATATGTTTACTATTTTAAATTATGTAGCAGAGAATTAAGGAATCAGCTATCAAAATCGTAATTCTAGACTGAACTTTTTTTTAAATGAGTATTTGATCGACCTTTCATTTTTCATGTATGAATTATTAATTTCATGTGAGAAAATATTGCAGTTTTCTCCGCTTCATTTAAGTTCCGAAGTGCTTGTTTTTTCGGTTAATTTCTGTTTCAAAATATTACTATTTGCGCTTGTTGTTCAACGTAGGTAATAACTGTCATAATTATTGCTTTTTATTAATATGAATGTGTAAATAACCGTCTAAATGTTTAATTTGTTAATATCTGGTTTCAAGTTTTGAGATCTTTTTATTATATTTGTAAACATTATTGCCGTCACGTCTAAATGTAATTAATTTGTACACAAATGCGCCACAGCACGACACAAATATACTACTTCATAAAGCATTGCTAAGCTGACCAGCCCCTTTTTGGGGGTTTCTTTCTTTTACGAAGTAAAGGAGTATTGTAATAGCGAAAAATTTCGAGTTTCGGATTTCAACGAAAATATCCATTTTAACTATATTTTTGCGTGACTTCTGTACGTACGGACAGAATAAAGAACTCTTTATTCCGAAACGGACTGTAAGATGGATTCAAAAATGGATTTAAAATGGATTTTTTCGTAACATTTATACGTATGTATCTCGCATAACTCAAAAAGATTAGCCGTAGAAGGTTGAAATTTTATATATATGATTACTGTAACATATGGGAACTTCCTTTTTTTATTGCAATCAGCGGAACCAAAAGTGTATATATGTGATGAAAAACAAATTTAAAGTGTACTGATGTAGGAACACTGAGACGCAGAAACGTAGAAATACTGATATGTCGTATTGAAGAGGAAGAATTCTGATTCCGTAGAATCTTAAAATGTAAAATTCGTAGTGACTAAGAAACTTGGCAGTCGAGGCGGATTAAATTCCATTTTTATTTAAATTGACATTTTGTGGCCAGAATTCATTTGACACTCTAATCGTGCCTCTTTCCAGAACATTTACATTTTTTAATTTATTGCGATAGGAAGAGGGCACATGAAACTGCGTCCAAGCAGCACAGAGGGTGAAGCTAAAAGTGCTCATTTAGCCAATATGGAAGATCGCCAAGCGGAAGGTTTTGGTTTGGGTCAGAAAGCTTTTAATTCTCAAAATTTTTAGTTCAAGTTCCCATTAGCTACGTCATCAGCGTTACGGAAGCCGTGTATCATAGACTGATCCAGAAATGACGCAGTCCAGGAAGGTTATTGCAATTTTTAAATTACAGAGAGGAAATACTAAAATTAAAAATAAGGCATTATAAGCGTATTGTTAAATTGAATTATAAAGCTGATGTACATATTTTTTATCTTACATATATACCCACTCCCCTTACTGGCTTAAAAGTCTTTACCTGGTCTTTTGCAATCGTTGGTCGTAGACATATACTTCCAATTACAGATGTGTTGACGAAAAAAATTCGTGTTTTAGCAATTTCAAATTAAAAAAGAAATTATTGTTTTGAACAAATAACGAAATTTAACTTTTAATGGCGGTCTTCTGGTTCCTATACTCATATGTGGGTTTTATACTCATAATACAAGTTTTATACTCGTTATGAAGAAATAAAAATATAAGAAGTATGACTTCCGTAAGAGAAAAATTGACTGGCGTATTAAATATAAAAATTCTCAGGTTTCGATGTCATTTTCAATTTGTCGAGGAATTAAATGCAGCAAAAAATGTGTTTAATTTAATAGGTGTACAAGGAAGTCATGTGGTGTCGACATAAGATTTTCTTTCTTTACATCAACATGAATACGTAATAGTATCTCTCAGAAAAGAAAGATGTCTTCTTAAAGTAAATGTCCGTTATATCGAGAGAACCTAACACAGTCCTGTTTTCCCCAAGAAGCAAAAATATTTAAAAAAAATTTGCGTGTGCGAAAACAGTTTGGGTGAAATTATATGATCTTTTGTATAATGTAACGTGAAAAGTCTCAAGAGACAAAGCTCTGTTAGAAAAATAAGATTACATGGGCGTGTCTGTTTAAACATTGAGTTAAATGTCTATCTCGCTTAATTGGCGAGATATCGCCAAGTTGGCAATGGCTTTGGCGTCTAAACTGTGTGACTAAGTCACGAAAGGTTTGTGAGCTTGAAGGTTTTGCAGTGTGAATCACCAGTTTTAGTGATTGACTATGTCTTTTAAAAGGACTTTCATTCTTCTAGAGGCTTCTATTTCTAGGGATGGGAGGTTCGAGATCTTGAGGAATTGATGGACAGTCGGTCACTTGTAAATCACTTTATTTGCTCCTTCTGTGTCGTAAGAAATTGATATTCAATGAGTCATTTGTAAACCACTTATTTGCTTCTTTTGTGTCAAATCGTGCATAAAAGCATTTTTCCTATAGTATAGGTTAGTAGTATATTATAGTCTAGTATAGGTTACAGTACAATGTTTTGGCCGTTTATTTATTTAAGAAATTTTGTGGCAAAAATTGCTGTTTTAATGAAATGTCCAAAATAGTGAGATTTTATTTTAAAGTCAGCACTATTTTTCTCTCTGTTATAGTGTTCTTTTCCACAGAGTTTGACACTGTTAAATTATAGAGTTTGACTAGCTTTGGTTGCGTAAACTAGTTTCAGACTCCTAACAGACGTAAAGCCAATTATCGCTGTGTCTGAAATTAACTCGAAAGTCTTGAAAAGGTTTTAAAATAATCGTTTTAATTAAATGTAAACTTTGAACAAAACTGCACTTATGCTTATATCACCAACCATCTCTTGTAGCAACGTAACTAAAATAGCAGTCAAATTCAAATTTAAAACGTAGACTAGTAGTCAAAAACTACACAATTACATTTAAATCTAAGTTTGCTCAAAAAACTCGAACCAATGTAACAGTTCACAAGTCTCAGCAATAACGCAAAGCGAAATAATTAAAACTTACCAGAGATGGCAGGAACTACGCGACTTGTCCATGAGAGGGTCAGGCAGCTGACATACAGCCAATTTTCGCAGAAACACGCTCTGGCTTATAATCTAAAAACTTCAACTTGAGTATTCTCTATATCATTCGCATTTCTGGTGTGAAAGCGGAAAGAAGTTATGTTAAAGACATAAATTATAAATCACTGGTTACTTTCAAATAATAACGCTGCATACTGAATCCATCAATATCCAAAGTAAGCTAGTGAGGGACACGTGAAGCACTAAATGATTAGAATAATAACTAGAGTAGTTCTTGAAAATCAATGCTTTCCGTAAGATTTAAAGTGGTGAATAATAGAAACAAATAAATAGAGATATGTTTAACTTGGCTTCTGGTAAATGAAAGGAATGTCTATATAGTAAGGTTTTCATATTTCCATCGTGTGCAACACGAATAGGAATTAACTTTCCTTAGAAAATCTTTCACGAAAGTATTCGTTTCTAAAGCAGGTAGTCGTAGAATATTTTGTCGTATTAAGTAAATTAATCGAAAAATTTTTAAGAGTTATTTTGTCCTAATTAAGTGAAAATCATGCATCCTTTTTATTGTTTTAAAAAAAAAAACTACGCTTCCGTACTAAGTATGTAATATATCCCGTTAGAAACACCTTTTGTTAATTGCAATAACGTTGCATGTATTTTAACTTATTAAATATTATATTATTAAAAATGTAAAATTAAGATGTAAATTATGTTTTTTTTTAATAATTGCTGAGTTTGTTAAACAAATTCTAATTGTTTAAATTCAAGAGATAAATTAAACAGCTTATTAACAGCTTCTCAAAATTTTTGGTTCAAGTTCCCATTAGCTACGTCATCAGCGTAATGGAAGCCATGTATCATAGACTGATCTAGAAATGACGCAGTTCAGGTTATGTTTGCTATGTGGCAACAATTTCAGAAGCGAGATGCAGGGAATGATAAATGGAAGACTCCCCCCTCCGTAGTTGCACTACTTCTCAAAGGTAGAAAATGGAATAGTCTCGGTGGCATAACGTATTTCCCAAAAATTTTAGAAAGAAAGTTTCTTTTATAGTTATTCATTCTTAAGTCTTCTTATGAAGTAAATCCGATCATTACTTAGCTTTAAATAATCTACGCATATTTTAATTTAAATGTACCGAAAATTTTGATGCTAACTTTTACGCAAAGTCTGTAAGTAACTATTATAAATTTCCTGTTTTATTTTTGACTTTTTAACATCATTTGTTGTTTTGTTTGAAATAATTCAGTTATGTCCTTGTTGTTAATTAAAGTAATTTAGATTTAACGAAAGAGAAAAAGGCCAAAGCAGAGTTGCTGTTGAGAAATGACATATTTCTTTGTCATTACTTCAGGGCTTTTGAGTTGTTTTATTTACCATTCACAAAAGAATACTGAAATACTTTTAACTTTTTTGCAATGCAGTTTTAACGAAAGCCAAACAACTCGGCAAATTTTTAATTGTCCGCATAAAAGCTCTTCTTTTGCGCGTTTAGAAAAAGATATTACCGAAAGAATGTACTAAATTGACTCAATTTAATTTCAAACGTGTTTAGAAAGTAAAGGAATATATTCTTTATTTTATACCTTTTTTTCCTTCATGCATATTTTTTTTCTAGCTGTACAATAACTGGTTCTCTAGACTCCGTGCTGCATAGAAATGTGAAGAACTTTATGAGGATTATAAATTTTTTTCCATTTTCCAAAGGAAACTTTTAAAATGAAGTTTACTCATGAAGACTGCATAAAAGAAATTGCTAGGTTACGCCATATTTCTTCTTCAAGTTACATTTTTGCGGGGGAATATCATTATCCAGAAAGAAACGAATAAAATTCGTTCTTAGTTAAATAAATTTTGCTTTTTGAAATGGCCCATTTTATAGTGTTACCTAACTTGACTATCATAAGGTATCTGTGTGTGAAAGGGAGATTTCTTTCAGGATTTCCTGGAAAATAGCTACTTAGTATCTTTTTGAGCAACACGCTATTTTGCATAAATTATCTATTCGCTTTTACAGTAGTTGCCGTTGCGCGAAACACAGCGATGCGATCCTTTATTTATCTTTGACGCGGTCTCTCCTGTAGATGTACTGAGAACTTTGCTGTTTGGCAGAACAAATTGATCTCTCGAATTTAATCGCTGTAATTGCTTTACTAACTGATTGAATAATACACTTTGTAAGGTTTATCCTAATTTTATAACAGTTATTTTAATTTTATGCACCTTTCCTATCTCTTCTAGCTTCAGCTTACGATTTCTTATCAGAATGTATTTTCAGAAATGCGTTTAATGCAACTGAATAAGAGTAGTATTTAAGTCGATGTTTCACTGACTTCGTTAGAGAGCCAGAGTTTCTGACTAAAGCGCGTTTGCCTTTGGGCTCTAAGCTATTACTACGCTCGGCCGTACTTCAGGCCCTTGATAGGGACCAACTACTTAGAATCCTGATAGCTTCGGCTTATCTTTTAGTTAAGCATTAGTTAAGTTTTAATTCTTATTAATTTGAGTTCAAACCCAAGTGGAGGCTTTTCTGTACGCTGTGAGATAGGAGCCGACTGTGTTTATCTTTATTTTGAGAAATAAAGGGTAATTAACCCTTCTTGAGTCTTACGTCTCTCTTCACACACTCAAGCGATTATTCGCTTATCAGTGTAAAAGGGTTCCTCTTTTAACTGTTAAATAAAAGGGTGGAACCCCACAACTTAATTGACTGCAGAACATGCAGTGTTACTGTTATTATTTACAGTTGTTTCTGTAGGCAAAGAATGCGTAGATAGTACAAAATGGTTAGGTTTTTGATATTCTGTGGGGATTTATTTAATTTACTTAACAGTTATTTTATGCTGAAGTAGCTTTCCTGTCGCTCAATGGACTAGCGCCCTTAGTAGTCGATGAGGTAGAAAGAAATTAGTATTTAAGGGAAGGTTTTGGAAGATGAAATCAGAGCGTGTTCTACCTGCCCGAAGACCACATTGCTAACTTATCTAGTCATTAGATTTCTGTGGCGTTGAGCTCTTCTTGCTATTAGGCTTGTTTACGCCGAGTTTTCGAAACGGAGCTAGCTTGGGCGATAGTTAACCTATGAAGCCGTTAGGCTAAACTTAACCTCATATAAGTTATTCATTACCTTTTGTGTTAAGCCGAAAAAAGTGTTGTCTTTTGTAAGCATGAGTTGGTGCCGTCTGTGAAACCTGATTGAGTTATTAAAAGGTATTTTATACCCTTCTCCTGGCCTTGTCGTATTTAGCGATTATTCACTAAAAAGTTTTCTAATGTCAAGCTCAGTGTTTGATAGCCAAGCCTACAAGACATTATACTTTTAATAGAAGAAATCTGAGAGATATACCACATGATTCCCTTATACGGGCAGTTCAATTATAGACATTTTTTAACTGCACTTCAATTAAATTTATTTCCTCTAATTTCAGTAGAGAGATATTTTTGATTCATTCAGTGCAATTTTTCACTTCTCGGCAAAGCAAAAATACGTAAAAGCTCAAAACATTAAGAATTGTAAAATACAGAAAAACGTAAGACACAGCTAAAAATAATAAGAAAAAAAATAAGTACATATATACGTCACGAAAAAAATCTCTTCTGGATCCATTTTATTATTCTGTCTGTAAGATTCATGTTCTTACGTCCGAAAAGGCGAAATTAACAAATCTTCAATAGCTAATCATAGTTGGAAATTCAATCACAATTTTGATTTTGTTTCTGCTAAAATTATCCAGAAAGCTGGTTCTATTAGAGAATTGGATTTTCTTGAAGTTTTTCACATTCACGAAAATTTATCCTGTTTAGTCAATGATTTCAATTTCAATCCAGTCTTGCCTAATGCCTTCAAAATTCTAATAACTTAACCCTTCATTTTAGTTACTATTTCGGCCGATAGATGACGCTCTCGGCTCTTCCACTGGTCGCTTGTGGATATAAATATGATCGCAGAATGATTGCGGAATTTTTTGCTCCTGATGAAGGGGGATCCGTTTTGCCCTCGAAATCGTTTGAGATTTTACAAAATCTACACCGAATACAAGGTTGTCGATTTGCCTGTTTTATTTTCTACGTCGGCGTGTTTCTCTTGCGTCTTGAAGAGAGATATCTTTATTAAAAGTTACGGTGAATTTTTTAAGATGATTAAATTTATTGATTTAAGAAAAGACGTGAATTGCGTGATCCAAATTTCTTTCTTTTTTATTTCTTTCTTTACTTATTTTCATTCATTCATTCAGACCCCAAGACTTCGCATGTAATGCAATTTTAAGGCGTTGCATCAATAAAATGAGTGATTTTTATTATACAAATTTCATTATTTCTTGTTTCATTTCTTCTGTCTTTGTGCAAGTGGTAATTTATTTATCTAAATATCATTTCATATCCCTAAACTGCAATTCAGATATTTTTTACGATTTTAATGAAGTATCATTTTGAAAAATGTTAAACGGTAGAAGCAATCAATAAAACCATGCCTGAACTTTATGAAGCGTTCTACTTGGGAGGAATGTTGACGAAATTAACTGTTTTCGTTTGCATAGTGAGAAAGAACGTATTTTATGGTCAACGTAATTAAGCACATTGACTGCCGTTAAGTGACGCAGTGGAAATCCACATGCATCTGATCTTATGTTTAAGTAATATGGGTAGTCAAATTGAACCGAAATGCAGGTAGAAAAAGAATGGCTTACAAAGAATACAAAGAATGGCTTCAGTATGAAACAAAGTCCTACAAAAGGTAGAGATATACGTATTTGTTTATAGAAATCATGTTGTGAGGCGGTCGGCGATATTTGTGGTAGTGGCTGTTGTTGTTGTTGTCTTTTCCATGAATTTCATGGAAGAATGGTTGCCAGAGCCTCAAGGACTATATTTCCACCCTAATTTTGAGGGAGAGCACCTCGGGGGTGGTCCGGAAGTCCGTGATGACATACATCTGCAAACATCCATGCCTTCTCAGGGATTCGAACCTGGGCCCTTCGATTCCGCAATAGGTTCCGTAACCACTGTATCATTTGGGCGATCGATTGCAAATAAACAATTCGCCAAACATTATTCAAGAAAACGGAAATCGACTACTTAGTAACCCTATCGAAATAGGGAGATTAGTATTTATGTATTGTATAACATAAATAAGTTTTGCTTCATATTAAATCTTCATAAATATGGAAGGATTACAATTTGGTTTCCCCCCCTCTTTCTGAAGTGAAGAAGAAGTTGTGCGCTTTTCTCAAGTAAACGAAATAAATTCTATTTTTTAAATATGAAATATGGTAATAAACCATATTTCATGATTTGGCATAGGCTTGTTTATATTTTTTCAGCCATCACATAATCATTTTTAGCTCTGTTAACACACAAGCATCCATTATGGCGCGCGAACAAAGCTTATTGATCTGTGCTTTTACTTTCATTTACATAGCATTTCTAAATAAAGTTGGGAATGTTTTAGAGTGGGTTTAAAACAGTTTTGAAATTAAAAAATTGAACATTTATAAGTAGAGCAAAAAGCCAAAATATAAAAACCTTTTTATATTAAGTAAACTTACGATTGAAGTTCTGTACCTTTTATGTAAAAAAATTCGTAAAAAATGGATGTGTTGGGGATTTTGACTTACATCAATTTTCAACACGTATTTTTGAAGGAAATTGTAAAAAGTCCTATAAAATTTCACTAAACGTTTACAAGCAACCACAGTGAGAAATGTTGCTTGTTTTGATGATTAATGGTTACTGGGTAAAAAAGCACTAATTACTAACTTTTTAGCTGAATTCGAAAAGACTTAATTTTGAATGTAAATTGTACGAAGCTTTTGATTATTAGAACATAATGATCATGCAATATTTTTCATTAGCTTTATTCTTTAGAGGGACCGTATAAAAAGTTAAACTTTATGTCAAATTCGTGCTGAAATAATAAAAAAAATTCTGATAAAAATTCTTTAACTCTATTTAGATATTCTGTAACTGAAAGTGGGGATCTGTTTATCTGTAACATGGCAAAGCTATATGCTAATAACCTTCGGAAAGGGCGTTCTGTGTGAAACTTGACTCCTATTTACGTTACACATGAGGAAAATCTAGAAAATAATCTTGCAGCCAGCCGGTTTTGCGTGATTTGAACCCGGATTTTTCTGCTATATTAACCACTGTACCGGTGCTGGATCCTGAAAATGATAGCCGAGGGTCAAAATAAATGATAGAAATGAGGGTCAAAATAAATGATAGAAATAAAGCATACCGTTACCTTTCTTAAACGCTGCTTGTAATGTGTTCATTTTACGCCTATTCGATTTACGACGCCACTATAGAAATGCAGCGTCGGCGTAAAATGAAGACAGGATGTATAACGTATCATTCCTGTCAAAAGGTCGTTGCCAGACTTAACATACTGGCCTGTCGTATCATAACAAAGGAGATTTATGTAGGAACTTGT
Source organism: Stegodyphus mimosarum (assembly GCA_000611955.2). Lineage (NCBI taxonomy): Eukaryota > Metazoa > Arthropoda > Arachnida > Araneae > Eresidae > Stegodyphus > Stegodyphus mimosarum. Next base: position 279,725 of record KK112246.1, on the reverse strand, counting down.
GTCTGAAATTGCAGGCTTACTGGAGATTGGGAAGCGGGATCATTTCAGGCGAGGACGTTGCAGGAGATGGATGAATCAATTTACTAATCCAAAATTGGCCGATATGCATTATTTGTATGGTGCCGCGGACCAGTCGCATGGACATGGCAATCTTGGATTCCGAGACGACCTAACATCGGGCATGTATCTCGTCACCAGGATCGTGGAAGCGACAGCACTTGTCCGTGACACACCTCTTCATTTTGCACGGGTCCGGGAATCCATGCTTCGACGTTGTGAAGTATGCATTGTCGCGAATGAAAATAATTTCGAACAACTTCTGTGATTTAATCATGTTCTTTAAAAATCATATTAACGCTTTTTTGGATTTAACTTTCTTTCTTCCCTGCTATGTCTGCAAACTTTGTCCTCCAACGGTCACCGTCTGCATTTTCGGACACAAGTTCCTATGTAAATCTTGTTTGTCATGATATGACAGACCAGCATGTTAAGTTTGGCAGCGACCTTGAAATACCCTGCATACTTTACAGTGGTTATGTTTCGAGGAATTCTAAACCTTAAAGAAGTACTTCGGGTACAAATTGCTCTCAAAACATACTAACATTATCAAACATTATCTGGGATTTTCAATAAATAACCCATAAATTCTTCGAATTCCGTTCTGTGTTAAAGATTTGCATTCGATTCTTTATTTTTCTTTCATCTTGGGCTGCAAGAGCCGGAATCTCCACCCGCAGGATGCATACATTTTTATTATTATATTTGAATATAAATAAATAAATAAAATATTCTTTTTAATACAAGCTTGCGAAGGGCGATATCTTTTCGCTGTGATTTTTTGCGGTCGTAGGATTCAATATAGAATTGCAGGATTACTTTCTTTTTATTCTTTATTGATGGCGTAGTGAACTGGTAGTTTAAAACCCAATTTTGACTCTGGAGTTAAATTTCATATTTCGTGTTTTGTGAACATTTTCGTAATGATGTGGTTCGGAGAACTGGAGACAACAAATTTCCGAAGGCGTTTTCGCGAATCTTCCTTTGTTTTTATTGCCTCGTTTTCTCTATATTGAAAAAACACTGGGAAATAAAAGGGGAGGTGGAATTGTTTTCGCTCCTTGTGATAATGCGGATTTTGATTTGAGACTTGCTTTCTGTACTTCCTTCTGAGTTAATTTCGCAAGTCTAATGCTTATTCAGATCAGTCTATTTGAATTCTAATTGCGTTAGAATAAAAGCATTCCTTTCTCTCGAAAAACTCAGTTTTCTTAACTTCGGATTGAATTCTTGCAACAACAACGACAAAAAGAAAAGCTGTACTTGCCATTTGAATTTATTTAGAATAAAATATGTTCGTTTTACTTCAAGAAAACGTTATCATTTAATATACTTATTATTACAATATTGAAATTTTTTGGATTAAAATACGCTCTTTTTATTACCTTTTGTAGTATTTTCCGTAAAGATATATCTAGGCTAATCTAAACTAGCTTTGCGTGAACAGAAACCTCTTTGTATCTGAACATGAGCAGACAAACTGCTGAAGAATATTGTTCTAGCTCGAATTCAGCGACTGATTACTGCCTTGGCTTTCGGAGAACTTGTAAGGTATATTTTAATTTTATAACAATTATTTTAATTTAATGCATCTTTCCTATTTCACCTAGCTTCAACTTAGAACTCCCTATTAGAACGAGTTTTTAGAATCGCGTTAAATGCAAATGAGAAAGAGAATAGTATTTAAGTCGTTCCACTGACTTCAACAGAGAGAGTAAGGATTCCCGGTTAACGCGCGTTTGCCTTTGGGCTACGTCTCTATAATCTGTTACTACGGTCGGGTCGTATTACGTGCTTTTTGATAGCTCCCTAGCTAATTTAATATTATGGGCCAACTAGTTTAGAATTGTGTTAGCTTCGGCTAAATCTCTTTAGTTAGTCATTATTTAATTCTTATTTCTTGCATTTTGAGTTTAAGCCCAAGTGGAGACTTCGTTGTACGCCTAAAGAAAGGGACCGACTGTTTATCTTATTATGAGCAAATAAAGGGTAATTAACCCTTCTTGAGTTTACGTTTCTGTTCTTGGACTTAAGCGATTATTCTCTTTGCAATTCACTAAGTTCCTCGACACTTAAATAAACAGACTAAAAGTGAGGAACTTGCAAACTCTTATTTAAAAAAAGCGAAAATGAATATTGAGGACCCCTGAAAAAAAAAAAAAAAATGCGCCTGGGATCTCAAACTGCTTGAGTTAATTTTTTTGAAGAACTAACTATCTTCATTGTTTATTTATTTATTTTTGTAACTTTTCTCGTTGGTAACATAAATTTCTGGTAAACATCAATTTCAGAACATATAAATTTCTGGTAAAAATCATCTCGTTGGCAACATATAAATTTCTGGTAAAACATCAGAAATTTATTTTTGTTTCTAAAGAATGATTCTTTTTAGTTTGTAAAGTTATGCTGGTATGTTAAATCTATGAAAGAAATTGAGAATTCTACATTCCAAATTTTTTTCTAAATCATGTCATTTTGGTAATGTGTAAAATGGTGATTTGAAATGCTTTTGATTTAGATCGGCTCTCTTAGATATATAAGGGGGGGGGGAAAGCGGTCTTTGCTGATTAATGTATATCTAAGCTGTGTGTATGGTTCTCTAACTATGTAGAGACATTAGGTTACTTTGGAACCAGAAGAATTGAAAAAATGAGTAACGCCTTCGCCGGGAATCGAACCACGGACCTCTCGGTTACGCGTCGAGCGTGCTGACCACTACACCACGAAGGCGGGAGAAATACCTTATAGCTACATTAGTTTTGAGTTCCTAAATTTTTAATGATTTGTTGTTCTGCATAAAAGGTCATTACAAATTAAACTTATTTAGCTTCACATTTTAAAAAAATCGAAATTATCTTGACTTTGAAAGTCAGCGTATACGAATGATTTTTCATTTTGGATTATGTCAGTCCCTCTCAGATCTACTTAATTGGTTATTGCTTATGACAAAGCACGCTAAATCTCTTTTGCTGAGAAGAGATTCATTTGCAGAGGATTTCTAAGAAATTGGATTATTTAATTATGACAAAGCATGTTAGAGTTATATGTTAAAGGCGAAAAATGCCTTGAAAGAGAATTATCTAAGGAAAACTGATTCGTATTCACATTAGAAACTACGAAAGCACCCATGCAGCCAGCCCTTCAGGATTCGAAACCGGCTCGAATTACCCGTGTTCAACGTCTTAATCGCTGTACCATTTACAACTGTATAAGAGAAATGAGCTTGTATTCTCATTACGTGGAGGTAAAATCATTAAAACCCAATGCAGTCAGACTACTGGTGGCGATGCGAACCTGAATAAACTACCAGTGTTCAATTGTCTTATTCACTAAACCTTTGAAGGGCTAATCATGAACTGTTACCTTGATTATTTAGAATTTTCGAAGTCATAAGCATAACCTGGTGCATGCTGTCATGAAAATGTGTATTTTCAACGTGTGAATCCATCTTTAAAAGTGTACAGATTTCGTGCATTATAAATATCGCATGCCATTTTTAAGATGATTTGGTCAAGAATTCGGAAACTCCGCTACTTATGCGGCGCTTACCAAAGATTGGCCAGTTATTTCACCAGCTCATTCTCAAGCATGTTATATAGAGAGCTTCGTCGAGATCAATCGATATATTTTATTCTAAATTAAGTGTAGGGGCAACACCAGTTTCTGAACATGACTATGAAAGTCGAACTGAAACCTACCGAAATAGTAGCAGACTCATTAACGGAGAAATTCAAAGTGTTTCAAGTTGCGGTAAAAAGACTGATTCTTAAAACGCTTAACTGGCTACAGCTGTTTCATATTTTTTTTTCGTAACGCTGTATGTGTGTGCTACTTATTAAAAATTGACTGAAAAAATCGTGTGTCACTTCATTCTGTGAAGTGTGCCACTTCATTCTATCACGTGATTCTGTGCCACAAAGAATAAAATATGTGTGTGAACTATATATTTGGTGGGAGAAGAGAATGTTAGCAGCTGAGATGGTTGTTATCCGTCTGAAAATATTTGAAATTTATGTTTTGAGTAAATCACTAGTGTCCAAGTGGTATAAGAGTTAATAGCGTCATATCAAATTGTCCTGCTAAGAGCTGTTCACTTACTGACGAGCAAAAATGAGGAAAACACTAAATACGACATTTTTTTTTTTCTTAAGTGAGGATTGTTAAAAATTCATTTACCACTCACCTGTTTGAATACACTTTATTCATCTGATATAATTCTTGGCAAAGGAAACAACATGGTGTTTGTGTTTTATTTACACTGCTCTACACTGAAAATGCAACAGCAAGAAGGAGTGGTCAGAAAATGATGAAATTTGGGAAAAACACAGAGATAGCAAGAAGCAATAAGTGATCTTTATTTCAAAATGATAGTCAGAATACAGAACGAGAACGGCGTCGGCTCAGTAGGATGTAGGACCACCGCGGACAGCGATGCACGAAGAAACACGTGTAGGCATAGAGTCAATAAGAGTGCGGATGGTGTCCTCAGGGATGGCTCTCCATTCTCTTTCAACCATTTGCCACAGTTCGTCTTCTGAACGAGGCAGGGGCAGAGTCTCCAAAGGGCGTCCTATCACATCCCATACATGTTCGATTGGTGACAGGTCAGGAGAGTACGTTGGCCAGGGAAGCATCTGTATACCTTTCAGAGCATGTTGGCAGATGCGAGCACCGTTATCCTGCTGAAAAATTGCATTAGGCAGCCCCTGAAGGTAGGGGACTGCCACCGGCCGCAGTACATTATCCAAGTGTCGTTGGGTATCATAATATCATAGTGCCCTGAATCATAGTATCATAGTGCCCTGGCTCCAAACCATTATGCCACGTTGTCACGCGGTGGGACGTTCCACAGTTACTGCCGGATTAGATCTGTCTCTACGTCGACGCCACACACGTACGCAGCGACTGCCACTGGAAAACAGAAGTGTGACTCATCTGAGAACACGACGTTTCGCCATTCTGTCATCCACATCGCTCTAGTCCGGCACCATTCTAAACGTTGGCGTCTATGCTGTGGGGTCAATGGCAGTCTTCTTAACGGACACCGTGAGTGTAGGCCACGTTCAACCAATCGACGGGAAATGGTTCTCGTTGACATGGGAACATCCAGGGTATCTTGCACATGCTGCAGAATCGCGGTACAAGTGACTTGCGGAACCGCCACAGCTTGTCGGCTGATGCGTCGATCCGCGCGTGCTGACGTCACTCTGGCTGCACCTGCACGCCTCCTTCATCCCACATTCCCTTGTTCCAACCATGTTCGCCATAGCCGACGCACCGTGCTCGCATCCATGTGGGTATCAGCTACGATTTGACGTAAGGACCAACCCGCCGTTCTCAGTCCGATCACCATACCCCTTGTAAAATCGTCTATCTGCTGGAAGTGCCTTCGTTGACGGCGGCCTGGCATTCTCTCCTATTACAGGTATCCTCCTGAACAAAAACCAACTTTCTTCCATAATTCGTCTGGCAGAAATAATGACAGCAATATTGCCCATTCTGCACGTTCCTTTCCTTATATCTTACTTCACGTGCGTCGGAGAGCTGCACTTATTCTAAAATTTGCATAAATTTCTGACCACTCCTTCTTGGTGTTGCATTTTCAATGTCGAGCAGTGTACATGACCCATTGGATTTTGTTCCATGCGACGTTTTACTGTTTCCACACGTATTTCAGTAATTGGGTGTCAGATGCCTAAAAATATGCTGTGTACCTTAACTGGTATTCATTGTCAAGAGTTCGAGGATTATTTCCTTTTACCTAGCAGTGGGCAAGTGTATCAATGCTTTTGGAAAAACATACTTTGAAGAGAATATTAAAGAATTAAAATATATAAATATACAGTTAAAAATAATTCCGAATGATTTTGGGGAGCCTTAAATAACCGAATAAATTTAGTATATAAATTCAGTGGTATTTTAATTATAGAAACAAAAGCTTAAGACACTTAACTATTCATATAGTTTGTAAAATTTTGAACTGTAATTAGGGCCTTTTCAGTTGAATCAGTTCCTTTACTAATACACATTTTCTTCTTTTAATCTGAGCGGAGAATTAACATGGTTGCGAACGCTTAGACGATATTCTAAAGTAAGAATTTTTAAACATAGTTACAGGTTAATTTCGAGTTTTTCTACGTGACTATGAAAAGAAACTTTTAAACAGTGCACTCGCAATTATTCTAAAATTCCATTTACTCTAATTCTTTATGCTTTGCAAAACTTATTTTCGTAACCGGTCTTGAGCACGTATTTTCATAGCACTGATAGCTTTATGCGTAATCCCGTTTAATTTTCTTTAAATTCGTCGTTTGGAGCGGAATTTAAAGCCGTTTAATTAAGTTGCGAATAATTAGAAGCACGGAGAGGTAGTTAATTTAGCAACATTTTCCAAATTTCTGCCCTTTAATTTGTCCCGGTGACTCTTGCAGACTAATAAAACTTTAAAAGAGTATTTTGTCGCAGCTTCTGAAACATTTTATAACTTTTCTGCGGAACATATTTTTTACCCATTTGCATTTAGGCAATGATTAAATATGTTGGGTCTGTCTGGCATTCTTGATTCGATAAACAGCCACGTTAGTTATATGAGTGATTTTTGTAAAGTTTTGCTGCTGCTGTAGAAACCGCCCTGGTCGGTACAAAGGTCAATGATTAAGATTGCCATATCGCTGAACCCGGCTTCGAGTTTCGGAGAAAACATTCATGTTTGTAAATGTATAGAGTCTGTGCGGCATGGGGCGCTTAAAATACTGGCGAACCCAAATAGTATTTTAGTGGTAGAGGAAGAAGTGTGGGTGTCTTAGACCATCCTCCGGGGTGTTCTCCATCAAAAAGGCCGAACAATTTCCAACTTAATGCATTGGGACTGTGCTTGTAAGTTCAATGATGAAATTCTGGTGTCTCGCGCACTTTAACTGTTACGATAAAAGTTTTGGAAAATCTTTTTCTAAAATCCCTTTTCTAAACTTTCCTCCATATGTAATGTATAGGTAAGTAATTATCCGTGAAAATCTTCCCTTTGTTTTTGGAATCTATTAATGTTTATATATTATTATTGTATGTATTGTTTAATAATAATTTTTGTAAATATTTTTGCAGTTTAGAACTTTCATACTAGGCCCAGTGAAACATTTTAAGACTGAAAAATTATTACTATTATTTAGAACGAAATAATTTTATGTAATCTGTATTTTCATTTCAAAGTAGACTTTTTTGTTGTTGTTGAATTACCCTTTTCCAGAAACGAGAAACAAAAATTTTTGTCGCTTCTTTTGACTCTGCTACCATACCTACTTCTTCAATCTGGAAGAGAAGCTCTTTCCACGGAGTTGTCTTTTTAATGTTGAAAATGGTCATAAGTCACATGGCGCTGAATAACTAAATAGGCTCTGTGAAGGGTATTCTAAAAATACATAAACATGTTATAAGAGAACGTTTAAATTTTAGCCGATAGATGGCGCTGTTGTCACCACATTATAAGAATAAAAAGGGAAAAAATTACAATTATTCACTTATTCCTAGCATATTAATTACTACTAATGACGCAAGAGTTCATTCTGAGATTACATTTGCACATCTTCTTGTAAAGATTTCAGTTTGCACATTTTTGCGATATTATCGGTACAGCGTTATAATTTGAAATTAAGTTTACCTTAGACGAAAAAGAGCTTCCTCTGTGATAAGTTTTTACGGAAAAACTATGTTCTGACAAGCCAGTTTCGGATTTTATATGTTTTTAATGTGTCTTATTTATGGGACACCCTCTATGATAACTAAATTCGTATACTTGTCATAATAGTTTCAAGTATGTCTATTGTAATAGGCTTAGTAAAGCATGGATTCTAGAAACGTCAAAGAAAGCACTTAACGCGAAGTAACTCTTCGGCTAAGAATTTAAATCTTCTAAAATTTAAATACTTTCGCTTATCGTGTGATGGTTGTGATGGTTTAAAAAAGAAGCAAAATGTTAGTTTCGAGTAAATCTTCGGTGTTATTCTCGACAAAATTTCTTTTTCTATAACTCCCACGAGAGTCGGGGCTAAGTTTTTTTTTTTGTCCGTTTAAGTGCTCTTGAACTTTTTATTTTGTTGCCTTCTGAGCGAAAGACGCGGATTCTGATTTCGGCTACAAAAGTTCCTCTTTTCATCTGCATTTCTTTCATGCGATGTGAGAATACTGGTTTACGTTAAGAAAAGTTAGGCTCTGGATTGAATTTTTCCTCAAGTTTGATATTCAAGTGCCACTTTATTAAAGTTATTTCTTCTTTCGGTTAATGGAATTATAAAGTTAATCAAGTTTTTTCTTTTATGTTATAAGATGTAATGTAATGTAAAGGGCGAAGCCCTCAGCCCCCCTAGCCGAATAAACGGCCTTATGGCTAAAAGAGGACAGGCCCATCTAACACAAACAAAAACGCTGGTGATATATCCCTATTCCAAAATATTTTAAAATCTGTGTTCTCTATCCATGTTAAAAGTCAAACAAATTAAAATATTAAACTTTTAAAATTCAGTTAAAGAGTATCCTGTCTCTATTAAACTCTTTAATTTACATTTTAAAGACTAATTTAAATATATCAATTTCTAGATAAAATACCTTAAAATGTGAAGAAGTGGAAAGAAGAACTTAATTCCATTAAGTGTTTTATGTCTCTATTAATCATTTTGATTAGATTGCCAATAATTATTAAATCCAAATTTAGTAGTATTTTAAGCAGTCCCTAATCAATTAAGTCACAACTGTGTAATTACAGTAAGAGCATGTCACAGGTACATTGTACAATATCTTATGTTTTACAACAGCAAGTATTTCATCATATAATGCAAAGTATAACATAATTTACACAATTAGTATAATGGATCACATACAGCCATTGGTTTCATAGCAAAATCTCATTATATAGTACAAAATATACCGCAAATAAATACAATTGGTATAATATATCACATACAGCGTCCAATATCATACAATATTCATTTACTCTTTATAAACATTTACATGAGTTCACAGGATATCTCTCTCCTCACTAAAATTTATAAGGCCTTAGGGAGTTATTCTGAGCACTAAATTCTCAAATCCATGAGGAACAACAATTTACAATAAGATTACAAAATAATACAAAGCAATTACAAAACTCAAATTCATTAGAATTTTTTAATAAAATACTTCCACAATAGTATCCTCTATATTACATAAAAGCTCTTAAACTCCAAAAATATTATCACTTTAAGTTAATATAATAAAACTAAAATGTTCATAACCATCCTTAATTCCTAGTAATTTCCATTCAATACCCTATCAACTCTCAATTCCAATAATTGATTTATTGCTGTTGATGATACTCAATATATCTTTGGCAAACTGTTTAAATTTGGAGTTTTTAATTCTAAGTTCATTAGTACTTGTAATTCCATATTTCATCCTCACCCCCTGAGTAAGTGCACAGAACTCGACAAAGTGTTCTGCGGTTCCAACTTGATCACAAATGAGGCATTTATCGTTGCCCTGGAGGTGGAATCTGCTTAAATAAGAGGGGAACCTCCCATGATTAGTAATGATCTGGTTAACGTCTGTATCTTTATAAACCCTCATCTTAGTTGAAACTTCTATATCTTTCAGGTAGTAATTTCTTCTTGTGGAAGTTTCCCACTCTTGTTTCCATAGTTTATGGTAATAATCATTCATAGTAGCAATCAACTTTCTTCTTGATGGTTTAACGCATAAGTATTCCATTCCATCCCCCAGGGCGGCCTCCTTAGCCAGTGCATCCGCCCTCTCATTACCGCAATGCCCAATGTGTGCTTTGATCCAATGTAGATATACTGAATGTTTTTCATAAGCTTTGTAATAAAGATCTTTAATATTTTCCAATAATTCGTTTTTTGGCTCTGGCCGGGAGAGCGCCGCTAAGACTGAAAGTGCGTCTGAATATATGTGAATACAATGTCTGTTAGCAAGTCCTTTTACAATCCAATTCAGGGCCTCTTTTACAGCAATAATTTCAGCCTGATATACTGAGTTTTTCTCTTTCATTTTAAATTTCTGCGAATGTATTTCCAGTCCATAAAAGTAGACAACAAATGCTGCACCGACGCCCTTCTCGAAACCAGAGCCATCAGTATAGATTTCAATCTCTTGTGGTCCCAATTTGTTACAATCATAGTTAATTCTCCGAGCTTCTATCGGCGAAATATTTTCAGAATTAAAATATGTAATGTCTTCAGCACATATGACAGTGTCATTATATGTCATAGACTCATTTAATTTGTTTCTGAGTAGAAATTTATCATAATAAAATCGGTATTGAATAGATAGAGGGGGTACACCGGCTAAAACACACAGAACCTCCGTCGATACTGTTCTAAAAGCTCTAGTAATAGCCAATAACCAACCTCTCTGCAAAGAGTCCAATTTCGATCTCAGTCGAACTAGCTCCCCTGCTCGGACACCCCATACTCCCACACCATATATGATCTTTGGCAAAATGACATTGATATAAATCTCCCTTAGGGTTGCGCTCTTGTTTGTCAGAGTGCTTGAAGTGAAAGTATTTATGTAAAAAGTTAAAACTTTTTCTATTTTTCTCTGGACTTCTTTAAAATGAGATATAAAATTCAGTTTTTATGTTATAAGATATTGTCTCTCACCTTTCCGCGTGCCTTTATGGTGTAACTGGAAGCGCCTTCGAAGTGTATTCGGGAAGTCCGGAGTTAGAATTCCGCCGAGTGAATTGCGGATTGCTTCAGTTCCGTGATTTCAAAAGAAAATCTCAATTACTCTACAAGTGGCGTCCGAACTAAAAGGTGGTGGATGATAATTCGTCACCATCAGGATTTTGCAATTCCCTAGTCGCCTTTAAAAAAGGGAAGTATGTAATGTACACTCATGTCCATAAATTAAGGATAATTCAGAGTCACACGGAAATCGAACTCTAAAATAAATATATCACCTATAAAATCACTACACGCATCTTCAAGAATCATATGCAAATTTCAGGAAGTAACCAGATGACACCGATGGTACGTCACAATGACGAGAGTGTAAGAGAGTGATATATAAGGAATACAGGCAAAGAAGTAAAATTGTTCGCAGGCGCTTTATAAGCATTTCAGTGCAATAACCGAATAGTTATGACACAAAGGATGCATTTGGATGATTTTTTATGTGGTAGAATTATCGGCCGTCTGGAATGTGGGCGTACTCAACTGGAAGTATCAGACGAACTTGGAATTGCCCATCTCCAGGCTTTGGCAACGATTCCAAGATGATGGTAATGTGAGAAGACGTTACAGCACAAGTCGCCCCAGAGTTACAACGCCGAATGAGAACCGGTATTTGGCAGTTATTGCCAAAAGAAACAGGCGGAGCACAGCCTCAGACCTGTCTCGTCAGCTCTCTTCAGTCACTGGTACGACAATTTCAAGGCAGACCGTGTACAGACGCTTAGGGCAGATTGGTCTATATGCTCGTAGATCTGTCAGATGCGTTCCACTTACTGCAACTCACTGTCGCCTGCGATTAGCCTGGAGTAGAGAGCATGCATTGTGGACACCGCAACACTGGGCTTGTGTGATTTTTCCGACGAGTCCAGGTTTAGCTTGCAGTCTGATTCTCGGCGGACTTTCATAGAGAGAGCTCCAGATACCCGTTACCACCAAGAAAACATCATTGAACGACACCGTTACGGGGATGCAGGAGTGTTTGTTTGGGGTGGAATTATTCTGGGTTCCAGAACTGACCTGCATGTTCAAATTGGAACCATGACAAGCAAATCTGTCGGGACGTCATTCTGGAACAACATGTATGTTTGGTTCGGGGCGCCATAGGCGTACAACTTGTGTTTATGGATGACAACGCCCGTCCTCATCGTGCAAACATCATAAGCGAATGTCTTCAATCGGAGGATACCACTCGTATGGACTGGCTAGCATTCTCACCGGACTTGAATCCAGTAGAGCACTTGTGGGACATACTTGGCCGACGAGTTGCAGCCCGTCAACCTCCTCCTACATGTCTACCGGAACTTCGGAGAGCATTGCTTTTTGAGTGGTGTAATATCCCCCAAGATCAGATCGATAATTTGATACTGAGCATGCCTAGGCGTTGTACGGACTGTATTGCATTGTCTGGGAGACATACAATGTATTAACAATCCTACTAACCATGTAATATCGTTTTTTTTTTTGTAAATAGGTTTTTTTTGTAATTTGCTCCAGGGAGAAAAATTCGCGAATTTTTTTAATACTATCAAACATATATCATCTTTTGTTGCTCTTTACCTTTTGTTTAATAAATAAGCTTTACAAATAAGTCAAATTTGTTTTGCTCCTAACTCTTCCTTTGCCTGATTTTGCATTATCCTTAATTTATGGACATGAGTGTATTTCCTCACTCCTTTCCGTATGCCTTCGTGGTGTAACTGGAAGCACTCTGGACGCTTATTCGAGAGATCTGGAATTCAAATCCCGGTGAGGGCCTTGCACATTTTTCGCTTTTCTGCATCGCTATAACCTAATGACTCTACAATGTATTGTGACAAATCGCACTCTTTTTTAAAAACTCATCTTTCATTCATTAATTTTGCAAAATTTAAAACTCTAGAAGCGTAAAATTTTAGGTAAAATTTAAAACTCCCTGTGCTTTTTTTCTTTAAAAGGAGCAAAAAAAAATTGCTGTTGCAATATGCTGTAGTGTCCGCATATTAGCGGGTAATGGATTTCGGAACCTGATGCGGTTGGGAGAATTGACTCGTAATAGCTAATTATGTGTAGATAGGAGTGAGTGTACATAGAAGTCCATACGCAATGATGCTAATATTCATGCATATGTCAAAAAAATCAGTTTTGTAAATATTACAAAATCTTAACATTTTAGATCGCATGAGTTTTATAGTTAATAAAAATTTATTCTTGTAAAAACAAAACGCAAAAAAATGTGCCTACATGACTACAAAAAGCTAACCTTCAAAATTTAAAATTTTTACAAATCTTTATTTACTTTTCTCAAGAGATCGGTTTGAAAAAATCTTTAGAATAATTCGAGTTTGGTTTTATCCCTTTAATATCATTCAGTTTATATTCCTGTATGATTTAGTGTGTAACATATTTTATATGAAATCTTATAACGTCATCTAATTCGATGAGGGAGAGGATGAATATATTCTGTAAAGATTTCTTTAATGCTGTTGCACTTTGTTTTCGCAATGGACAATATTTCTCTTATAATTTTATGAAATGGAAGTGTGCAAAAATACTAAATAAATTTTAATAACTTTAGGTCTGAATCTCCCCTCGCATTTACGCATTCAGATCATTGTAAGTATCTAGGAATATTTTGATTTTGGTATTTTGGAAATAAAAGTTTTTTCTTTGATCATTATTTAAATGGTGTTTCTTTCTTTGTGCCGCGATGTTTTCTTTCAATATCTCTTTCTTCAAGGGGGGGGGAATGGGGTTTCCACTAGTGGAATATAAATCTAATATTTACAAAGTATAAAGACTCTGCCATGAAAATTAAATCTGTTATAATATCGAAGTTATTTGCATTCTAGACTTCTTTACTTTCTTTTCAATTTGTTAGTTTTATTGTGTATCCCTGTAACAATGTGGAACTGATAAATTTTCAAAAGAAACTGATTCCTATTTTTAAGAAATCTTCTGCTGTGGAGAAGCGAAGTAGAATTAACATAAGAGAGACCGAATTTCACTGGGAATACTCATTAGGCATTATTAAATTCGAAATGTTAGAGAAGTGACACGAATTATAGATAAGTTTAGTAATATGATTTTTTTTCTTTAATATGAGCGTTTCATTTTGAAATCTGTTCAGGTTGTGTTGACCGAGATTATTCTTTTCGGATTTTGCGTTGGAAAAATTTATGTTTCATAGCTTCTTGTTTTATTAAGCATTCATATCCATCTTTGTCAAATCAGTAACTTAATATCCTGAAATATTTTCTGGGATATTTAATATTTGAACAGTAGTTTGCATTAAGAGTCTGTCCTTTTTTTTTTCCATCTTTTTGTCGTCACGAAGGTATTTATGCAAATGCCGTAATCTAATCAACAAAAAAATCTTATTTGAATCAATAAGGTAGTTCATTTTAATATTATTAATTGTAATTAAAAGTTTCTAAAAGGAATATGTAATAGCTTTTGTCTAAAAAGAATATTTTATTAAAAATACTTTTAAAAATATTGACTGCTTCTTTAAAAATTCGTAAAATTTATTTTGATGTTATAGTAGTTGCTCTTAGTTTAACCTCCTTCTCCAATATTTGAATAGCATTTCATAATTGCGATATTCAGGTTGCCTGAAATGTAAATGAATTTCTGCTGTACTGCCATTAGCTTCTTTTAATTGTGCTAAAAGAAACTAATCGCAGTGCAGCAGAAATTCAAGGAATCGTCAAAAAGTGTCTTCTTATTTATAGTAAACTGTTTGTTTAGCATCCAGTGTTACAATTATAATTTCAAAAAGATCTGTGACTTTTTTGTATGGCCTATCAAATTATAAACATTTTTTTGCTACAAGCTTATTTCGTCCAATTATTCCAACTTAATTAACCGATTCCTCAAGGCAGATTGAAAATAACATCAAGCATTGCAAACTTAGAAATGAAATATTCTGTCAATTTTTGCCGTACGGGAGTTAGACTTATAATCTTATTTTTTCAAGAGCGGCTGTAGTCAAAGGAAAATTTGGAAGTTCTATGTACCCCTGAAAAGCAAATGTATGAAAACATTTCAGTATGAAAGAAATTAGTTCATGCTTTCCAATTAAAGTGGCAATAATATATCGTGTCAGTTATACTAACCCGATGCAAAAACGTTGCTAACAGCAGCTATTTATTTAAATTGCTGACATTAATGAACAATTTTCGACATACTGTGAAATCACATGCAATCGCGTGCTTTCTTCAATGCCAGAATATGACCTTGTATAATAATAGTAATACGTTTAATGTTTAGCAATGTCATTTTTATTTCATATTTTGTAAAACTTAGTAATTTTTGATTAACAAACTACGATTTCAAAGCGAGCAGCAGCAACATTTTTCGAAATAAAGCATTTTTATCTGCAACGTGCGAGACTGTTGCCACTTCGAAAAATGAGGGCGAAAATGAGTGTTTTCAGAGTTTTTAATTAATATCTCGGGTGATTAAAGTTGTACGAAGTTAAGAATAGTCGAAATGGTTTCTTACGAATTTTTGGAATCGGAAATAATATATCTAATGTTTGGTAATGCTAGTTTTATTTCGTATTTTGTAAAACTTAAGAACTTTTTATTAACAAACTCTATGATTTGCAAGCAGCAGTGACAACAGTTCTCGAAATAAAGCAAGATTTTTATCTCTAGCGTGCGAGACTGTTGTCATTCGGAAAAATGAGGGCCAAAATTAGCGATTTCAGAGTTTTTAATTAATATATCGGCTAATTAAAGCCGATTGCAATTCTTCCTTTACTTCGTAAAAGCAAGTAATAATTTAAAAATCCAGTAGTCAGCTTGGTCATGTAATGGCCACGCTGTTTGAATTGGCGGTTTTGTTAGTTTACGTAAATATTTAAATTAATGAAGAGGAATCTTGTTACATAATATAACGCGAAACGAAGGGATAAACAGAAAGCGCAAATTTACAGACGTTTAGTTAGAAGTTGTTAAAGTAGCATCATTTTCACCAGTAATATTTTCCTCTAATTTTTCATGTCGGATTGATACTGTAGCGGCAAAATTAAAAGACTTGAAAATATTCGACTTGAAAGGCATTTTTTGTAGGAAACTTCCTTAGAACTTAAAATGCCTTTTCAAAAGCTCCTTAAAAAAAATTAGTTTTAGTTTCTACTTTTGGGAGAACTGAAAATAACGACTGGGGAAAAGATACTGATGAGGCGGGTCAATCAATCCTGCAGCATTATATTTGGAAAGTAAGGATTTACTGCAGCTTCTCTGTCTGCTCAGTTTCTGTCTTCAGGCTGCTGATTGCCCCATCAAGCTTGTCTGTCACCATAGTTTATGTTGGTGACGCTAACAAGCTTTTCGAATATCTGGCTATGTATCACTTGATCTCTTACGTAGGAATGATGAAATGTTTTTTCTGCTTCAAAGAATGAAAGGTGTTTCGCGGTTTTCAGATGTGATAATTTTGCACTGGGAATTTTTTCCTGCTTGCCTTATTTGTTGGTATCCGTGAATTCGACTTCAGATTTTGTAGTTACGGAGCACTATTTTAATAAATTATCGCAAGAAGTTTTTCTTATATTTTGGGCTTACTACAGTGCCCCCTCTTTTTTTTTTTCGTTTGGTTGCTTGCTGTCGTCTGAGATTCTCGAAACCTTATTCAGTTAAACTGTCGTTGGGTGGTACAATCTTTTTTGAGATTGTGTTGCCGTTATTTGAACTACAGCAGCGATTGAACTTTCTTCTTTCTTTTATTTTGAGGTATTATTTTCACTTTGTGAAGAAAATTCCGCTTTGAGGAAATAAAAAACTACGCCGTGAAATTTTTATCTGCCGAATTGTAACAGGCCCTTTAATGGCCAAAATGAATAAGACTGCTGAGCACAGGTAATTCACCCGCATTCAGCCAGGTAGACTGCATGGAGATTTAACTATTTTGTGCATATGTAACATAAATTCGAGCCAATTTCCTACAAGAAGTTGTTTACGAAGTTGCTGTGGAACGAAATACTTTTAGAATGAAAATTATGATTATGATATCACTGTCTTAATAAAAACGTACAGAAATTTCGCATCTGAGTCGTAGATTCTGTTGCTTCAGCTGAATTATGTATTCATCGACTAGAGATGTATTATAAAAATTGCTTTAGCGTAATAATTCCTTGTATTTTTTCCTAATTCACAAAGAAAATCAACAAGGCACTTAGCCTAATGTACTTTGTCAAAAAATTAAATCTGAGCTATAAGACTGCCGTGCTTGTCATTTAAAAACTGTATGTAATTGTAACAATGCTTTAACAATTTTCCTTAACAGCAGTGGGGCCACCAGCGGCCGAGTGGTAAAGTCGCTGAACTCTGGTAGTTCGGTCCAAGACTGGAATCCCGCGAACGGTCTGGCTGCATGTGTAACGTGTATACGAGCCAGTTTCCCTTAAAAAGTCCTCCACGAAGGCATTCCATACATTAAGCAGGTAGTCCTCGAGGCTTTGCCGTAATCACATAAACCAACCGAAATCAACCAATGAACCAACCATTGATATTCATGTGAAATTTTCTTGGATTTAAAGTTTATTTCGGAAATAAATAATAGCAAGGTTTAGTAAAAGAATAAAACACAAAAGTTAGATGTCTGATCTATGTATTTATAGTCGGAGGTTTTTGTATTTAAACGAGTCAAAGAAAATAGTTCGAACATTCGAATGAGTACAGAGTTTCTAATTTAGCCCTTAAATGAGTGAATTTTTATTTTTAAAGTCAAAAATACATTAGAATTGATATCAAAATAAAATACGAAAAGTACTTAAGTCTAAATTTTTTTATTCTAATTTTTGAAAAAGTGTTAACTCTTACAAAAAAAAAATATGATAGGCAAATGTGTGATATCAATTTTATGTAATAATACATACCTTATAAACTTAATCAGACAATTTTAAAACTTTGAATGCATCCAAAATAACTAACAAGAACAAAATCAAAAATTCGTAAACACAAATGATGTCCACACCCTACACATCAACTCACAATAATGACCGTTACACCGTTAGTGGTGCCATCACACTGAAACTTTCAAAACTGTATACGTAAACAGTATGTATCCAATTGGTTACACTATGCAGTAAGCTAAAATGTGTGTTTTGATTTGATTTAAATGATTAAAGATGAGTATGTTGCCAAATGGCAGCTACATGCATTTAAGGGTTAAAGAAAGTCATATTGTTAGTATTGCAATTCGTAAGGTCAACTGAGAAAATCTTATAGTGTTTCTAATTGGGATTGTGGAATTCATAGTGTCCTACTTAACCATAATGTTCCATATGATATTAAGGAGATTGCAGCAACAAGAATCAGCATAGCATTCGCAATTTTACAGGCCTGCCGTTTCGAAGGTTAAGCAGAACTTCCTTCTTCATCTGTAGGAGTTTACTGGATTATAATTTCAAATGACTCCTGCAGCCGAAGAAGGTGGTTCTGTTTAATCTTCGAAACTGTAATCTTCCAAATTTGCGCATGTTACTCCGATGCTTGTTGCTGTAGTGCTTTAACGCTTGTTTTTCTGCGTATTCTTTTTGCATAGCACGTATGATATTAAAATTCTCAAATAGTAAAATTATAAGCTGTAAACAACAGTTTTGGTGTAATTGCAAGGAGTCGTAATTGAGCAACAAATTTAAAATGCTGGTTTGGTTACAAGGATTATCACATTCCTATGTGCATCTCTCAGTGTAAGTGGTTAGCACATCTAGCTGACAACTGGAAGATTCGTGATTCGAATGTGGGTTAGGGCGTAGTTAGTTTTTCGTATTTTCTTCCCCGAAATGATTAATTGTTTCTATTCTGGGGCTGGAAATAAAACATATTCAGCATAGTGTTTAGTCGAATGGATCTGGTATCTCTCCCAGTTCTTTGTTTAAGTGGAGAGGAGAATATAAGGAATTAACACATTCTCCCTTGTTTCCTGTCATGATGTTAAGTGGTTAACATATCCAATTGGCAGTCGCAAGTTACGTGGTTGGAATCTGTCCGAAGGCACAGTTGATTTTTAATATTTCCTTGTCCGAAATGGTTAATGTTCTCTATATAGTAAAAACCTAAGCAAACCCAAACATTAAGTCATTTTTTATTATTTATTCATCTTACTTGAAAAGCGCGACATGTTTCGTATTGATATTTGATGGCTGTTAAGATTAGTGGTTGTTAATTAAATATTGCTTTGAGCCCCTGAATAGCCAAATCAGGATTAAGATCGTCGAATGAAGTTACGAATACGCAATACAACACTCAATTCAAGTAGTGAGAGAGACCGATTATTAGTCAGTTGTTATATATTTCTGATCTGTCGGATCTATTAAATTCTCTGAATACAATTGTTAACGGGAAACATGTTAATTCTTTGGCGAATCCAGTTAAGTTCCTTGATTACCCTACTGGTATGATGAATTTTCATAAAGTGCAAAAACCGTAAAAGCCAATGCTATATATGCATCTCCAATAACTGCTACCAAGTGATAGGCTGAGGTTTTCTAATTGACTTTTGAAGCTCCTTTGGGTTTTTGTTTTTCCATCTGCTGACGTAATTAAGGGAAAATAAATGTTATATTGAAAAATATGCTGAAGAAGTATTTCTCACGATTCTGAGGGCTTTATATTTTTTTCTTCTGTTTTGTGCGTTGCCAAAATTGGCTATTCTAGCCTGTATGCGCGCTTAGGCCGATTCGTAGGATATTCAGGATGATGAGTGCAGTGGATATGTGTCTTGAAAGACTTTATTTAATACTTAAATATTATCTTACATTTTCGGCAATCCTAACCATCAGTTCTTGGTTGGTTACAGGTTGGCCTCGGCATGCAACCCAGAAATTTCGGACGTCATTGGATTTGAATATTTGCTCAAAATTTGTACATTAGCGCCAGGTTTTAAATTTAAATAGTTTCTTATGTGAAATGAAATTGGCATTTAATATGAATACAATTTTTATGCACCAACATTTAAATGTTAATTTTATATCGAGTGTTGGAAAAAGTATCTACAGGGTTCCTTTCTTAAAGTATCGATCGTAGACATGTATTTGCTACAAAGTTTCTCAAAATAAGGTACAAAGGTTTTTTAAACCTGTTTCATGATGTGATTGGTAAGATTCCATAAATATAAACTTTGATTTTTCCGTAGTCCCTTGGTATCAAAAATTCCAATTAGTAAAATACTCATCATACTTACCATGCAAAAATTTATTGAATGGCCTTCATTAATGCAATTTCTAATTGCAGTTTGGCAAAGTATTTAAAAGTTGCTCAGCAATGGTCTTATGCTAGAAGTCCCGCCAGAAGTAACATGGGAAATCGGAGGATGTTATCTCGCGTGCAGGAGTCTTCCACCTTAATTAGTAAATAAATCGGTCCAAACTGTATGCGCAAGTGTTTTTGTGTTCATTCTCTTGTGCTTGGACAGAAAAGATGTATTTATGAAACATTTCTCTCGAAAGTGTTCATTTTTTTAAATGGAATCCCGTATCTATTTTGAATAATTTAGATTTTATGCGTATAAAATTAAGAAAAAAATCCAGAAAGAAGTTTGAAATTTAATATATCATTACGTAATACCCCTGTGTCGAATTTTCATCTGTAGGCTTTCCGGGAAGGTTGTAGTATTTATGAATTTATTCTTATTTGCAACAATTTTCTTTATGATGTGATATTGCTAGATGTTTCAAAATAAGGTAATTACAAATCCTTAGGGTTTGCTGAACGAAACAATAAAATGAACAACTAGAAAATATCTTTTTTGAAAAAGCATAAATACGATATTTTGCACTGGTTTAAATTTAGAAAAAGTGATTAATGTAATAGCACTATAGCTTTATGGAGTGCTTTGGAAGGATACTCATCGACTTGTCTGAGTTGATGAAAATTCAAGTGCTATCACATAATTGTTGAAAATCAAACGACTTTGTTCCAGATGATGTTCCAGGTTTGAATATGTGACATTAAAAACATATTTTATTATTTTCTATAGTGTATTTTAATTTATATCAAGTTATATATTATTAACAGTAAAATTTATGTATTAAGAAACGCGCTTATTGCTTTTGAGACTGTTTGTATCTTAAGCAGTTATTGGTTCATTAAAGTCGAAAAGCAGAAACCTTTACCAAATGTCAGTACGCTGAAAATTGCAGTCAGGAGTGAAGTTCTGTGGAAAATAAACGTATTTGGTTTCATGTAGTGCTACCGATTGCCAAGCTGAGGAAGTGATATGTCTACGATGACGTGTAACTTAATGTAACGCAGCGGTCTAAAAATTTTTTGGCGTGACATCACTGAGGTGTTTTCTGGTATCAGAACACGATTATTCATTGGTTTTCCTGTTTTCATTTTAAATTTCAGTATGATTATTAACGAATCGCACTATCTGTCTCTTAAATATTTTAAACAGAATATTATTTCCTATCCATTCTGTTTGAATCTTTATTTCATCAATATTCGGTTCAGTGAAACGGAAGATAATGGGAGAACTGCGCATTGTTAAAATATAAAAGTGGCGCCATTTTTGTTTGTTGAGAAGAAAATTTCCGAAATCATACGGAGCTTTTTGCACGTTCGAATACTATCAATCAGTTTAGATTTTAACTACGTATCGAAGATTTTGAAAATCCTCCTTTCCCTTCTTCCCTGATAATGATGAAGAATCATAACCGCGATTTTGAGAAGTGGGTTTATTTAAATCATTTTATTTTCATTTCAGATGTACTGGTGTAGGACTTGCATGTTAAAAAGAAATAAATATTAGAAAACACATAAAATTTCACACACCAAAATGCTGACTATCTGTGAGATGGAAAAACTTTTAGATTAAATTTATTTTCTGTTTTTTGTTTTGCATGTCTAACAGATTATTGCATATGTAATTAATTAAATGCTATAATATTTCCATATCCGCTGGCGATATGTTCCAACCGCTAATATGGTTACATAAAACTGGAGAAAATACCATAGCGTGCGTAATAAGTTTTACAAATTAACTGCTGATAGAAAGTCATTATGAGTATTAAATACACAGTCCAGTCACATTAATGTGACCACCACGTACTTTCCATGTCAGAGTTAAATAACCAATCACAGAAGGCAGGTGGCAGCACAGTGCAGTTGAGCGTATATAAAGGGTGTGTGAGGGCTTCGGAAAACATTTCAATCGTTGGCGTAATGCAGAAACGAAGCGATTTATCCGACTTCCAAAAGGGCATGATCATTGGCTTTCGGGCCAAGGGTGGAAGCATTTCCGAAACGGCTGAGTTTGTGAACTGTTCGCGTGCCGCCGTGGTAAAAGTGTACCGTGCATGGCAAAATGGGACTGTCCAAAATCAGCGACGTGGCAAATGTGGTGCACCACGGGCCATAGATGACAGAGGCGAACGACGGTTGCGGAGATGCGTTCGGGCAGATAGACGGGCTACCGTTGAGCAACTGACCACCAAAATGAACCAAGGGGCTACCAAAAGTGTCTCCCAAAGTACTATTCAGCGAACATTGCTGCGTCTGGGCCTCCGAAGCAGACGCCTGGTTCGTGCACCTATGCTGACTGCTGTTCATCGACGGCGAAGGCTAGAATTTGCACGCCAGTACAGCAGCTGGACGTCCACTGAGTGGCGACAGGTTGCGTTTTCGGATGAATCGCGTTTTATGCTCCATCGGACAGATGGACGTTGGCGTATAAGGCGTGAAACCTCTGAAAGGAACCACCCTGCAACCATTGCCGGAACGGTCCAAGCTGGAGGCGGGAGCATTATGGTCTGGGGAATGTTTTCCTGGCATTCTCTAGGTTCACTGATCATTGTGGAAGGCACAATGGATCAATACAAGTACGCATCTGTCCTTGCGGACCATGTTCACCCCTACATGTGCATTGTTTTTCCTCAGGATGATGGCATCTTCCAGCAGGACAATGCGAGGTGCCATACAGCTGCCAGTGTACGTGCGTGGTTCGAAGAGCACCAGGATGAGTTTACCGTCCTCCCCTGGCCAGCAAACTCACCTGACTTAAACCCAATCGAGCATCTGTGGGACCATCTCGATCGAGTTGTTCGCGCCATGGATCCTCAACCGCGTAATCTAGCGCATCTGGCCACGGCATTAGAGTCGGCATGGCTCAACATCCCAGAGAACACCTTCAGGGACCTATGTGACTCTCTTCCTGAACGTCTCGCAGCAGTCCGCTCTGCGAAAGGTGGTTATTCTGGCTTTTGACAGATGGTCACATTAATGTGACTGGACTGTGTAAAATAATAATAATGTTGTATGGTATGAAATCGCACAGATCTCAAATAACTGAGCCAGTTAAAAAGAAGACTTGAAGTTTTATTGAAAGGAATAACAGATCTTAGTATCTATAAGTAGTCCAAAGACAACAGCTATAAATCAGAGGTAGGGCGAAACACTTCTTGAATTTTTTTTCATCACTAGATTCGTTCGCAAAGTAACATCCAAACCAGTAATTATCGGGCAAAACGTTCAGCAATGCAAATACACTAAGAATCTAGCTATTACTAATAAGTTCTTAAATAAGCTGAGTAGCTGGCGGTCGCTTGCAGTGTCCTGTTTATACGGCTGCTCAAGGGGGAGGATAAGCACTGCTGGAAGCATCGAGAAAAATCGCTGTTATAATTTCAAAAATGCTTTTATCAGAAACTTCCAAATTGTTGTTAGTTTGTGAAAATCTGCTAATTGGTTGGTGCAGTTTGGGGATAGAAACTTGGTGACAGAAAGTTTTGCCAAGGCCCTGTGGGAGGTTTTTCAAGTCATGTCTTGGGTCTACGAGAACTGTTATAAGATTTCAAACATCAGTTGACTCAAATTGTAAAGGTTTAGCGTGTCAGATTTTCAAAAATATTAATTATGGACTAATAATGAAATCTAACTTTTAATGCGGTCTCCCTGTTCTTATAC
This sequence comes from Stegodyphus mimosarum, assembly GCA_000611955.2. Classification (NCBI taxonomy): domain Eukaryota; kingdom Metazoa; phylum Arthropoda; class Arachnida; order Araneae; family Eresidae; genus Stegodyphus; species Stegodyphus mimosarum. The sequence continues at coordinate 256,051 of KK112246.1, read as the reverse complement.
ATATAGTATATGAGAAAATTTTACACTCGTTATGAAAAAAATATAATTATAAGAAGTTTGACTCTCGTACGCAAAATTGATCGCTGTATTATTTAATTTCAAAATTTGGGATTTTTGATGTCGTTTTCAATTTTCCTTGAGAGATCGCTTAATTAAGTTAGAATATTTGGAGGAAATAAGTTGACATGAAGTGCAACAAAAATGTGTGTAATTTAATAGGCCGTGTAAGGAAGTCATGTAGTTTTCCAAATCAGGTTTTTTATATTTTGAATTAATTCCTCCCCCCTTCTTCCAGCTGAAGCGTAGTAAACTGCTAATTGCTGAAAGCCGATGTTGAGTCATTAGGTACGGAGATATGAATATACACGTCAGTGATTCCCAAACTTACTATGCGTCTTTGGACCCCTTCTTATAAGAAAAAACTGACCATGGGCTCCCCAGTGATATAATTCTGCTTAATGCATAATAGAAAAATTATAAATTTAATTTTTGATGTCTTGCATGGTAAACGGCAACTTGAAAATAAAATGGAAGTAACGCGTTTTGATATTGAGTGTAGTAGATATTGAAGTTATAACTTTTCTTTTAAAATAAAAAACACATTACTTTTTTGCCAATGATATTATAGCTTACTTGAAGGTAAATTATATTTCACTGCTCAAAAGTAGCGTATAAATTATCTTAACTGCTCATAATTCAAACTACTCGGGAAAAAAAACTATGTTCTAAATCACTGATAAATGAATCGATTTTTTATTAACTATTTGAATTTACATCTTATTCTTAAACTGGGAAATATGAAGCTGAGGAATTGGCTGTGTATGTCATAATAGATTTTTCAGATCTAGGCCAATACATAACATTTTATTGACGTCAACGTTTTATATTTAAAAGGGAAAAAAATATGCCGTCTTGCTTCTTATTTTTTTAAGAGAAAAAATTCATCCAATCCTCCCCCATTCCTCCTGTCCAAGACAAAAATGGTTCTTAGTTTCCCGCGGTCTTGAAAGTTTTAAGATTTTCTTCTGGCTTTCTTCTTTTGACGGGAGTTTTCTTTGTTCTCTGCAGTATTTCATCTTTGAATTCTTCCAAATTACTTTTAAGAAGGTTTTTTAAAGTCTTCGAATCTGACCAGGCTTCTGGAAGTATTTTTATCGTTGTCTTTGTGTACTTAGTGCCGTATGATATCTTGCAGAAATAGGCTTCAGAATTCGAATTAGGTTATGTTATTTATTACAAGAAAGCATTTGAAGCGAATATCTGAGGAAGAATGCATTTGCAGAGTCTCTTAAACTCGAAAAATTGCCGTAAAGTCACCTGACATTTAAGGCAAGAAAGTCCCATACAGTCAGCCTTTTCAACCTATGAAAGCGCAATGCTTTAAATCTGCTGCCGTACTTAATTTGTAGATTTAGGCATCGAACATAATTTCAGAGTGTCATTTCTTTTACTTTGACAGCTAATTTAATTTAATTTTGGAAATTAATGTATATAATATGTTTCTATATTGTTTAGCTGTACATGGGCAAAATTAATTTTCTCATTTTGCCCAGTTTTGTTTGTTAATATTCATTACTAGTCAATTAAAAGCGTACACTTTAAATCGTAGTTGGATACTTTACACTTTTGTACATTGAAGCTTTTCGTCTACACTGAAGAGACTTGTTGCTGGTAACTTATGTGTTTGGGGGAGGAATATTTTTGAAACTTTTCCTGAAATAGGGAAAGCGACGCATTCACATCCAACGTTCAACTTCTTTTACGGTTGGTTTAACCATTTTCGCGCATGCGGGGTAATGTGCAGGAAGTCTGCTATTATTGGCAGATAATACATTCTTTATCTTCTTCCTATAACTATTTTTCTTTTGTATTGTATTTAAAAAAATATTTAAATATTTTTTTTAATTGTTCCTTTCTCCCCCTCATGGCCTGTCTTGCTAGAATCTGCTGCTTTTTTGTCTGAAAAATTAAAAAGAATTATAAATGATGCATAATCAAAATACTCAAATACAATGCTCAAAAGACTTCCAACTGCTAATTCCTTGTTAAATATATCTATTAATTAGAGTCGCTGCAAATGTTGGCATCGAAATTCCAGACTCGTTGTTTCAAATGCAAAAGGATTACGTAATTGATACACGCTGTTCCCATTATCTGCTTTTATCTAAACGTTCGTGCGCTATAAGGCGAATTTACTTAAGAGGAAACAGTTTGCATAATCCAATTAGACATAGACGGAATATATTCGATTGAAATCATAACATCTCTCGATCTTTCCGTTACCGATGAGGGATTTGTCATCCGAAACCTAAAACTAATGACATCAGACAAGGAATACGTTTGCTTAGAAAAGGTCCATTTGAATTGTAGCATTTTATGTTCATCCTAATGTGTTTTCTTTTGATGCTTGTGTTTGTTTGTATTTAATTGGGTTTGGATTTGCGATCAATAACTTGCTACGCAGTTCAGGTAAAGGTTATTTGAATAGGCAGTTACTGAATTATTCTATTATTTCTCGACTAAACATTTAGACATCTGTCTGAAAAAGGCTGCTTCCTGTAAGACATTTTTATAGGATCTGGTATGTATTGTTGTTACATGCGCGTCGGGCCAAATACTCCAAACAGGCATATCTTTCAGTTACCCCCAGCTGAAGGCCTACCGAAAGCTGAAAACTGATGGTTCAATCCAAATGAATAGCGTGGCTTCGTGGATGTTATCATGCATTTTCCCATATTAATGCCAGCCAGCTTTCCTTAGAAAATTCTCCATGAAAGCATAACTTTCCTGAGACAGTTACCCGTAATATGCTTTAACGTGATCAAATAATCCAACCGAGAACTGAACCTTGTCTATGGACGAGTTTAATAACATATAAAATTTATCTTGAGGCGGTGCGGGTTCACAAATTTTTTTGGGAAGATATCATACGGTTTTGTCAAAGATATTTTATTTTACTAATCTTAATGATACGAATACTTTTTTCTTCTCTTTTACGTATCTTGTTTTTTGGCGTAGTGGGTAAGTTGGAAGAAAATTTCTAGTTTCTTGCCTATGATGAACCACTGTTTCAATTTGTAGTATTCTTCTTCCGTTTGAAAAAGAAAATGCGATTTTTTTTTTTAATTTTCGAAGCATTTTCATTTAGTGAATTATAACGTTATATGTAAATTGAATAAATTACAATAAGTGTAATAAAGTTTCCTTTATCGTGATTTGGTAGACATTTCTTTTTCACCTTACTAACAGCATATCTTTATAGATTTAAGTAACAAGTTTATATTTTTTACCTATTTTTCACGCGCGGTAGAATTTATTAACAAAAAATGGAAATAAGAAAGTTAGATGCCTAATGAGTGGACATCTGTCAGGTAAATTAGAGCCATATATCGCTAAAATTTTATCGCTAATGTGACATCGATTAGTTTTTATTTCTAGATTGGTTACATCCAAAATTCAAAAGGATTCTCTTGATTTATATGAACATGCATCAGTACGTATTAAGCTTGCGTTATTTGATATATATATCAAATAATAAAAAAGAATTTTCGACTTTCAAAAATGGTACCAAAATGTTGCTGTTATGACTTATCTAACTTGCGGTCAGTAACATCAAATCAAGCCCGCGAAATTCTTTGTGGGAAGGAGTGCAAGATTGCGTCTGTGGCAAGAACCTTAAGGCATTGCTGAGTTCACCCCCAAATTTGATGGAGAGCAAGCACCCTCAAGCCCTCTTCGCCTACCACTAGCCTCTCGAAAGAACTTCCAGGTCGCCACATATTTGCAGTTCCTGCATGTCTCACAGACACTGTACCTTTATAAACATCTATGCCTTCTGCAGAATTTGAACCTGGGACCTTTTAGAACCTGGACAGTTAGAGCTAATCACTATCCCGGCTGGGCGGCCCAGAATGTTGTAATATGTAGAATGGTGTATCTTTGTAATGTGCGTTATTGAGTGCTTCTTCAGAATGCTGGTTAAGTAGTGACGGAACTTCATTTAGTTTCACAATGGTTGAGCATTTGTCATAAGTTCAGGATTTTTGCCATCGAATTTTAACCATAATTTGTTTTTTCTTGGGCTTATGTTGAAAATTTTGTATTCCTTTATATGTCTGGAATTAGTTAAAGACGCAGAAAAGTTTGTTAGCCTCGCGTTCGATTTAAAGCGGACGTTGTGGTTTGATTGCAAAGGCTTCTTTGCGTTGTTTTTATGTTCTTATTTTTCCTTGGGAATGCGTATACATTAACCTCAGTAAGTTTTCCACGAAGGAATTTTTCCTAATACAAGTAACTTTTGCTTCCTTTACCGTAATCATTTAGGCAACAGTAATGCTACATTTGTTTCCAAGAGGGGGGGACGTCTTTCGTGTTGCAGTGGAAAAAGAAAATCTTTAGTATTACCGCAGATAGTATCTAAAATGAAAATAATGTGTATTAATATAAATCGTTAATTTTTTTATGTACTCATAACGTTTATGTTCATGTGTAAGCAATGAAGACAAAGTTGTAATGTCAACGTCAAATGATGTGTACAAACAGATTGATGGGCATTACTAGGCAAACTATGTAATACTCTTACATACTGAAAGAAATTTAAAAACGTTAATCCAACGTGAACTGTTCACTAAACATCCTGAGGATGGATCTCTTCTTGGACTTCAATGGGACTTCTGAAGTTCGGCTGTTGTGGGGAGGTCTTGTGTCGAGTGGCAAGCTAACTGTTGGTTGCTTTCCTTGCAGTAAGAAAGTTGGTGTTCTTAATAGATAGTACTTACTGTTTATCATTGTTAAAATTCTGCTACATACCTAAATCTCAGAGAAAATTCTCAATGTGGCTTTTTTTGGGGGGGGAGGGGGTCTTCAGAAATTTAGTGTCTTTATACAGTACTGCACATGGAGTATAAATTCGTTCACCTAATAAACGCTCCGAGCATCCCCGTCCTCCGTCACTTCTCACTTGTCTCTTAGAAGTAATAATAAAGGAATGCTGGAAGAATAATGCAAGCATCTAATTCTTGTTTGTTGATAAAATTTAGATAATTTACCTTACATTTCGAGCACTTATCATTCTGTAATTTTAAAAAGTGTAGGCATTCGAATTAGAGACATTCATTTTGAATAGCGTTATCTTTTTGGAAGCTTCGATGTGTGACTAAAGATTTTTGAACCATTCCGATTTATTCGATATGCAGTGAGATTATTTCGTATACTTTTTTGAAACACTAATTGCTAAACGACTTCCAAAGAAAACGAGCCTTAATGCATCAGTTTATATTTAATTATATGCTACGAATCTGTATTTTTAATTACTTTTCCTGAATTTTGGGAATTGCAAAAGTATTTTTACATCAACACGAAAGTTTAATTATCGTTTCATCGGCTTTAATTTCTCCAAATGTTTCTCATTAAACGCTCAGTGCGGATATCTACACCAAAACGCCTTTTTCCCTTTTAACATTTTATTCCCAATAAATAACTTTGCCGCAGTGACACTTGGGGCTTCTTAAACTCATGGATGGGGTATTTATTGACCATGTCTGCGCCTAGCGGAACTGGAGCAGAACGCTGGATGCAATTGACCGTTACTGGGCACCCGAATGGTCCCCGAGAAACCGGCCTCCTACCTCATATCATCTCTTGCCGCTCGATAAATGGCCTGTCTGTTGGATGTAGATAAAACTTCCCCGTTAATATTTGAAATTTGTACTTTGTTAAACATTTCCCGTGATTTTCGTTATTTACAGCCAGATAATAAATTCCTCCATGTATCAAGTTGCCCGGAGAAAAGTCCTTTTAGGGAAAACTCATCCTTTTTCGCCTTATATTTTTATTTTACCAGCGGGACACATGCTGATGATTCATACGGAAATTCTTCGGCATTCATTATCTTTAGTTCACCCACTTTATCCTATATTTTATATTATTGTTAAGCTCCTTGCTTGATCTTTTTCGATATCCTTTGAGAAAGATCCTCTAAGTTTCGTTACAAAGGTAGAAAGAAAAGGAAAATTTTACTACAGAAATAATATAAGCGGTGTTTGCGACAGAACGACTGTTGTGTCCTCTGTTACTGAATTCTTAAAATGTAAATAATAATAATAATTAGGGAATATCAGTACTGCCAGCTATATACTATAAAACGTAATATAAATGTAGTCGAAAAGATCTGCAGAAAAGAAATAAGTTGATCCATATTTCATCCTCCGTATTTAATTAATAAACTATAAGAGGCTTATATACACCAAAAAATAAACCAACGTATCTAAAATTTATTATTTAATTTCGTGTAATATTATCGCCGCTTCTGAAAACATACATACAGCTTTAAAGTTGGGTTTATTCTCTACTTTTTTAATTCTTCCATTCTCATTCCATTGTAATTCATACAGTAGCGAGTTTCACGTATTCGCGTATTCGTTTCTTTTGAGAATTTGGGGCTTACAAATTTTCTCTAAAGTACATGCTTAAATACTCAGAACAGTAAAAGTTCGGTTACTTGTGTGAATAGCCTACTGTTGACTTGATAGAGATTCAGATTCGGCGAACGGACTGGCTGCGTGGTAGTTTGCGTCGTGTCCTTCATGAGAAAAGTGAATGCGAGACAATTACCTTTATATGCGAAGGCATTCTTCGTCATGGGGAAATAGCCCTCACTCAAAAGATTTAGTCCTGTTAGATTTTAGAAAATGTTTCCATCGGAATTGTTATTGTCTGTGCACCCTATATTAATCGACATTTTTCTTCCTTACTCAAGCCTAGGTTATTTGCTAGAGTAGCCTATTAGCAGATTATAATTTATAAGTATCATATACAAAGGCTGTTCGCACATTTTTTAGACGATTTTCATTGTATTTATAGACATATTTTAGCTAAAATTTTTGTGTTTTAAATATTGTATTTGATAACCCTTATTCTTCATTATCTGTCGACGCCGTAATTTCCAAGACAATAAAAGCCTTTTGTATCGGAAGATTGAAGAGGTATTTTATCCCAATCCTTTTAAACAGCTTTCCAAAGTCTAAGGAGGATTATAGGTCGACATTTGGACAACCCACTTTTTAAAAGTCCAAAAGCGCAAAAATACATTGGTGACAGGTCAGGAGATTTAGTAGGGATATGCGTAAAGGTAATGGCCTTAATACCCTTTTCTTGTTCCCCCCTTTTTTTTTCCCGGGAAATTAACAGTGGATTTTTGACGTGTGGCTGTTTGCTTTTTCTTGATGCAGCCCTGATTGATGCCACTGTGGGTAAAGGGAAGATATTTCATATTCGAAAACCGGGTGTAAAATACGTTCCTGATAATACATGGGGTTGATCTTAGCATTTTTCTCTACTCTCTTTACCTTCTTTTAATTTGCCATTATATGAAAAACCATCAACAATCATAAATTCCTTCGAAAAACTTGATTTAGGTACATTGAGTCATGTTCAGAATTTTTTTCTTCTCTTTGATGATAATAAATGGATCTTTTTTTATTGCAGTCATTTAAATACCATCAATATTCATCTATTGGCATAACATTATTCCATTTTTGTCCGGATAAATGTTTCTTATAAAGAATTTTGAAGCGCGTTCTGCGTTCGGTGATATGTCGCAGAGAAAGACGATGCATATTATGTTTTTTTTTTTTGGCTTTTTAAGATTCAAATTAACGTTATTCACTTTATTTGCAGTTGACTCTGAGCATTTTAATGATTTTGTAACTGTTCTTTCACTTGGAGGATTTTCTTTTAACATTAAAGATCTTACCTTTACAACATTCGAAACAATCTGTTTGTTCCTTGGATACGTATTTGGTACAATTTTTCCATTTGAAGCCAAACTCTGAAGTTTGTTTCCTTTCTTGATGACAGTATTACCTGTGGTAGCTTTAGATTCGAAAAACCATGTCTTTCACAGTGTTTTTTTAATAACTAGATACCAATAAACTTCTTAGGAAAGAGCACCTTCTATTCACTGCTTGTGTAAAAGCGCCATTTTGCATGAAAATAACTGTCAAGTAGCAGACGATAATTAAAAAAATATAACTGCAGTTAAAAAAAATTTCCGAGCAGACAATTTTTTAATAGCAAAGCAAAATCGTTTAAAAAATGCGCGAACAGCCTCTGTATATATATGTAATTGCTTTAAAAAAATAATTGGCGACCTCAAAATTAACTATTCTAGATTTGGCTCTCTTCCCCTAAATTCATCTGTTCTCCGAAATCCGAGGCGTTTCTACGTTACATAGCGCTACTTGAAAAGAGCGACTAAAGCTGAAGTTAATCAATCACAGATTAGCTGTACTTGTACGTCAGATTTAGTATAAATACTCCTGGCACATTCTTCTGCATTCCTTTCCCTAGCTTCCGCCACTGCTAATGTGTCTTCTATGCTCTGCTTGTCCGTCTAAAATGATGTCGCCCCCATTAACCTATGTAATTATATATAAGAAATCATCGTAATTGTTATGATTAAAGAGTGTATTGGCTACGAGGAATTATTCTAGTGTGCCTGGAAATTTGGAAATAAAGATGATAATTGGCTGAACTCAGTTTGGTATCAACTTCTTCCTCACTCCCTGTCGCTCTGCCATCGAGACAGTCAGCTTTTAAACAGTACACGGATTGCGACTACGCAATAAAAAATATTACGTATGTATATGTAACTATAAAATATGGAAAAAAATTACTAACCCGAATTTAGCAATAGTTCTTTTAATTCCTCATTTTAATTTGGCTGAGTCCCTTTCCTAGAATTTAAACTGCTCGCTTGAAAAATTTACCTGCATTATGTCATCTGCAATGCTCTGCAAAGCTCTTGCAATAGCAATCTAGAATTTTAAATGAAGGCCTCAAATCTTATAAATAACCCCTTGGCTAAAATGCGCAGTCACTTTTTTAATCTCTTTTCGCTTCTAGCATGTGTCTCATTGCTTCGCTGTATCATCTATTGCTTCGAAATATAATAATTTGTTTATACAATTATGGAGTGCTTATCGCAGCCATACTAATGGTTAAAAAGAAATTATTCATCAAGAAATAAATCACGCGTTGAGAATCCAGATACTTTTGGTCTTCAAAGTCCATCCGTCTTTTACACATCCTATCTATATATCAGAAAAATCTATAACCATTTCGGCCATAATTGGTGTATTTTCTCCCATGCATCCTAAAATATAGTGATTTCGAAATTTTCAAATCATCGTCTGTATACAATTATCACAGACACATATATTTAGTAATAATTTCAGATATCATTTGCCATGTATGCTATACGTTGCACTTATTTTTGATAATTTTATTCTTTTGTCACAGCGCAATGTATTCGCATATAAAACTGAAATTATTCTTGCGCAAAATTGTGGAGACAGAAAGTCTTTAAGAAAGAAAACAGAGTTTGACAATCTGCATTAACTCTTTCCGGCCGACTGCTTGGGCCACATTGTCTGTCTTTCAAGTGATAATGCTGGCTCTGATTCGGAAGATTATTTTGTATGTAAATTCCCAGCTGTAATGTAATTACCACCTTTTGACGTTTCTACATACGTGCTCTGTTGACTTAAATCTTTTCGTAGGTCTTTGTTAGCGCAGTAAGATTGTTGGTTTCTTCTCATTAAATCAGTATATGATTTTGAGCAGCAAAAGGAAGTAAACACCCTGGCAGATGACCACTCGGTAACAAACGATTCAGATCGTCTGGAGAGGTGGATGTCTTAGAAAACTGACTGAACTAATGTTTATTTACATTTTCAGAAATACTAATCGTTTCAGGTCTTATTAAAGAAGTGGTCGCCCTGAGAAGTTTCACTACAAATTTGAACTTTCCCTTTTTTTTCACAAATGGTGCTTTCTAATGATTTGACGTAATTGGTTATTAAATTGTTATTATAAAAATAATGTGTGTATTAAATTAACCCTTACTAAATCTAAATAGATGATTAAGTAACAGTCATGAAATATTGGTAATTAAAGCGGAATATATGATAGAAAGCAGAGATTTGAAAAATCGCTGTCTGTAAGTCGGTAAATTTAGTCAGTACTTAATCCATACTTAATAGTCTTTTTATTTCCTTTTGCGAAGTAAAGAAAGTACTGTAATTGCGAAAAATTTTTGCTTCACTATTTTTTTGCTTGATGTCTGTTCGTGTGGGCAGAATAAAAGAGTTTTTTTGTACAAACCGGATTGTAAAATACTCGCATGAACGATTAGCCGTAGAACACTGAAATTTTTTATATCGGACTGCTATAGCTAATAGTTGAGCACCTCCCTTTTTTATTGCAATCGGCAGTACTAAGAATATATATGTAAGATATCAAATTATGAAAAAAAAATTATAACCAAATTAAACGTAATTGGAATGGTCCTTCAAATTTTTACATGCATCCCATCTTGAAGAGTGCTTATTGCATCATGTCACATCGCGCTTTCCCTGTAGTAACCATTGTGCGAAATCTTTTGCCCAGTCGCTGCTCAGGATTAAAACAAAACGTTCCGAGCTTGTTAATAGTACTGCAACTAACTAAGGATGTTCTTTCATTACTTCGCCTTCGTGCTGGCAACGTATCACTTAGCCTCTGCTAGCCATTATGCGTTATGTAAAATGTTATTCCATGCCTAAAACTGTGGGACCCGTTTAGCACACCTCGTGTTCTACGAGTGAAGAATATATATGCTAAGAAATTCGTCCTCCAAAAATAGATGATGTTTAACTACTAAGCTGGTCATGCTGCATCCAAAATTCCTTCCCTTATCCACTACACCACAATTTCCAGTTATCTACGCAGCAGTTCTTTTTCGGCCTTGATTAGAAAGTGAATTGGTGCATTCTCTAATCAAGCTGTTCTTATCTACAACAAAATACTCGATATAAAATCCTTATCCGGCCTTTATTTTCGCAATCGTTGGTGGTATTCATATGCTTCCAATTATAGAAGTGTTTTACAAGATGAAAATATTCATGTTTTGGCAGTGTCAAATGTAAAAAAAAAAAATAATTTTGGACAAATAACGAAATCTATTTCCATACTTATATTTGGGGAAGTTTTGTATTCGTTATGAAAAAATAAAAATGCAAGAAGTTGGATTTCCACACGACAAATAGTGGTCGGGATATTTAATTTAAAAATTGGAAGTTTTTGATGTCATTTTCAACTTGCCTTGAGGGATCGATTAATTAAGTTAGAATAATTCGGTAATAACTTTAAATAAATTCAGAGAAAATGTGTAGAATTTAATAGGCTGTACAAGGAAGTCATGTGGTGACCAGATCAGATTTTTTAATATATGATTTTATTTAACATTTATTAGCATGTACTTGCACGAGATCATAACGAATTTTCTCCTTCGTGCAATATAAATGCCAGCCGTTTAGCCTCAAGAAGTATTCTGTACCATGGAAGCGTCCTTTCTGAGGCCGATAGCTTTAACAATTTCTAGGCAAAAAACGTCTTAGCAAAAAAAAAAAAAAAAAAAAAACACTTCACATCTCGCGTATCAACGAATTTCAGAAATGAAAGAAAACTTGTTTTGTCTGCCCTTTCTTGTAGGTCTGTCTAAATATTTCTTTCATAATGCTAAACAGTTTTTAAGCGTGTGTGTGCTGTGCCTTACTAGTACTTAGTTTTGAACCCATACTTTTCGCAGGTAAATATATGATGGTAGCACAGTTTATGGCAAATCAAAATCAAAATACGTGCTGCTGTAATTTAAATCTTTATTTACAAACCACATTTATAAAAACTATTAATAAGTATCATTGAGGGACACGTAAAATCCTCTCGATACTGTAATAAATTTTACTGCGAATAGGCAATACTACTAGGGACTAACTGTATGTTAAATTTGTTGTCTTGCAGTAATATACTGCTTTTGTCTGAAGTCATCTCCGAATACCGCAAATTTCTTCGAATATTACTTGAATCTCACCAGAATAAATTAAATTTGCAAAAAACTGAGCATGCGCTCTTTTTAAAACATGCCCTTCCCCTTCAAGTTAAAAATTCCGATACATTTTATGAAGGTGAATTTAATGACTGATTCTTATAATATAAATATAATGACTCTTTTACCTTGCCCTAAAGCGGTGCTTCGTTTGTTAAAAATTCTTCTCGCTGATCATTTCACACTTTTAAAGAATCGAATTTGTACCGTATGGATTTAAAATTTTTTCTTCTCGTTCTTCTTAATGCTTTCGTATTTTACACTCACGTTTGTGAAAATTGCAACACCAAGAAGGAATCGTCATAATTGAATGCAATTTAATACACAGTTGAGTGGTAGTGGTACAAATAAATGATTAAATGTTCAAAGCAAACAAACAAGAACAAGAGATCAGAATCAGTATTTTGTGTGGCCACCACGCGCCGCAATAAGTGCTGCTACACGACGTGGCATGGAGTCAAACAAAGTTTGAATGTCTGACTGAGGAAGAGCATTCCATATCGTTTGTACGCGTACCCAAAGTTCGTCTGCAGACGCAACAGGACGAGGATCACGAGCAAGACGCCGACCAATGACATCCCACACATGTTCAATTGGCGACATATCCGGGGAACACGCAGGCCAAGGAAGAAGCTGTACCTGCTGCGCTGCAAAGAAGGATTTAACAATCCGAGCAGTATGAGGGCGGGCATTGTCCTGTTGAAATACAGCGCCTGGCAAGCTTTGAAGGAAGGGAACAGCTTCGGGCTGTAGAACTTCACGGATATACCGGTTGCTGTTCAGATTGCCCACAATTCGTAGCAATTGAGATCGTCTATGATATGCTATGGCGCCCCAGACCATAACTCCGGGTGTTCGTCCACTGTGGCGTTCGATAATGCACTCCGGAAGGTGGCGTTCACCGGCATAGCGTCTGACACGAATGCGGCCATCATGGTACCACAAATTAAAGCGGGATTCGTCAGAAAACACGACATGCTGCCAATCAGCACGCCAGTCTCTATGCTGATTGGCCCATTGTAGCCGCAGGCGGCGATGGTCGTGCGTTAGGGGGATCCTGTATAAAGGAGTCCGTGCGCGCAGTCCACACTGCAGCAGACGTCTACGAATTGATGAAGCACACAATGAAACACCTGTAGCTATTGACCACAGTGCTGCCAATTGTCTAGAGGAAGCTGTACGGTCCGTCCGCGCCATGCGGACCAGGTGTCTATCATCGCGAGCTGACGTCACATTTCGGGGTCCACTCCCGGATTTCCGAGTTGTCCGACACTCGTCCGTCCACTGCTTCCAAACGCGCATCACTGTGCTGCTGTTACGCTGCACACGAGAGGCTACTGCACGATACGACAATCCAGCTTCACGAAGGCCGATGATTCTCCCTCGTTCAAACTCTGTAAGTTGTTCAAATCTCGCTCTCTTTCGTCGACGAGGCATAAGTACAGATTGAGTTAACGTTTACCACTAGCAGATAACCACCGATAACCATACACGCCTCGCTACAGCCGTCTATTTATTCGGATCCATCAGCCGTTCAGAGGGCGCTGCTCAGCATACGCATGCGCTACGGATTTGCAATTCTAATCATTTGCATATCATGCGCTACTTTGCATTTCCTGAAAATTTCAGCTCACTCGCGTAAGTCCTTCATGGTGTTGCAATTTTCAGAAACGTGAGTGTATTTATTTCCAATATATGCCTGAAGCCATCTTTTATAAAGTTTCTGATTTTCGATTAAACTATAAATGATAAAAGTGTAACAATTTGAATCTTTATTCTGGTCGCCTTTAACGAAGAATACGAGTCCCATCAATGGCATATATTTTTATTTTTTTTTTAAAGACTGCTTTTCTGGTGTATATTCGTAGCAGTATAATAGTTCTGCGAGCATTAACGATAAAACACTTTCAAGAATTTGCTGTAGTAATGCCCCTGCGAATTTGCTAGGAAATTTTCCATTTTCCTAAAGTTTTGTATTTTTAATCTTTCATTTCTTTTTTATAGTGTAATTTTTAATCGGTCTTTTAAAAATTAAGTCACGTAACCCTCGTCTTTAGCTCCGGGTGCTGAAAGTTTAACTCAATTATGATCTGATTTCTCACGGAAAGCGCTCTTCGAAAGCATCCCTTCTTATAGGCAGGAAGTCCTAGTGTGCTTGTCATAAATAAATGGTCAGAATCCAAATTACTGATCAAGTCAGCTTATTGACCAAGTTATATAAATTACTGATCAAGTTATATAAAGTCAGCTTTACTATATTTGTAAATCTAGACTATATATTTATATTAGTCTGATTTTTTATTCTTTGAAGAAATCAATAATTTGAAAGTGTCATTAATTCTCTTAGCTCCAGTAGCAACCAGTTTTATCTCCTCCTAAGAATGTATTTAAGAAGTGCACATTTGTAAAACTTGCTGTTTATTGCAACGGTGAAGGTTAGTTAAAAAGTGTATACGTATCGTGGCTATATTATATAAGCACCGTATTTACTCGCATATCCTTCCCCTTCGAAGATTCCTCCTCCCTAGTTTTCTGAGCATATGATTAAGAAACTTCTGATTTGTAGTAACAATGTAAAATGGATGCAGAAATAAGAATTTTTTTTTGTAAATAAAAGCATTGTAATTGAAACTGTTAAGTCCTTTGAAATATATAATATAATAATATCAGTGTGTCTTTGTGTGTGCTTTTTAATGTGCTATGTTTATCATTTATGGTGTATCTTTAGAAACCGTCGCGTATTTTTTCCCACCCGTGTTTTCAGGCGTTAAAACTAGTGGGAAAAGGGAGAAAGTATACAAGTAAATATGGTAATATTCAAGTAGTCCATATTCGTAGTCTTTTTAACGGATGCCGTTTTCATCTTGCCAAATAAGGATCTTTGATTATAGAACGTAAGCTCATTTTTCGTGAAAATAGTGAAATAAGAATTTATTGGCCGCTCCTTTATATCTTAGCATTGGAAAAGCACTATTCTCTGGCCGTTATTCTTGATCTTGGTTTAGTTCTGCCTAAATCCAAGATGTGTTTGCACCTTTTCGATATTTTATCATGCTCATTTTCCTGATATAATAATTTATGACATTTTACTAATAAGATATGAAATTCATTATTTCTTTTTTGGTTGAAGCAACTTTATAAGTATGTTTGCATAATAATGCTATTTTTTAAATCTGTTTATAAATGCTCAATTTTCTGTTTAAAGTCTCATTTAAAAATCTAATTTTTTAACGCAACAGTTAAATGTCTTAAAATATCAGGTGTTCTCTTAATTAATTGGTAGAATTGTAATTGTATTTTTAATTAATACTTTATTTATAGATATGTTTGCTAAACACCATTAAATATTGCTTATTTATAAATGAATAAAAGACGTAACATAATACATGACAGTATACACCATTACGCCGTATAGCTTATTCCTACGGGTACTATAGTATATTTTCTTGTTGCTGTTTCAGTGACATGAATTAGTGATGACATTTGACATGCCTTTAATTTCAGGGTTTATACTTTAGACTTCGGTAAACAATGATAACTCTTAACCTGTTTTATAAAAAATATTCTGAATGTAAATGAATATCCGTTCTATGTAACGGATTTCAGATTTAAGATCCGGGGTGGTGGTGGCTAAATCTGGTCGTGCTTTTTGCTCTAGATGAAACGTTTCTGAAGGAAGTAAACGATTAGGTTAGGTCTGGTTAGTTTAGGTTATTTTTTTAACAGGACAAAACACACGAGGGCTGTATGCTGAAAAGAAGAGATGCCTTCGTGGAGGACTTTCTGAACGAAACTGGCTTTTTATTTACACTCACTTCCAAAAGTTAAGCACTGAGAGGAAAATGCTAATTTCCAGAAGCCAATCAGAATTGAAGAGGATGCAATTCGCTCGTAGATGGAAGTATGCAAATATGTTAGGCAACAGCCAGTCGCGCTTTCATGTCAAGAAATGGGCAAAAAAGGCAGTCTTATAAGAAGCCAGTTTTATGAAGGGTTACAGAAGTTGATTGTAAGTGCTGATAGAAGGTGTTTAAAACTTTCGTACAATTTGTTTTCAAGACATACGTGTTTCTATGTCTTCCAGAAGACGAATGGAAGATTCTGATCGCTGGCGTGCTGTGGGACGCATTGAAGCAGGACAGTCGATCACAGATGTTGCTCTTTTCTTCGGCGTTCATCATTCTGTAATTTCACGTTTATGGAAACAATTCCAAACCACACAAACAGTTGTCCGAAGGCCCGTAGCCGGTCGCCCAAGAGTTACAACCCGCGCGGAAGATCGATATATTGCTATTATAGCCGAGCGGAATCGCAGAGCGACCTCCACACATGTGACATCTATGGTTGCAGCGTCCATTGGTAAGGCGATATCTGCAGCTACTGTACGCCGAAGATACATATGAGTGGACTGTACACCCGGGTGCTTCGAGTTTGTGTTGCTCTATCCGTCCAATCAAGAGGAGCGCGATTACAGTGGTGCCGGGAACATGTCAATTGGAATGTGTCTGACTGGGGCAATGTCATGTTTACTGATGAGTCAAGATTTGCTCTGGAGCCAGTGTTAAAGGATATGGCGTGAACAACGAACACGCAATCAGTCCCAAAACATCACCGAACATCACGCATTCCGAGGCGGAAGCATTGTGGTGTGGACAGAGATTTCATTAGGATACACACCGACCTGCACATCTTTAAACGGGGTTCTTGGACGGCTGTCCGGTATCGAGATGAAGTCCTAGAACCCATTGTGAGATTGTACGCTGCAGCAGTTGGCCCTACTTTGTTTTAATGGACGATAACGCACGTCCCCATAGAGCTGACATCGTCGATGACTACCTGGAGAGTGAAGGGATTGCGCGTATGGCGTGGCCAGCATATTCTCCCGACTTTAATCCCATTGAAAATCTTTGGGAAGCTCTCGGTCGTGCTGTATCTTCACGTTTCCCACCTCCAGCCACTCTTATTGAGCTGGAAACTCCTCTACAAGAAGTATGGTGATGCTTAATTCTGCGATGGTTGACCACCTAATGGAAAGCATGGTCACAAGGTGTAAACTTTGTGTACAGATGAGGGGGTTCACATACCCTGTTAATGTCCTTTTTTTCATTTTATGCTGTTTATTTTCACTTTATACATAATTCTGTTTAAGTCTCCAGTATGTCATTATCTGATACCTTACAAAAATTTAATATTGTTTTCATTTCTGTATATACTTATTGATTTTGTTTTATGCATAAATATATATGCTACTTTTCTGCCGAATTTTGTGTCAGTTCAAAGCCGTATTTATTGATTTTTTTGCATTTTACATTTTCGTGCTTAACTTTTGGAAGTGAGTGTACATTACACATGGAAGAAAACCATGAAAAGTCGTCTTACAACCAGTTTGTTTGTCTGGATTCAAACCTTGATCAAACTAAACAGTATTAAGCTGTCGTAACCGTTCGTCACTCTGATGAGAGTAAATGACAATGGATTTTTTCTGAATTATGAATTGTATGAATCAGCCTGATTTTAAGTTTGGCTTGTTTCTGTTATATCTGTTAAAATGTGCTTTTTTCAGTTTTGAGGAGGTTTTTAGGCAGCTGTAAAGCTGAGCTATAATTTGTTTCTAAATTTATTTAATATCTTAATCGTGTATTTTGATTATGCCATTGATTGAACAATTCTCCTAAGAAGCTGTCTTTTTGTTCTCTACTTCTGTCAAATTACAGCATATCCGTTGACATTAATTTATTTTAGAGCAAGTGCCTGTCGGAATCTAAAGAATGTTTGTATTGCTGCCGTTAATGTTACGTATATCCGCGGCGTAATTCTATTGGCCGGTATTTCCTGGAAACCATTCTTTAATTGAAAGGCTTAATCACGTTACCACGTACATTGCTAGCCGTTATTCTTTCGAAAAGCTTTCCATCGTGTAACGCTGCTAAAGAGGGTAGAAAATAAATTGATCCCGAGTTATTTAATGCTCCAGTTGTACACTTTGTTATCAATTTTCTCGGTCTGCATTGTAGTTGCAGTATCTGCCATTGTAATATTTGCCTTTATCCACAAAAATGGTGACTGGATTTTTACTTTATCGGATATTTTTTGTTCTCCATCATTCATTTCCTCTTGGTTTTTGTGTTTTCGAAAATGGAAAATTCACGTTATTGATAATTTGCGCTCATATTTCATTTTTTCCAGTGTATTATAAGAAGACGGATGAAAAAATGGAGAGTTGTTGCTTCTAGGTCCTTGCTGAGTGTAGAGTGAGATGAAAAAGTTATTCTAGTATATTATAGTAAACTCCACTTGATGAGAAGAAATAGAAAATGGTCTCCTGTATGTACACGGTGGGGGGGGGAAGAAAAAAAAAGAGAGACAGTTCTATATCTCCCGTTCTACTGGGGTGATTGACGAAATTCAGCTTTTGTTTTCCATGTCTCGACAGCGCGACTTAGGATATATATTAGATTTATATATAGTTTTGTTCTAATATAGGTATTTTGGCACAAAATGGGACATTTTCTGAAATAGAACATATAATTTTTTTTTCATATTTCCATTCTACGACTCAAATTAAACATAAATATTAAATTTTGTAAAATTTGGTGCGAAATTTACAGAGAAATTGAAAAATTTATCTTGGCGCATTTTTTCAGTTTGAGCCAAGAATAATTCACTTGGCGAACTTCTTAATATATGGCAACCTATTTTCCTTTCCCTTCCATTGTGCCAAAGCGGAAAAAGTCACATCGTTTATGCCTTTTTACATTGCGGACGAGTCGAAAAAAGTCAATCGTTCCTACTTTCAGATAATTTTAACAAACTGCGTAAACCACATTTTCGTTATTATCGCTTTCAACAAATATGCCAAATTTCAAAACGCGCCGATGTCTAAATTCACGTATAAACTTTTGAATAAAAAGCTCTAATTTTTTGCAGGTGTACTTAGAAATAGATCTTCTTTAAGATGATTGTAAAACTTGTATAGGTTATTATTCAAAATATATTTATTATAAATCTAATATATATCCTAAATCGCGCTTTCGAGACATGAAAAATGCAATTTGAATTTCGTCCATTGTCCCAGTAGAGCGGGAGATTCGTGAAACTGTGCACCGTTTTCTCACGAAATAGACGAGTTCATTGTATTGGGTGCACAGCGAAGTTTTGATTTCGCTGTATGTTTCGAATGCTTGTGAATGCTATTTTATTTTCTTTATAGTTGTGTTATGATTTCGCTGCACAACTTATGCAGACTAACAAACATTTCGAAAAATCAATTGTGCTTTCACCTGGATTCGAACCACGAATCTTCTAGTTTGCTATTCATTCTTCTGTCAGTTACAAAATTGCACATATTCTTCAGAACTTCCAGTTTTTAAGTCATTTTCTCGCCTATCAATTAAATCCATTGTTCGATTCTTAAAGATTTTATTTTTGACTTTTTAATTCTTGGGAAATTTATAGCACATTTTGTCTATGTGTTTTGAGATATATCAATCAAACTAAAAAAGCGGTAAAGTTTGGCATCTAGGAACAGGAATTTTATGTCTGAATAGGCAAAACTGACAAGTTTTCGATAGTTAATCATAGTTGGAAATTTAATCACAGATTTGACTTTGGGTCTGCAAAAATAATCCAAAAAGCTATTTCCATTAGCGAATCGGATTTTCTTGAAGCTTTTCACATTTCTGGAGTTTTCTTTTGTTTAGTTAATGGTTTTAATTCCGATCCAGTTCTTCCTTACGCTTTTAAAACTCTGTTCACTTAATTTCTTGATTTTCGTATCTGTTTCTGCCGATAAATGGCGCCAACTTCTCTTTAACTTCACTCCTTTTGGTTATAAATACAACCGGGGCTTTTCCTTCGTTGTAGATATCTTTGCTCTTGATGAAAACGGACCTGCACCTATTTGCCCTCGAAGTCGAAAGAGTCTTGACTAAAATCTACGCCAAGCACAAGGCTGCTGCTTTGTCCGATTTTATGAATTGAGATCTCTTATTCGCTCAATAAATTTAGGGCAGGGTTTTGGGAAAGAGAAAATAGTCTCTATAGGACTATATGGATATAGTTTCTTTCTTTAAAATAGGCACTTTATGGCCGTTGCTAGCCCTCCCCAATTGCAATTGTAGCGCGTTTCGTTATCACCTCACAGTTCTTTATTTTCTGTATCTCGTATGAGACTTCAAGTCAACCTTCATTCGTGTGGTTTTCATAAGCGAAACACGTTAAATAGAAATTGAGTGTTGGGGAGGAAGAATTAAGCGAATCGAGCCATCTGATGAAGCTGTCATTCCAATGGTTACCAGGCTATCTGGGCGGCAGAAAATGACCCTAAAGTTCCTGTTCTAAAGTAACAGTATGTTATCTGTTGAAATAACATCCGTTGTTCATTACCCAGACGTATATGAATTACGCCGCCATATCTACCCAAACTGGCCAGTGATAAACTTAGTTTAAGTCTATCGGAAGCATGAGCGATACAAAAACTAGCGTGACATTTCAGAGATAGTGGTCAGAAATAACTGTACTTGTTCATGAAAACTTATGTTGCGTTAGAGACAAGTTTGGTTTGAGTTAGTCTTGGAATTTATTTCATTGTAGAAACATATGAAAGCGTGTTTAGTTAACATAAACAGAAAGCTAGCCGTTTTCTTCGGCAGAAATGGGTAATAGGTATCTACCGAGCGATTATCTCGGGAAATCGCGTGGTGCTGGCACCAGGGTGCCTGGGCCGAAGGCCCTATCTCTCATCGAAATATAAGTAGGCTCTAACAAAATTATTAATTAAAAAATAACTTAGAAATAGCAATAATAATAATATTTTTTTTAATTATATTAAGATAATTAACCATTATAAGTGAAGTAAAATTGAAAAGAGAGCAATAAAGATAAACCGAACCAACTCGGTTCAGAATAAAATAAAATATACTTAGGGTACAGTAATTAAAATTAACGAACCACTGGTTCTATAATAAAAATAAGAAGATTAGCATTAATATGTACAAATATACAAGTATAAGAAAAGAATATGAGCCCGATTTTCCACAAAAACGAAAATGCCTCAGACACAGAAAGCCGAACGAACTGGCTGAATAATCTGCAAAAGAACTAAGAGAATAAGCAGAGGTAGTGCGAAACTAATGGTGTGCAAGATCACAGTACAATAACAAAATACATACACAAAGTCCAGAAACAATGGTAGCAGCAAAAGTTTACATATACATAGGAAATTACATGTAATAATTAAATAACAAGTCAACTACGGCATATTTTCATTTACGGTGAAATAATATTTACAAAATTATAAACAAGATTTGACTTATTAAATTATAGAAGAGTAACTGAAAACATCTTTTAACATATTAAAGACAATAAACATCTTATCAATAGCTTGCTCAGCAGCACGTAACTCCGGCATTTTAGCCTTAATTTTAGTAATAATATTGGCAATTGAGGTACCTTTGAAAATATCAAAAATTTCCTTAATGCAATCAAAAAAATTCTTTAAAAGCACTATTATTAGCACAATTAGTAGGAGAACCCTGGGTTGTTGGTGCATTTGATTTTTGGACACTGTCAACAATTTTTGCAGAGGAGGTAACAGTTCTTTGCTGATTTGTCTCCACAAGGAGTACAGTCTTAGCTGAAGGAGTAGCAGCTGTATCAGGACCTTTGCCCGCCATGACCGAGCGATTACAAATGCTTTCTTCCTTAAATACCTAACCTTGCCGCCCAACCCGGTTAATGGTTAGCGACGCTAACTGCCATACCAAAAGCCCGGGTTTGAATCCCGGAGAAGGATGAATGTTTGTAAATACACAATGCCCGTGCGTCAGCAAGGCATTCAAAATATGCGGAGAACCGGGGGAAAAAAAACTACGAAAAGAAGCGATACTTCGTGTATTAATCACTTGCGAAGTTTTATATTCGTAGATCTTGAGATTGAAGACTTTTGATTTCAAGAAGAAACTTTTTGCTTTGTAGATAGGTATAGCAGCATAAATCGTCGATTAAGTACACTGGAATAGATTTTCTAAACCTAGAACTAGTATACATTTTTAAATGTCGTATTCGTGTTCTCAGCTTATTATCTGAATTATCTGCTGTTACTTGTTTTTATTTCGAATACCATTTGGCGGTCGTTCAATGCCTTTTGTTCCATTTTAAGAAATAATAGAACTGTTTGCGATTTCTGTATTCCATTTTTCGTCTCATAGTTTTTTTGCTGCTTCTTCTCACCCCCACAAAATTGCTTGAACGTGATTTCTTAAGCCTACTTTTCAGGAACTTTCTTCAAGGTTATTGCTTTTTTCCCCCTCTTGTTAATTGTTTCCGAGGTAAGATTAGATGTTTGTGGGCTTCTCTTTTCCGGTTAAATTAGGACACACGTCCGATTGCCGATGCTTCTGATCGATTAAAGCGATTATCCTCGACAGTTACGATAGAGGCGATTTAGTTTTTGTTTCTTTAGAGAGTCATGGAGAATCATTTGTCAAGGAAATTATGTATATGCTTGCTCTTTAAATGATTTCTGTATCTTTTTTGGACTTGTGGAGAGTGTGGAAGGAAAGGATTTTGGAACTTTTTTTGGACTTGTGGAAAGGAAGGTTCAGGTTGAACGTTTTGAGGTTCAGGCCCCCTGCTATTCATTATGCAAATGGATGAGAAAATAGATTAGCTGTCAGTTAAATTGTATCCTGTATTATGTGATGTCTAGCAACTGTAGAGAAAGTAATTTTCTTCTCGGGAAAAAATAGGCTGTTCTTTGGATGCGTTGAGATTTTAGGATTTAAAATATTTTATTGTTTTATAATCGATTGCAAGTTATAGTGAACCGCAAGGGTTTACGTAACCATCATCAGAAATGTATCGAGCCTAAAAATCTCCCAGAATTTAAACAACCTAGAGCAGTGAACGAAACTGAAGTTTTTTACCGGTCTGCAGACAATCCCATAACCACAAAGCTAATAAAGTACTTAACATTCCATCTTTATTTCTTTCTAATTGCTGTGGGTTAGATACTTTTCGGCCATTTATCTTGTCTCATAGCTTCTTCTCTAGTCGGTTTGATGTTGCCTGGCCAATGTGATGGTTTTAGTTTTGTCGAAGTTTAGTATATGGGATTGAAACTGGGCAAGGCATTCGATCAGTGAAGCTGAAAATGTGTAAAACTTTCTTGATTGCAAAGCAACCGCATCGATAGAGCTGAAGAGTTATTGTTGGGTAACTTTGGGCATCTGACTGCTATGTCTTCGCGAAGCAGAGGCGTGTAGGTTATGTCGGTTCAAATGTTGTGAAAAGGGTGAGTTTATACTGTCCCAAAGAGCTTTCGTCAAAATTATGCGTTTGTTTGGAGAGTCTACTAAAATAATATGTACAAATTAAATTATGATACTTTTTTTAAATATGCTATAAACACTTATGTTTCTTTAATTGAAAAACAATTCAATTAATAATTAATTCTTGTTCAACTGCCCAATAAAATGAATTTTAATTACGAAAGTAAAGAGGCAAACATTTGTCTATGTTAGTATTTTAAAAAAGAAAAAAAAAAGTTTCAGATTTTAAATTGCGTTCAAAGGATTTTTTTTTTTTTTGTATGTTACCTTTATTTATTAAATATCATGTTCTTCGCACTTAAGCCATAAAAATTGAGTTCAAGAGCAATATCGCAAAATAATTTTAAAATGAGCATATCTTTAGAATTTCCGATACACAGTCCCACGCTCTGGAGATAAAAATGTTTTTTCTGTACAACGTTGCCATTGCTCGCTTTGAAATCTTTGAGTTTATTAATCAAAAATTCATTAAAGTTTTACAAAATATGAAATCCATAATAAAACAAATTTCAATTGTGGGCTTCCAGATGCCCGTATTCGCAGTAGGATTACGTCATCTAAAATTTGATGGCTCTAGGTACTGTTAATTTATCACAATGCGAGAAACATGCATACATTTATGCAGATTCTTCATTATTTTAATTTCTTCAAATATAATACAGGGCGGTAATATTTGGTGGCAACAATTTAAAAAGTGAAATGGACGTTGAGAGTGATTCGACGAAAAATCGCGAAACGAAAACAGTAGTCCTTCAGGGACAAAGCCCCTTTTAACTAAAAACAATTTTTACCCATGGTCAATCGTTATACCTAATAAAACATAATCCAGAATTTCGTATTGCAGAGCTTTCTATTTATTAGGACGACAAATTAGATTTTGTTTACAAGAGATCCAGCGGAAGTGATACTTTTGATGTGCTTGCTTTTTAAGTAGCAATGAGCTTTACTGTTTAAAATATGAAATTGGCGAGAGGTCGTGTGCTGGCTACATGGCATTTTTTAAGTTGGCAAATCATATATGCACGAGTAAGTATTTTTCATTTAAAAAAAAAATTCAATGCAACTTTAGATCGCGTGTTTCGTACTGCAGTGATACAAGTTCAAGCCAATTTTCAGGTGGGAAAGTGGAATCTAAAAAAATCAAATATTGCAGTTTTTTAAACATTTTTATTTTACATCATCTTACTTGAGTTTTAGTTGAAAAGGTGTAGTCTATGCATTTTGTTTTCAGAATTTGAAAATAATTTGTTTCACTGTTAAGTATAGTAAATATGCTTAATTTTTTAAAGTTTAATAAAACAGCAAAACACATAAACTTGTGTAATGTTATTATTTAAGTTTTACATAGTCATGCGTAAATGAATATTAATTTTATCGTTTTGATTTAAGTGAATAAGATTTTGTGTTTCGGCAAATAAATTAATGATTCATGTTTTATTTTGGGGAACTATAAAGTTATATTACTTTTTTTAACTGCATAACCTTTACTAACATGAAATAAAAACGAAAAAGTAAAATTTTCTAACTTGCATTATAGTAAATACACAAACAGGGGAAGGGGAATCAACCGAATCATCTGGGGTTTTTTTTTTTAGTTCTGAATCTAATTCCAGTTATTCTGGTTGGAGTTCTACTTTACTGATAAATAGTTCAGCTTCTATATGGTATATTATTAAATTATTTAGATGTTTAAAATTGTATTCGCTTTTACTGGCAAAACGAAGAAACGAGTACATTAAATATAAATGTCATGTGCTCTTGCCTTTTTTAATATGTGGAATAAAACATGTATTCTATTTCCTCCATGAAGTAGTCATGAGCTGTAAATGGAAATTTGCTGTTTTTCACGCATTGTATTTAGCAGACTAAGAGAAAATATAATTTTTCCTCCCGCTGGAGAAACTTCTTCCGCATTACGAAATTGTTGAATTGTGTGGTAGAAGGGGGGATATAAAAATCTTCAGTTGTTTGCTTTCTTTTGTATTTTTACGAAAAACAGGAATTTTTATTTTTCCTCCCCTTCTTTTACTTCTCTCCCGTTACTTTCATAAATTTTCAGAAATTCTTACAGTGGGCTCAAGTTTTCTGGAACTCTCAACGGCATTGAAGATTCGAATTTACTCAGCCGTCGTAAAACACTGAACTACCCTGGGAAAAGGTTTTCTTTCTTGTAAAGTAGACTGACTTGCTGTTTTATGGAATGTAAGGGTTTGGAGGAGATTTTGGAAAAACGTGTAATTGTTACTTGAAAAGCTCTGGTTGGAAGATTACACATCCCTCTCTAATCTGGCTTAGTTTCTTATTGATATGTATGCCCAAAGGTAACTGTAAAAAGCGAAGAGTGTTTTATATTCCATACACTCAGTTATCTTTACACTTCTTCCAGAATAGCCTATAAAATTGCACAGTGAAAACTAGACTGAGTTAGAGTTAACTACGCTCTTGTATATAATTAAGAGAATTTGTGAATTATGTCTATTTTTACGAAAAGTGTTGAATCAAAGGTACTAATCATGCCGCCGAAAAATTATGCAAATATTTACATTCGAGTATTACACGTGTCTATTCACATTCGAATGTAAACGTGCCTATCTGCGAAGCTGTGATTATGAAGGAAATATAAGTGCACGGCGTTTTTTGGCGATTTGTTTGCTCGTACTCCTTCATTACATTCGCTGTGTTTCTTGCAAGATTGCATTTTATGAGGTATCAGGTAAAATAAGTAGCCATGAAAGTATGGATGACGGTATAAGATGGGGAATTCTCGGTAGATTGGAAGCAGGCCAGTGACAAGCGCAGGTAGCTGAAGAGCCCAGTGAGCCAGTACGCTTAGTGTTGTGTGTAATTTCTGGAAACAGTCTTAGGGCACTGGATCCATATTCAGAAGACCTGGACAAAGTAGACCAAGATCCGTAACGATGAATGAGGATCGTTAATCAGCGCCTTTAGCGGCGCACAGGACTGGTACAGCTTCACAGCTATTACGTGAGCTGTGTATTGTCACTGGACCCTAAGTTTCACGGTCTACAACTATCCGAAAGCTTCATGAGATGCCAGGATGTTAGAAAACCAGCTGTTTGTGTCCTGCTCACTGCAGTATACAAGAAAGCGTGTTTAGCGTAGTGCAGATAACATGCGCTTTGGACCAGACCTCAGTGGACCTTGCTTTTTATAGATGGGTCGAGATTCAGACTGGACACTGATTCTCTGTGTACCTGCATCTGGAAAGAGTCTGGAACACGATACCATCCCTTCCTCATCAGGGAAAAGGATCATTACGCTGGTGGAGGTGTAATGGCTTGGGCAGCCATTATGTTGGACTCCCGCACATGCCTGCATTGTTTAACAAAGATTTGAGGCTAGAGAAGAGATCTTACAGCCTTATGTATGACTTTTCAGGGGAGCAGTTGGTCCTCGGTTTCTATTAATGGAGACAACTTTCGTCTACATAGAGCTCAGATGGTCGAAGATTACCTGAAAAGTGAGGATATTTGGCGCATGGATTGGCCAACCATATGTCGTGACAGCAAATATGATATATGTAGTCCTATACAGCATGTCTGGGACGCTATTAGGAGGGTAGTTTCAGCTCGCTATCCGCCTCCGAGACCCTCGGATTTTAGAACTGCGTTGCTGAAGTAGTGGGATCCACTGCCACAGGGACTCCTCAACAGTTTCTTATCCAGTATGCCTTCATGCTGTGCGATTTGTCGACAGTGAGAGTGAAGCTTACCCTATATTAGACTCATTTTCAATTCGATATTACAATATGGATTCTGGTCATCCCTGCACTGTGAGCTTTACTGATAGTCTGTGTTCATAAATGACTTTTGAGTGCTACATCTCCTTCTCTAGGGTCATACAAAATTATACTAAAATCTGTCCATTAGTTTTTCAAAAATTCGATATAATGTACAAATTCTCTTAATGTTGCACACGAGTACAGTAGGCCCCCTGTTCTCTAACGAATCGAATAAACGGACGCGTGAAAATTTGCTACAATCATAGGAATGAGAACGGAAGAATTAAAAAGTAGGGAATAAATCTAACATTAAAATTTTCTATACATTTTGAGATTTGGCAGTAAGATTAAACGAAGATTAAATAATAAATACATAATATTATATAATGATTAACTGAAGGTATATGAAATATTTTATTGTTTTATTTTACAACCTAAATCAATCTCTGCGGAACAGTGAACACTAAAATTAAGAAATCAACTCAGGAAATTAATCAAAAGCTGTTCTCAGTTTTTCGGGTAAAACTTTGCTAAACATTAATCAGCTGAGTGCGTCCACGTCACTCAATTTTTTTTTTCTCTTCGCCTATGACCTGCGTCAGGTGACGGCCTCGCTGCATTATGCATTCTTCCAGCAGACGTTTTTTTTTTCTGGCTGAGCGTAACATATCGCCGTGGATACTCATCCTTTAATTCCTATATAGTGGCACAATGTGTTTGGAAAATAATTTGTTGAAAAAAAATAAAGAATCTTTGGAATCAGAAAATATTATTGGATTGAGAAAATCCAAAGTTCTACAGCGTTAAACAAAAATAAACCCTTAAGAATATACTCCTAAAAGCAACACAAATGATTAGCTAAATAAAACAATACAGAATATTACGGTAATACTCAGAAAAACACTACAATCAAATTTAAATAGTAACAGAAATTTGCAACAGTATTCATTTTACTGAAAACCTATTCAAGTTCTCTTGATGTTAGCTTCTTAGTCATCGTATTCTTGTCCACTCTCCTTAACTGCGTCTGGGAATAGAAGAAGTTCTCACCTTTGTCATCCAGCCAGTCAAATTATTTAAATTATTTTCCAATTCCCCACCCCAATAATATTAACCTGACAAATGAAATTATTTGCGCTGTATTAATCCAAGAAAGGAGACTTTCTCTAATTGATTATCACTTTGAGATTTTATTGCAAATGTATGTAGAATTTCTAGGTTTTGAAATTTGTGTGTTTTTTCAAAAAAGTAGCATATTTTACAAAGTGGTTAAACCTTGTGGCGAATTTAATAGGATAATAGTAATTCCATAATAAAATTGAACTCGGTTAACTGAATTGTAATTTGGATAACTAATATCACTCACCTAATGCGTTTTTCAGCGGGTTTCCTTTTCGTATATGTGGAATCTTTTAGGTATGGTGCAGTAGTTTTATGTTTCTGCAAAATAGGTAAAATATTTTCCAAAGTGGATATGATGGCAATAAAAATTGCTATGGCCTTTAACAACATTTCAGTACTGAATTTAGAAAACTGTAAACGGTTATGGTATCACAGTAACTTTGCGTTTTACTCCTCACACTTTGTAATTTATATTATAAGATATTGTCTATGCGTAAGTAAAAAACAAAAGAAAAGTAGTCATTGCGCTTTGCTGACTGCATCTCTTTTTACTGAAAGATTATATTAAGCTATTCGTATGTAAGTAAAAAAATTGGAAGCAGAGAAAATCCGTTGAACTCATAAAAAGTGATTACTCCGATTACCGCGTCATTTAACTTTGATGTAGTTTTCTCACCTGTTAAGATTGATGTAGCTGACAAAATCTTCTTTAATGAAATGTAGTATTTAGTGCAAGAAAT
>KK112246.1:203046-223796 GCA_000611955.2 Stegodyphus mimosarum | reverse complement strand
TTTTTTTTTTTTTTTTTTTTTTTTTTTTTTTCTGCTGAGCATTTTGTTATCATTCTTTAAGTGGTTGCATTCCATAACCACTTTCCACCATGAGAGGTGGCCAAGTTCAAGCTCACACAGTATCCAGTTCTACCGTATACAGCTATAAAAAGTCGTGACCTTCTTCCTTTAAAGATAAAAACAGCACGTTTATACTTGACCCGTTATAAGCGGCCTTCATCTCTTTTGTCTTATGACCCAGTGTCCCATTTGATGGTCATCCGAGAACAGTGAAAATGAAGTTCTGCTAGTCTTGCTGGATTCTGACAGGATACCTGTGGTTGCCGAAGCGTGGAAGTTACCAAGCAGTTCCTGCCTGTTATGGCAGGCGCTATTTTCTCTTAATACAATCGGAACTGATCATCCGCTTCGCTCTATGTCGGTTATCAGTTGATTTAATGAAATATAATAACATATCAGATATTCTGTTTCTTAACACAGTTTTATTTTATTCTTTTTAGTTCGTTTTGTGTAGTTTATTATATTTAGGTCCAGTGATAATTTGAGTTTCTGTAGTCGTATTTATTATTTTGTTTCGTTTCCTTTTACTAACTCTTTTGATACGGCCCGGTCGCTGGATACCACCGTTTGTTGTTGAAATGGGTTGGCCCAATAATCAATCAATCAGTCAATCAACTTATCAGAGGCTAAAATCTCATTTGCCTTGATGTTGTATGTTAGATGTTGATGGGTTTATTCCCCTCTTTGTGTCCTATTCCATCGATGCGTTGCAATGTTTCGATTTTGAATTGTCTCGGAACAAAGATAAATCTTCTGAAATATATAGAAAAAGAATAAACCCAAATTTCGATTTCGGAAAATTGTTTGCTATACGCTTTTGAGTGACATGAGTTGGAAGTAGATTTAATTTCTATTTATTTTCGGTTTCTGGAACGGATATTAATGCAAAACTACTCAATAATGCGCAAATTTTAGTTCGTGGGTATTCGCTCGCCATTTTAAAGCCCAAGGTCGTTTGTTACGATATGAATGAAGTGCGGAAGAACGTCTCTGTGCTAAGAAAGAAGGATTTGTGGGACTTCGAAAAACTGATCTGAAATGCACAAGAGTATTTCCCGCTCATATATTCCCTTTGTTACCTTCATATTTAAAAGCTGACGTGGGATAAATTTTTAGATTTGTTATTTCGAATCGAATTGTAAACTGGAGATTTGTCACTATGAAACTATTTTATTTAGAATTAATTGCTTTGAATTATAAATTTAAAAAAAATATGGTTATACGTTTCATTGCGTAACGTGATGTGTGAAGTACTACCAGCAGATAATAACATAAATTTTTCATCTATAAAGTGTTGGGTTAAATTTCCGTTTACGCTATAAGTGTTCATAGCTGTTTGAAATATAAAGTAATCGAAGAAAAGAATGCACGGATTATGGAAACGGAGAATTAAGCACGCGAAGGTAAAGTCGATAAAAAATGGAAAGTAAAGCTTTGGTTAACATGAAATTGCATATAAAGGTACCAACACAGCTATTGCTCATGTTATCAGTGAGGAGGTAATCAACCATCTCAAGTGTCCACGTTTTCCTTAACTTATGAATTTCCAACTACCTGAAGGAGGTAAACGTGCGGCGATGTTATACGCGAGGGCATCCCAAAGGTTTTCAATGAGATTAAGATCGGGAAAATAAGGCGACATTTCACTCGAGGAATGCCATCACGTTCAAGATACTCGTTAACAGTGTTGACTTGATGGGGGCAAACATTATCCTAAAGCGAAAATTAGAACTAACTGTTGCAGCGTACAGCTCACAGTGGAGTGTAGGCATTACCCCCTAAATACATGTTAATAAAGTTAAATCTAGAGACTGTTAGTGTAGGACGTGATTCCGATACCGCGCAGCCTTGACGGAATTTTCTTTCTTGACGGAAAGTGTGTTGCTGGGTGCGGTATCCCATAGACCTTCCAACCTCCACCATATTGCTGCTATTTCTAAATGCATAGTATTCATTGAAGTTCTAGACCTGATTCCGTGTGCCTCGTTCTCTTCAGACCCTTCCATGCTTGTCCTGTAATTCCACGGCAAATCTGGATTCGACCGTGACGAGGACTTGCGCCAATCTGAGACAGTCGAATTGAGATGTTGACAACACCTCTAATCTGCTGTCTAGATAGGGCGGTTAGTGGAATATAAGTACTTGATATTTGACATATACTTGCATGTTACTTGGCATACAGTCGTTTCATGTAAATCCTTCGGCGCGCGGTACTGGCAAATACTGTGTTATTGACTCTGCAGTCATAGATGTAACAGTGTTGGAGGCGGTAACCCTTTATTGACTCGGCACAAATCTCTGGATAACTGTTTTGTCTTTTTGAATCTGTTTTCACATCAAGAATGATCAATGCCAGACAAAAGGACACATCTTTGATTGGCTGTCCTGCTTTAGTGCGTCTGACAGCACGCCAATACTCTGTATCTACCACTTGTCTCCTTTCAGCCATAGAAACATAAATATTGTCAAAAATTATCCTACGAAAGTTATAAATACTTCCTATAGGCATTTAAATGAACCATCTCAAACCTTTCTGAATGTTGGCATCTTCACCGACTGTCGAATTAGCATGTTGTAGAAAAATTATTTCGAAGCAGGAGACATGAAAAGGGAGCAGTGCTTTCGCCGGAACTCGAACCTCGGACCTCTCCAGTACGCGCCGAGTATGCTGGCTATTACACCACGAAGGCATGCTAAGAAGGCGGAAGAAATACTGTATATACTATCGCTTTTAAAGAGCGATTGGGGATTAGGGGACCCAATCGCTAAATCCTAGTGGTGTAGAATCATTATCCGCCACCTTTTTTAGTTTGGGTGCCACTGTAGAGACATTAGGTTATTTTTTAAACGAGAGACGTGAAAAAGGAGCAATGCCCTCGCCGGGACTCGAACCACGGACCTCTCGAATACGCGCCGAATGTGCTGCTGCTTGGTTACCTTTGATACTGGAGATCACGAATGTTTTCGGCATCCATAATACGTCCATTCGAATAAAAAATATCCCATTTTCGTATTTGATGTCGAAACATCGCGACGGAACAATGCCAGTGTTCAGTGATCTTGTCTATTCGACATCTGGTCTTTTTCAACGTCGATCTTATTCTTTGGTGGTTATATTCAGTTTTTCAGAAACCCTTGTCCATTCAGTCGCTGGAGAAGACCGCTGAATGCTGCTAGTTTTTACATTTGTTTTGTTCTTTTTAAAGTGAATTTTTGGTTAGTTAATCGATTGAGGCAAAGCATGCGAAAACTATGTGTCTTAAGAGAGGGTTGTCTTCATTGAAGGCTTTAAACGGGGAGAGGATTTATAATTACTCACCGCATGAGGGAAACTATAAACACACCTTGCATTCAATTCATTCATCGGAATTTAATTCAAGTCAAATTTCCCATGCTCAGCGATCTCTTCCGCTTGACCACTGGTAGATAAAAAGGTGTCTGTTTTAATAATTTGAAAATATAGCGCTCGAAAAATAAAATGGTAATTTAAAATTAGTTTATATAGTTTCTGTAAAATAATTTCATTTAGGAAAACTCTTCTATAGTTTCTGAAGTGGCAGAAGATGCAGGTGCAGTGAAACCTCAGTTCACGAACTTAATTCATTCCTGAAGGTCGTTGGCTAACCGAAATTTCGAAAACTTAAAAAAGTTTTACTTTAACTCCAGTTTGCAAAATGGATTAATTCATTCTTGAACTACACATTATTGCTTATTTAAACTTTGCAAGTGCACAAGTTCATATCCAAAATCGATATAAATCATTCAAAAAATGGATGTGCACATTATTAAACAGATAAAGCTGTAAACTTAATTTTTCTGTACTTCTATAAATCATGTATTACAAACAAGAATTTTGTTTTTTAGGAAAATTCTGATAAAGTATGATTGGATTCTTATCTTTTTACTGTTATGTATAGTGAATAATCGGAAGATTTTGTAATAATTAGTTCATAATAAGAAAAGTTAATTGACTGTAAACAGGAAAAAAGGAAATACTACGCAGATTTGTTTCCAACATGTGCGTTGGCAAATCTAAAGCAATTCCTCAAAAAGCAAAACTTCTTTAAAGCATTCTCCCATAAGATATGTACTTTGTCATGTGTTAACACAACCTAAATCAAGTTTAAGTAGATGATTTTATTATTATCATTATTACTGTTGAGGACAGTTTCTATGCATAGAACATACTGCTGAATATTTTGCTGTAATGCATAATTAATTTCTTTGCTGTATGAATTATTTTTTATACTATCGGTAGCATTTCAAAAAAGTTCTGCGTATCTCAAAAGTCATACGAGCGGGCGGTGTTATAGTTCGCTATAAAAAAGATATGTAACATCTTAGCTCGAGAAATTTATGAAATTTCGCCATGCAATGAAATTCCCTGCAGAATTTTATCCTCGGATGAGTCATGCATTTGAAATGGCAACTACTTCTCATTGCAACGTTATTCTGCTTCTTGTTCTATGTGTTAGTATCTTTATTCTGTTTAACGAATTCTGGAGAACTTCCAGAGACCAATTACTAATTCTAGTCTCATAGATCTGTTCTTAAAGGACTTGCAGAAATGTGTCCCCAGCAAGAAAGTTTTTCTTTCCTCCCCTCCCCAACACTTTCTCTTCTTCTGTCGCCGATGCGCTGTTCCCTTCTGAATTTTGAACACTGCCCCCGTACAGCATCTTCAATATCTGGTACTTTCTTTATAGCATCTTTTATCTCTTCTTCGTGAGTTTTGATGCGAAGAGTTTTATATCTTTCACTAACTCTGTTCTAATATATAATTACATTACTTATATTCGCTTTCGAATAACCTATATCAAATTATTTTCGCTTAAATTCGTTTGTAAATTTTTAATAGTTCGTTAATAATAAATAGTTCGTTTGTAAATTTTTAATTCTTTTATAAAAAAACTTCAGATCCGCTTTCTAGTACAGCCTATCTTAGCTTTCAAATCTGAGGGGAAAAAATAAAACCCTTTTGTAAAAAGTTATTACAGATTTCTTACTTTAATGCAATTAATTAAATTTTCTAAAATTCTATCTAAACCGGAGAGGAATTACTGTGTCACCAGGAAAGAGTTGTTTGCCATAGTTAAAGCCGTAGAACATTTCCATCATTATTCCTACGGCAAAAAATTCCTGCTCCGCACAGATCATGCATCGTTGATCCGGCTTTTAAACTTCAAGAAACCCGAAGGCGAAATAGCCAAATACAGAGACTCCAGGAATATGACATCACTATCTGTCAACGGAAGGAATCATCACAGGGGAACGCTAGCGCTCTGTCTAGAAGACCCTGTCGAGAAAGCTGCCGATATTGTTCCAGGGTCGAAGGGAAATACGAGTTACTTAATCTGGGTTGTACATCCAGTTACGAATACATCGTCTGACCCAGACCCATGGAGTGACGAAGAAGTCAGTGAAGACCAGTTGGAAGACGGCGCCATTAAACTCATAATTGACTTAATGGAATCTTCAAATAGAAAACCTACCTGGCAGAGCATTTCGATATGTTGTCCTACAACAAAACAATATTGGGCTGTCTGAGACTCATTACGTATCAGAAACGGCGTCTAACGGAAGTTCGAGTCGGATGATGGAAAGCCATTCCGATGGCAGCTGATACTTCCGAGATCCCGGATCCCGGACGTCCTTAAAGGACTACATAGCAGTCCAACAGGATGTTACTTCGTAATAATGAAGTTGCGTAGTGTTCGAGAGCGCTTCTACGTAATGCAAGAGCCGACGTGCAAAAGTGATGCCAATTTTTCGATGTTTTTGCGGCTCAGAATGGACCAAAGAAACGCAGCCGAAGGAAGCTGCAACGTTGAAATCTTTTAGCGCCTTTTGAACGCATCGCCTTTGACATTCTGGGACCTCTCACACGAACTGCTCATGGCAATAAATACATCCTCGTTGTCATTGATTACCTCACAAAGTGGCCTGAAGCGTATCATATTCCTGATTAAGAGGCTGTCACGGTAGCAGAGATAATGATACAGCATTGGATTTCCATGTTCAGAGTGACTCTTTAGTTACATTCCGATCAATGAAGAAATTTTGCATAATTAAAAAACTCTACTAGCTCTTCGGCGTTGATAAAACGACCTAACAAAAACGGCAAAACTCAAACGACACCTTTACATGCGCAATCAGATGGCATGGTAGTGCGGCTTAAATGAACCATCCTTAACGAACTCTCGCTGATGGTTTCCAGAAACCAGCAGGATTGGCATGACGAACTCTGACTGATGGCTTCCAGAAACCAACAGGATTGGGACGAAGAACCCACGCTGATGTTTTTCAGAAACCAACAGGACTGGGACCAGAAGGTTACATCTGTTCTTACTAGTCTATCGTTAGTGCTGTCACAGAGACTGCCGGCTATTCTTCATCCTAGGTGCTCTTCGGTCGTGAACTTCTCAATTTTGCGATCTGTTATTCATTCACCCTCCAGATGCGCCTTCATTATACATTCAAGACCTCCAGGCATGGTTTCAAGTGATGCACAGTTTTGCCCGAGAGCGAGTCACCTTGGCAACGGGAGAAGATGATGATTCGATGCGACATGAAAGCTACAAGACATCGATTCAACGAAAGTGATAAGGTGTGGTCATGGAAACCGATTCGATGGAAAGGACTTTCTCCTAACCTGCAGTCGCCCTGAGACGATCCTTACGCTGTGCTAAACAGGTTCAACGACGTCCTTGCTCGGATCCGTAATTAAATCAAATTATCAACTGTGCTAGCCTTTCATAAGTAACAAGTTGATTGTTACTTATGAAAGGCTAGCACAGTTCGCCGGCTATAGTAGGTAGTCCCAATAGTGTGTATAATGTAAATAGCATTCTAAGACCATGGTCATACATGTATATAAATTTGTAAATTTATGCATTTATTTATTCGTTTATCGTTTGATTTGTTTTCTGTCATTTATCGAAATTATTGTCATATATTGAAATTATTGTTTTAGTACTGTATTGATTTTTCTTAGTTGTAAGTATGGCTTCTTGTCCAGTGATTCTACTGCCTGGGACATGCAGTGCTTGGGAAGAGGACAGTGTTATGAATTTTACACATATATAAGTAGTTTTAGGGAAATTATATGTGAAATTATAGTTCTCCCCTTTCTTGTACGAAGTAAAAGGAAGTATTGTAATCGCGACAAATTTCGGGTATCATATTTCAACGAAAATATCCATTTTGACTGCTATCGAATGCAATTTAACCATGTTTTTGCGTGATATCTGAACATAAGGACAGAATAAAGGACTCCCCCCCCAAAAAAAATTATAAAACTGATTTAAAATGGATTCTGAAGAGATTTTTTCGTGGTGTATGTGCGTATGTATGTATCTCGCATAACTCAAAAACGAGTAGGATCAGAACGTTTAAATTTTGTATATAGGACTGCTATATCATGTAGATGTGCACCTCCCTTTTTGATTACAATCGGTTGTACCAAAAGTATATATATAATATACGTCCTGTTATTCGGTTCACTGAGCTCAGTTTCTTTATTCTTATATGTTTGTAAATTGTGCATTTTTTGCTTTAAAAATTAATGAATTATGTTGTTCTTATCTTTCGGTTAAGGTTTTTATACCTTTAGTTAACCTGCATGTTATAGTTGTAGAATTATCAACAATTTAAAAGTTTTTTAAGTGCGGCTAAGCCTAATTTTTTTTTGGCTATACCAGCCATATTTGTTTACATTTGAAACTTAGCAGAATAGTGGATTTGTCAATCTAGAGAAACTAAGCTTCGGAACAACAAAGTAACGTCTTTTATTATTGCGAATTAAATTATCTTAATCTATTCTGGAATTATCATTTAAGTTATTAAATTATCGCATATATTGAATCAGCATAGCGTCCACAACAAATTAAGTCAGTTTCTACGCCTTCAGTGTCTTTTTGCCGAGTGAGACCAAAAGTAAACTTTCATTTTTGTGCACAGAAAAATCTGCCTTCTTGCCTGCTGGCTGAATTGCTTGTTTTTGCATTTTGAATTGCATTTTTGAAACTGCAATTTTAATTGTGTAAATTTAAAAAAAAAGATTTAACTGTATTCGATGTTCTATGTATTTCTATATCTTTCAATTTTTAATATAGATGTTTTGAGTTTTTATGTATTTTGCCTTGTTGCGAAGTGGGGACTGAATTATCTACTTCGCTACTTCCTTAAGTATGCATGTTATAGACTGTGCCTTCACCTTAATACATCGTTTTCCAGTATGAGTAATTCTTGCTTAAATAGTTTTATAAATATATTTGTGAATATATTTAATAATTAGATTTCTTCACAGTAACACTCACAGAAATTTATGAATAAATAAATCCTTCATTTCCAAATAAATCTATAAATAATTTAATAAATATTTACGGATTTTGTTATAGGCAAATGCATGCTTTTTGCTAGGTATGCGTGAATACCCATATATATTTAATATATATATTTTTTAATTTTCGTGATGTGAAAATCTTTACTTTCTGTTCATTCACTATATATATATATATATATTTGGAATTAAGTAATTTACAATAATTTAGCATATATCGGAATTTTTTTCGTGAGAAATGTGTATAAATTGAATGAAGATTACATGCATTGTTTTTAATACAAAGGTCAGCTTTCCTTCGAACTTCCTTTACGAATTCGTGTTTCTCATTAGGCAGATAACCCTTGCATGCTTTGCCGCATTAAAAAACTTAACCTGTTCTTAACGCCTAATTACAAATATTTTAACATGCATAATTTTGTATTTACTACTAGCCCTCAAGTTTGAAACTTTTGACTTAAACACGTTTTTGAATACATTCGTTATCAAATTCAAATTTTCTAATAAATATATTTTGGCAGAGCATCTGTCTCAGAAATTTTTCTCTGATAATATAATAAATAACAACTATCCATTTCACATTTAAATATTTATTTCATGGTAAACAGATCGCAAACCTGATTGCCGTACTCTGCATACCAGTATTGCTTGATTCTATGAAAGAGTTAAAACAACTAATTGATGTAAATTTACAAATACTTGAAATTTACATCTTGCGAGTAATCCAAAAGGTGCACATTGTTTTGATATACCGATTAATAACATTGATAATGATTTTTTTCATGCATTGAAATTGATTTTAAAAGTAGCAGACCACTACTCAATCTCTTCTTTTATTAAGGATTAGATTAAGAAATAAAAATTGATTACATTTTATTCAACAGTTTAGGTGATTTACTACTAAATATATATTTGAATGTATGATAAAATCTTATAAAGTAAGATTAAACTTATCCATATTCAAATTAGGATTGATTTACACAAGTTACTTAAACGCGCAGGATTAATATTACAGCTACCGCGTACCCAACAACATCAAGTTTAGAGGTCTTCTTTCTCCTCTCCGAGACGCATCACCACCTGTTCTCTCTTGTCTTCCTCGGAGGCGTATCTTTTAAGAAATATAGTTCGACGAGATCGCTACAAACAGTATATGTATTGTTACGAATGCCCAGCCGCGGTAAGAAAGCTTCTCCGCAAGCCACGTTTAGGGTTGCCATAAAGTGACAAAAGAGGCAGGATTGCCAGATTTGACTCGAAATTGCCCATTTGGTGAGTAGATTTGCGATATGCCATAGACGAATGGAGGCTGTCTTCATCATTATAACCTGAAGGCTATGTTGCTGATTATTTCAGGGTGCTTGTCATAGTTTTCGATGACTTTAAAGTTGCTTTTGGAGCTGTCCTGAGTAATATTGGCTTATATGTTGTGTTTTGATTCTTCAAGTATTGTCATCAATCATTCTAAATCCATGAACCCGTACAGAACACAAAAGTATCAAATAACAAAGATTTTTCTTTCATAATTGTGCATTAAATTTAGTCATCAATTAAACATGTTGCTAAATAAAACTATACGAATTGTTATTGTGCACTCAACAATCAATATTTCTTTTATGCAAAAGTGCCTCTGCTTTTCGATTTGTGTGGAAGTACTACATAACTGCTGCGTGTAACCAAAACACACCCACTTCGGCTCCCGAAGCTCGGCAGTATTGTGTCAGGCATAGTGTGGGGATGACATCTCCTTTTATTCTTACCTCTATGGTGTCAACTGAGTTTAGAGAAATTAATTAACTGTTGAATTATTACTTTTTACAGTAAAAAAGTCAGAAAAAGAAAAAAAGAAAGGAAATCTTACAAGTCAAAAAACTAAGACTAAAAAGGGAAAGTCAAGAAACAATTCTGAAGTCATGCATAAATGCAAAAATTTCAGAAATTGACTTCCGAATAATAAATAATATGCATAATTATGTTAGTGTACAAAAATTCTATTGCAATGATGTTTTTGATCTCAGATAGTCCAGATACATGTTGCACTAAAAACCAAGTCAATTTCTTTATCAACAAAGTTCCTTGTAATTTATAATTTGACTTCGGAACAAAAAGTTTACTGTAAACAAGGGGGGAAAAAAGATCTCGTAAATTTTCTACTGAGAGTTAAATTTTTTTGAAAGATTCTGTTGAGAGTTATTATTTACATTTACTTTTATATGGAATATTTTAATTATGATTAATTTATACATAGCAAAGTAATTTTTTCATTTTCTATATTTTTAAATTTCCTTCAAATTATCTGTGTAATTTGTTGGAGAGAACTCTCTGCTTTCTCTGACAAATGCTGTCTGCAAAATCAGTTTTGTATATTTCATTGACTTGTGTACAAAGAAACTAATTCTTATATCTTAGCATTAGAACTGCCAATGATTATTATTTTTTGTACTGGGGCAGGAGGAGAATGCATTATTTTGACCAAATAATCCTTCTGCTATTAAAAAAGAACAAGAAATATTTTGTAATATGAATGCAGTTTTCAAAAAGTATATAAAGATATATATATATAAATTTAAAAACTGCATTTATATTGCAATTAATTACATTTGATATCACAATAAAAAATTTAATTTGGGGAAAATATTTGTTTCATTATACTCAGGATGAAAGTTAGTTGTTTACTGTGTTGTATATCATATTCTGTTAAATTTTTCATTTTATTTTAATTATTATAGTTTAATTATTTTTTGTTTTATGCTTGTCATAAATTTAAATTATTACATCATCATCAGCTCAGTATTTATAGACATTTAGACTGCATGTTTTGTATGTTTTAATTTCTGTCTGTGTTTAAATTTTTTCTTTTTTCTTTTCTTTTCAGTGAAAAGGCTTCTAATGCTGGGTGTTTCACCTGATTCTACTAATGAAGATGGACTGACAGCTTTGCATCAGGTTAATATTTGAATATGCAGTCAAACCCCTCTATAGCAATCCTAATTTATAATGATTTCCTGAATATAACGGAAGAACATTTAAGTTCCATCAATTTCATGTAAACTTCATGTTATTTTATGCGACTGAAGACCATATTACGCATTTGAAACGTTTTTGAATAACGACTGCTTAGAGCAATTTTTGTGCTTTGTCGCATGCTATAAAACAGTGAATCCTATGGATCACTTTGAGGTTACCATGTAAAAATGAAACTGGTAATCCATTAGGAATGGAAAGCCTACCAACAGTAGCACCAACAACAAGAAGAGCGGAGACTTCTCATTCAATTGCTTTAATTTGATGCTGATTTGGGGAAAATATTCGACGATGATATTTGCAAAAAGGAGAGAAAAACACAGTTCTTTCTTTTAGTGATAAATCCAATAAAAAAAATCTTTGAGACAGTTGTTCGTTCAAAGCAATAGTTTGATAGTAGTATGAGTAGTGTGTATGTCACAAAGTGTGTGAAAATTAGATGCAACAAACTTTATGGATGCATTCAAATAAATTTTTTTTCATAATTTTTTCCTGAATTTCTGCAAGTATTAACTAAAATATTGCTAATCTTTAAGCCCATCCATGTATAAACTGTTAGGATAATGAAGAACATTTTTACATTACTGTTTTTTTATCTTCATCACCACTTTTATCTGTATTCTAAATAGAAACTATGTAAGGCAGGTAAAGTTTTGGAAAATCAGGATCCAGTAAGCATATCTTAGACCATATTGTGTCATGCAATGACCATTGAGAGAAAGAACTTGGATGGGTTCTCAGTTTTCGTTCAAGTTCTTTGGTTACATTGTAAGTCAGTGCTCCGTTCAAAACTACTATAAATTTTTAAAATGCTATGATTGACTTATTTCCTTTTTTCCTGAATAGCAAAATTTAGAAATGTTTGCTATTC
Source organism: Stegodyphus mimosarum (assembly GCA_000611955.2). Taxonomy (NCBI): domain Eukaryota; kingdom Metazoa; phylum Arthropoda; class Arachnida; order Araneae; family Eresidae; genus Stegodyphus; species Stegodyphus mimosarum. The sequence continues at coordinate 211,500 of KK112246.1, read as the reverse complement.
AAGAAAAAAGGAAATAATGACTAAATTCTAATGAGAGTGTAGCTGTGGTTCACCTTTAAAGAAATGCAAATTTTTTATGTTTACAGATTTATTTGGTTCTATCATTTAAAACGTTTTCCAAGTGAGGGTTTTAGCATGAAAACATAAACATAGTGCTTTTAATCAGCATAAATAAACATAGTGCTTTTAATTTACATTATGCTTTAACTGGGAGGTTAATGCATGTTTACAGGGAAATATGTATTTCTAGGGAAACATCTGAATTGGGACTTTTATGTTAAGTAATTTATTATGTAAAATTATTAATACATTCTAAAACTGAAAGAAAAAAGTAATTGCTCATAATAACCTACTTTTGGAAAATTAGAAAGTGCTACTTTTTTTTAATTGATCAATGAAATATTGTACTTCTTTTGTAATATAATTCATTTCTCTTAATACATGAGATAAAAACAAATCACTGGACATAGTGAACCAAATTTTTGTTCCCTTGAAGCCCATTATTGTTTGATTGTATAACTTAACATTCCAATTTTATATATGCTCTTTGACTGTCCCTCCACAAACACATAAAATGCATGCTTGGAGAAGTGTTATTTCTACTTATCCTTCTCATAATAGTAAATGAAAAAAAAAAAAAAAAAAAAAAATTTTGGGCATAGAAAAAAAAAAAAAAAAAAAAAAAAAAGAAAATTCTTGGCATAATAGTAAATAAAAAAAAAATTGAACGAGACTTTATCAGGTGGCTGATCAAGGTAATGGGGATCAGGATGGACATCTGTACTGGGTGCAGCATCCAGAGAATCCTAAGTTTTTGTAACAAAATTTCAGAATGAAATATTTTCCATTCTTGGCAAACAGGAAGGAAACGAAATCTTCAGCTCTTCCTGGGTTCTGAAAATCCTACTATGGCTCTGCTGGAAAAGGCTGGTTCTACAAGTATATCTGGTGTTTAGAACAATGTGATTGCTCAAATATGTTAAAACTATTGATTTCTGTAAAGCGCAATCCTAATGCACATCTTAATTGGATGGCAAGAATGATAATAGAATATTATGATAGAGTATTTGTGAAAAATGAAAAAAACAGAGTTTATCATTATACTTTCCATTTATACTCATATGACATCATCTACAAATATTGATGCATCCATTCAAATTTGTGAGATACCTTTGAAACTGCATTCTAGAACATTATTTCATCTCTTTATCAGAAAGCATTATTGGCAGAATTTTCTGTAATTTCTGTCATTATGTGTGAGTTTTTTTGTTCAGGTTATGTGATTTTAAGTGATGAGTCATGGCTCACACTGGATAGCAGTGGTATGAATGTTGTATAAATTCAGCACATGGAATTTTGCCTTCAATGTAAAACTACACCTATTTCACACTGTCAGCCGCACTTGGTAATCTGTTGTACCATTCCTGCAGCAGTACAATACATCAAAAACATTTTATGATCAGTGTTGGTACCATTCGTTTTTTAGTTCTTCAAGGCCATTTTCCATATTTTGCATCTCTCCCATAGCTGCCTCTATAAAGTCAGCTCTGTTTTACAATTTTTGTCTGGTTATGTATGCTTGGTTCAAGATGAGATTTTTCTGATAACTTATGCTTTAGAATACTGTTTGTAAATTTTATGCATATGTGTACCATACAGATCCAAAGTACCATTAGAATTACTGATTTCAACTTCTATAATTTTTATTTATATAAATGGTCTCGGTTGTTTAGAATCATAATTTTTCTTCTACCTTTGCCTCATGTGGTATGGTGCTTAGTGGAGCTCGACTGCTGCCTGAAATTGAGGACAAAACTTAGGAAGTTTGGTTGTTACTCTTCCTTTGTAAATGCAGTGTCAATCATCTTCTGTGATGCATTCTGGGTAATGTTCCCAGAGGTGAGACAGTTAAATGGCCTAGATTTGTTTAAAATTCTTAATCAGCAGATAACTTGCCATTAATTATATGTGTTAATTAGATATATATATGTATGTGTGTGCATATAATATACATATACATACATTCATGTGAATTTTTATTATACTTAAAGGAATTTTTCTTTTTTATTTATTTATTTATGTATTATTATTATTATTATCAAATTTTCTTAAAGAGTTTACTGTAGAATGTGTTTTAGAATGTGCAACATATAATCTACTGCCATCTGTTTTAACAGTGATAATATTTATCATTTCTTATCTTAATACATTAATAGTTTTTCCCTCTTAGTTTCAGTGTTATTTTATATATATCTTCATCTATTCACTTACTCAGAAGTATAAAAAAAAATAAGTATGTTACTAAAATACTCTGATGAAAAGTATAAAACAAAATATTACTTCAATAGAAAAATTAATTATAGATTTTAAATGAGAAAGAAATTTGTTAAATGCATTATTAATTCTATTTTGAGTGAAAAACAATGCATTATTTAAACTGTAGGAATAAAATTAAATTCCTGTAGGAGAGACTTTTTATTTTAAGTAAAACGACGTTTTCTATAAAGTCGATAAATAGTTTGCATTAGTTTGTTCACAGTTTCTGTTTCGTATATTTTCCCACTCATTTTTCCTTATGATTTACCCAACTGAGAGTTTTGAGGCTTGTTGATTTTACTTTACTGAAGGCTTGTTTTACTTTACTGAAGGCTTATTTTACTTTACTGAAGGCTTGTTGATTTTACTTAACTGAAGACTTTTGTTTGCATCTGCTTATATACAGATGTCACAAAATGTGCATATAGGTGTCATGGAAAATTCCCTCCTGAATCCATTCTACAATCTGTTTTGGGAAAAAATATGCATTATTCTTGCCGTATGTACAGGTGTTATGCAAAAAAATCATCTGTATGAATTCTTGAGCAGTCAAAATGGATATTTTGGTGAAAATTTCCGATTGCAATACTTATTTGTTATGTAGAAAGAAATAAAAATATCTGAAACAAGGTTTCAGAAACGCATCAAAGTATAATAAGTATCTGTGTTTCATTTCATTTCAGTGTTGCATTGATGACAGTGAAGAAATGATGAAGCTGTTAATAGAATTTGGTGCAAATGTCAATGCCAAAGACAGTGAACAATGGACGCCTCTGCATGCAGCCGCTACATGTGGTCACATACATATTGTGAAGTACCTTATTGCAAAGTAAGTTTATTGCAGTTGAGAAGTATTGATATTTAATATTTGATAAATTCAGAAACTTGATGAATTAACCTGATGATAACGTGAATTAATGTGATGAATATTTTTATGTATTTTGTTAAAAGGAAGAATAAAGTAAGCAAAATTAGAAGAATTGATTTTAATGTATTCATAATATCATGATGATCTGAATTGTATATCATTATACTTTTCTTCAGGAAAAAAATCATAAGTTTCTTATTTGCTTGATTTGTTATTGATTTATGATGTAATCAGCTGTGTAAAATCAAAGTTTGTTTATCATCACAAACAAGTGTAAGAAATTTGCATACAACTATTTCTTTATTATTAATGTATAATAGCTTATCTGTAATTTATATTTCATCATATGGAGAAATAGTTAAAAAATTTAAAGTAAGGGTAATCTCCCTTCCCAAATTCATTGAAAAAAGCATGAGCAAGAATTTAAATTAGTATGGCATCTATAGTAAAAATTAAATGTTCCTTACAATAATTCTCAGCTCATTTAAGTAAATTTTTTGAATTAGATTTAATTCATGCTTATAACTTATTAAGTATAGTTTATGTTATTTTTATTATATACATGTTTGAATTCAAGCAATTTAATATTTGCAAGAGAATTAAATTTGGAATGGTTGTTAATGGGATATTAATTAAAAATGTAAAATTTATACTTTTTTGATTGATTTTAGCATGTTTATTAAAGTTTAAAAGTTATTGTACTTTAGATTTTTACATTTAGGGAGTAATGAATATTTTCTGTGTATTAACTTCTAACAAGTCAGCTTATCACTAATTTGAATAAATATTTAAATGGGAAATAATATTAATACAATATATTTTAATTGCAAATATGGATTTATTTAAAACACATCAATTAATCAGTGATAAAATATTAAAAAATTGTGTTAATTTTTTCTATTAATTAAGTATTTATTTATTTTTCTGTCAGAGGAGCTGATTTATTAGCTGTGAATGCTGATGGAAATATGCCATATGATATCTGTGATGATGATACCACTTTAGATTACATAGAAAATGAAATGGCCAAAAAAGGTAAGCACATGCTGTTAAGAATTAAATTGTAAATAAAGTTGGTCCAGAACAACAGAGTATTGCCCTTACTGTTTTTCAAGATGCAATTTATTTATTTTTTATATATTACTAATAATTCCCTACTCTTTAAAAGCATTCAACTTTTGGTTTTCTAAAAATGGCTCAAAACGTTTTAATAAATATTGTGATAATTCTGAAATTACTTTAACATGTATATAATTGGAATTACATTATATAATTGCTAAGATTCCACTTTTTTTTCATTATTATTTTATTCTGTTTAATTCCCAAATGCATTACAATTTTTTTTTGTTTAAATTGTAGAAATTTCGTAACACTATGTAGATGAGATTCAGATTTAATAGGTAGTATAAAAACTTTGCTGGACGCACAGTGTAGTGATTTCAAATTGCAATCTTTTGCAGCCCCTTTTTTTGGAAAGGGGGGGGAAAAGATTCTTTATGTATGCTTATATTTTTGAAATTCAATCCTTCTATGTCTTAAACTGAATTATATTTGTAAATAATGACTTGTCAATTTTTCTACTTTGTAAAATTTTAACTTATATTTAAAAAAAATCTTGTATATTGACAACGTGTTTTTATTTGAAAAAAATCTTGTATTTTGACAGAATGGTTTGAAAACTACTCGTGTATTCCACTATTTACCATTTTCTGCTAATAAAACTGTTGCCAAATAGTGCAAATTAGTGTTACTAATGGATAAGCATAACACCACTCGTATGATTTTTATGTTGGTTTTATATAATCGTGATCATCGTTAAGCAAGCTTAGTAAAGAAAGATGTAAGTTAACTGCTATTTCTTTGTTTTTGTCACTCATTTAAAAAAAAAAAATGAAAAAAATGTTTAAATTTGGGACCAGCCTTCCACTGAACAGCAAGTAGTATTTTCAAAGTTATGTAATTGGTTATACTAATATACATACTTAAAGCATTGAAAGATCATTGATCCAGTAAAATGTGCAATAAAAGGCAACACTACTTAGATTCTAATTTAAATGAATTTATGTGGCACCAACTTCAGTTGCCATTTTAAATGTCATTAAGGATTTTTTGGTTGTCTGAAGGGTTTACTATGAGGCAGTATTTTTATAAATTTATTTGTCTGGTAATCTCATAGCTTGAATTCATGTTTAAGTTTTTTAAATGCTATATTTGTAATTTTTGTCTTCATTATATAATTAAACAAACAAACAAACAGTATGGGATTATCTAGCTCAGTGGTATATACACTAAAGACTGTGGGTCAAATGTAGACCCCTTTTTTTTAATCCAGCCTGTGGGATGATATTGTTTTTTATGTGAAAAATAAATCAAATTATGCACTATATGCAGCAGCCAATAATTGAGTTGATAAGTTGTGAAGAATAACCTCAAATGGTGCTACTGTTTTATTCTCTAGTTTGTCACTGTTTTTAAAAGCACTCCCACTGGGCGAATGTTTGTTCATTGAGCTCTGTGCAAGCGTATTGACAGTTTTACTATAACAGTTCATGTCGTATCATCTTTCAAGGTACTCTGAGATATTATTTCCTCTTTTATTTTATTCGTTGCCTATCGTTACCATGTCACTCTCAAATAAGAAGAGAAAAGTAGACCTCGAATGTTGTGCTTGACAAAGTTTTATGTTTAATATGCAATGACATAGTAGTTGTGTGAAAAGAGTGCAATAAAATGTCATCCTTACTAAACTAAGCTCTTGGCACAGTATTCAAACCTCGCAGAAGATGAATGATCATTAAAATTGTAAAATTTAAAACTGAATACATCTTCACAGAATAATTTATTTCTAAAAATAAAAAATGATAATGAAGCTGTAACTGAAGTCAGTTTATGAAAAATTCATTTATTACCCCCGAAAGGAAAACCATTTATCAAAGTTGAAGTAATTAAACCATGTTTGCTTGTGGCAGCAGAAGAAATGTGCCCAGAAAAAAATAGATATGTTTTGGTATGTGAGTATTTGGGCAACAACAACTGTTAGAAGACTTGAGGACATCGGGAGCCTCATCAAGAACCAATTAAATCATAAGGGGAAAATATTTCAAATGGTTTTCATTAGCTGTTGATGAATTGACAGATATTGCTGATACTGTCCAGTGGCTGGTGTTTATTTGAGGGGTTAATGCTGAATTTTAAGTGATTGAAGAATTAGATTATATGAATGGTCTGTGTGGAACAACTAAAGGTGAAGATATCTTTAAGGAATCAAATTCGCTGAAACAACCTTGTATTTGGCATACATTTACTGAAAGCACTCAATCGATTTCGAGAACAGCTACAGGTCCCTCCTCATCAGGAGAACAAAACACCTAGAAAGGGAAAGCAACCTCAGTAACGGCTTTTTTATACCCTCGGGTAGAACTATGCGCGAGGAGGCAATGCCATCTATCGGCAAAAATAATAATCAGGAATTATGTTAACAGAATTTTAAAAGTGCTAGGAAGGAGTGGATTAGACTTTAAATCATTCACTAAACATGCTAAATCTTTGTTTATATGAAAAGCCTCAAGAAAACCCAATTCACCAATGGAAGAAGCTTTTTGGATAATTTTTGCAGATCCAAAGTCAAAATTATGATTAAATTTCTAACTATGATACGCAATTGAAGACTTGTTAATTTCGCCCTTTCGGACATAAGATTCATGTTCTTTGATACGAAACTTTAACGGTCTTTTTGTTTGGCCAATATATCTCAAGCCACACTGACATGATATACTATAAATTCCCCAAGAATTAAAGTCAGAAACGCAATCTTTTAGAGTCAAACCGTGAATTTTAGTGATAGGGGAGAAACTCACCTGAAAATTGAATTTGTGGAGAATCCTTGTCTTTAAAATTCTGTTAACATAATTCTTAATTATTATTTTTGCCGATAGATGGCATTGCCTCCTTGTGTGTAGTTCTACTCGAGGGTATAAAAAAGCCGTTACTGAGGTTGCTTTCCCTTTCTAGATGTCTTGTTCTCCTGATATGGAGGGACCTGTAGCTGCCCTCGAAATTGATTGAGTGCTTTCAGTAAATGTACGCCAAATACAAGGTTGTTTCAGCAAATTTGATTGTTACATCGGCGTGTTTCTCTTCTATTCTAATCTTTAAGGAAGTCGAGAAAATGCTAATATAATGCAATTTGTAATGGAATCAGTTCCAATGTGTCACGTTCGATAGTGGAAAACGTGTGTGGAATGGAGAAAGAACTACTTGGACAAATTATTAAGGTTTGTGAGGATGGTAAATGTTTAAAACTTTTGTAATTTCTTATATTACCTCTTTGTGGAACACACTTTAATCTGCCATGTGTTACTGAACCAGTTGTATCAGTAGTAAACTTCATTTATTCTTGTTGAAACCATTGCCAGTTTTGTGAATTTTTATTAGAGATCAAAGCTGAATATCCTCACTTGCCTTATCATACAGCTGTTCGATGTTTGAGCAATGGAAAAGTTTTGTTGAGATTCTTCGAATTACGTAAGGTCATAGATATTTTTTTAAATGAGAAAAATTGACTACAACCTTTATTGTTGAATAGCAAATGGCTATAGAAATTAGCCACAGGCATCATCGGATAGCTATCTCAATGAATTCAATTTAAAATTACAGGGGAAAACAGTACTCACATGTGAAATGTATGTGTTGGAAGTGCAAATAACATTAAGCAAATTTGACTATTTTCCATGCTGTAAAATATTTAAAGTATTAATGAAATCTCCATTCCCCCCAAAATTGGGTAGGATACATTTTCTGAACTTACACTACAGTTACAACAGTTTTTTTATGGATTTTGATGCTAGTTCAAAAGATATTTCTATGTTTAAAAAATCCATTTGACTGTGTAATTGAGGAGCTTCCATCAGACCATCAACTGGAAGTGACTGGCTCGCAAAATGACGATACATCAAAAATGGTGTTTAAAGAAAAAAATATAAAAAAAATGATGATGTCAAGAAAAGATGTCAGTTCCATATATATCTTTTGAAAGCTAAATATGCTTAATTAAAATCATATGTATAGGGATGGATATCCATATTTGTGAGTACTTACCAGTGTCAAAACACATTTTCGAAAATGAAGCTTCTAAAATTGCATTTCAGATCATTATTAACAGATGACAATTTGTAAACAACTTTAATGGTTGGAAGTACAAATTTCGAAACGTATGATGAAATATTGTCTCTGAAAAAAATTTACATTCTTCAACTGAGAATTAATCTATT
>KK112246.1:180105-202988 GCA_000611955.2 Stegodyphus mimosarum | reverse complement strand
AAATCTCCCCCCCCCCGGTAAACATGTAAAAATATTATGTAAAAGTATTACTTTATAATAAAAAAAATTAACTTTTGTTTTTCCTCTCTATGAGAAAATTAACCTTTCATATATCCACGTTTGCTATTGGCCAACCTAGCCTGAAATTTTTATCTGGATGTTTCTAAAGAGATTTTGCTGAGCCCTGATATAGCTAAATAAAAGAGTGATCTATTTCTTCAGACTTCTGCTGGAAAATGGTGGGTGCGATTTCAGTAGGATCTTCATCAGCATTTAATCGAATGAAAAATACTTTTAAATACCGAGAATATATGTATATATTTTATTATTATAAGCAAATAATAACACTTATGAATTTAATTTTGTACTTAGGTATAACTCAAGAAATGATTGATCAAACTCGTGCAGCAACTGAAGTTAAAATGTTAAATGATTTAAAGTACCTTGTATCACAAGGTGAAGGTGTTGATTATACAGATGATAATGGTGCTAGTCCTGTAAGTATGCATGAATTTAAGTCAGTGTGTAATTGTAATAATTATAAATATTTCATAATTTCTTCACTTTCCAAAGTAGACCTTTGAATAAATGTAACAAGGATGATATATAGTGACACTATTAAGCTTAAAATTACACTTTTAATAAATTTGTGTTATTTATATTCATATTTTGAAATGAATATATCACAAATTATCTCTCTATGTTTTTAGAATTAAAGAGAACAGTGTATTTTGTAACAAACGTTTTCCTTTGAAAGCCAAGAATTATATTAACTTGAAACTTAATGGTTGTATGTTTCTTTTTTGGACATATGAATTATTATGTTTTATATTATTATGTAAACTCAGTCTAAAACTAGTAAGCCCCCTACTCAGTAACAAATTTAATAAGTGAATGCGTAAAATTCACTATGGTATAGTTTGCACAGGAATGAAAATGGGAAAATAAAAATGTAAAGAGTAAATCTAACTTTAAAGTTGTATGTACACTGCTGGGGGGGCGAAGACAGTTCTATATCTCCCATTCTATTGGGCCAATTGACAAAATTCAAATTACGTTTTCCATGTCTCGGAAGCGCGACTTAAAATATGTATTAAATTTATATATAACTTTGTTCTAATATAGGTATTTTGACACAAAATCGGATTTTTTCTGAAATAATATACCAATTTTTTTCCATATTTCGATTCTACGACTCAAATTATGCCTAAATATTAAATTTTGTAAAATTTAGTGCGAATTTTACGGAGAAATTCAAACATTTAACTTGGTGAATTTTTTTTCAGTTTGAACTAATTTACTTGGCAAACTTCTTAATATGTGGCAAACTATTTTCCTTCCCTTCCATAGTGCAGGGGAGAAAAAAGTCACATCGTCCTGCCTTTTTACACTGTGGATGAGAGAGAAAAAAGTCACATTGTTCTACTTTCAAATAATTCTGACAAAATGCATAAATCACATTTTCGTTATTATCACTTTCAACAAATATGCCAAATTTCAAAACGCGCCAGTATATAAATTCACGGATATTTTCGGAAATTTTGAATAAAAAGCTCTAAATTTTTGCAGGTATGCTTAGAAATACATCTCCTTTAAGATGATTATAAAAATTTTATAGGTTATAATTCAGAATATTTTTCGAAAAATTTATAAGAATTATTAAAAAATACAAATTAAAAAATAAATCATAAAAAATGAGTAAATTCTATTTGGAATGAACCTAAATTTGGAACTGTGTAAGAAGGAATCAAATAAGCTTCATAAAATAAGAAATACTAATAAATACATACCAAATTGAATTAACATTGAGGAGCTAATTTTTTTAAAAACTACTTGTGCGATTTTTACAAAACTTGGCAGTTTGGCATAATTTGAATCGTAAAATCGAAATATGGAAAAAAATTGGCATGTCATTTTAGAAAAAGTCCGATTTTGTGTCAAAATATCTATATTAAAACAATGCTATATATAAATCTAATATATATTCTAAGTCGTGCTTTCAAGATATGAATAACGCAATTTGAATTTCGTGAATCGGCCCAGTAGAAAGGGAGATATTGTTGTGTAGCAAATTTTCACGTAACACTTAATTGGTTTAATTTTAATTAGGGGTTTTGGTACTTTAAGATTTGTACGTCTCTTCCACTGGTTACTCGTAAACGCGTTGAAATAGACAATGGAATTAGGTGCTTTCTTACGTAATAAACTTGATTTAAAATTACTTAACTTAGGTTGATTCTCATTTAACTTATATCATTGGATGCAGAAAAATTAGCCTTTTAATTTAAGAGTACTTTCAAGTCTCTAGCTTAAACAGTTTTTAAGTTACAGTTAATTATTCAACGAATTTTTGCACTTCGAGTATTTTTTTTGGTTGAGGGGGAAAGGATTGAAAAGCGTCACTTTTGCAGTTGATTTCCAAGCCTTTGCTTAGGAATTTTTGTCCGTTGCCTAGGTTTGCTGGTTTTCCCACGCCTACGTCGAATTCTTGGTTCTTCTTTTGGCGGGCTTGGCGAGATTCGGATTTTTGTTCCAGTTCAACTCCTCGATTTTTGGACGATATTAGCAGGGGTTTGTGTGAGGGGTAGAGTTTCAGTTTATTCACCCTTTTGGCGAGTTTTGGCGATATCTAGTGTCCGGAGCTGACAAAAAGCGGGTGCAGGTGGGATTGCGAAGCGGTTGGGACGGTCTTCGTTTTTGCATTCGGCTGACAAGAAGATAACTTTCTCGGGTGCCTTGGGCATCTTGTTGCTGCAACAGAAAGGATGAATTTGTTTTTTTAACGGGGGGCTTATGGCTCCTGTCACTTCTTACTCCATGGCTTCGGAAATAGTCCTTCAAAAATGTAAATGAAATAATTCTGCAATAGAAAAGGAAATGAAAGAAAATTATATTTCCATGCTTCAACTACCACAGAAATAATGTCCTTCAAAATGGAAAGTAAATATTTCTTCGTCAATTCTACCATCTGATGAAGACTCAGTCCGCTTCTTCAATTTATAAGAACAGAAAGCTCAACCCGTCCAAGTTACCTGTGTTCCGACCTGAGTTTCCTGATGGTTCTGAAGTTCGTAATACAGAAGGCTGGATGAAACTTCCAAGTTCCTGCGTACTGGGTTATTCTTCGAATGTTCGGAGTCCGCCAAGCTGCCATCGAATTTCCTCATCTCCAGGTTCACTTCTTCCATCAGTTAAGAAGTTTTTCTTTTGAACTTTTAATGTTAACTTAAATTCTTAAAGGATTTTTTTTTCTCATCCAAAATTCTCTGGTTTAATTATTTCTTGGATTTTTTAAATGATTCTATTATCATCAGAATTTAACTTTTTATTTAAATGTTTGCTGTAAAGAATTTTGAAAGGTAGAAAATTTAAATCTTTAATATTTTTGAGGATTTGTTGATTTAACTGAGATCTGAAGAAATTTGTGAGCAGTCTTAAATTGCTCTAGTTAAAAGTATAATTTTTTTTCCCTCTTTTGGTGCAATACTATAATTACTTAACTCTGTACTTCATTATTTGAATTTTCACTTGTTCTTGGATAAATAAGGTGTAAGAACCTTACAACTGTTAAATGAAATAGGAAATTTTAATTTGTATCTTATCTCATAAAAACAGTTATTACTTAAACAATAGTATTTGAATTGCAGTGGTTACTGTCTAAGATTGCAGTATTTGTGGAAAATATATAAATGTTTAGCTATTTGTTTTCTAAATTAAATAAGGTAGTTCCCGGGGACTAATATAATTTTATGATAGTAAATTTGTTTGATATCAGTGTTTTAAGGAAAGTAATAAACTAAGTTAGTATTATTGATTTTATGTGTTTACTTGAATTTCTGATTACACAACATAGTTTCACCAGTAGCAAGGCTCTTCGGGTTGTTGAAACGAAATTTTAAAATTTAACCACACAACGCATTGCCTAATTTGTTTAGACTACTAGTATTTTACAACTTAGTATTTAACAACTAGTATTGCACCAAAAGAAAAAAAAAATTTAGATTTTTAACTAGAGCAATTTAAGACTGCTCACAAATTTCTTCAGATCTCAGTTAAATCAACAAATCCTCAAAAATATTAAAGATTTAAATTTTCTACTTTTCAACATTCTTTACAGCAAACATTTAAATAAAAAGTTAAATTCTGATGATAATAGAATCATTTAAAAAATCCAAGAAATAATTAAACCAGAGAATTTTGGATGAAAAAAAAAATTTTTAAGAATTTAAGTTAACATTAAAGTTCAAAAACGAAAACTTCTTAACTGATGGAAGAAGTGAACCTGGAGATGAGGAAATTCGATGGCAGCTTGGCGGACTCCGAACATTCGAAGAATAACCCAGTACGCTGGAACTTGGAAGTTTCATCCAGCCTTCTGTATTACGAACTTCAGAACCATCAGGAAACTCAGGTCGGAACACAGGTAACTTGGACGGGTTGAGCTTTCTGTTCTTATAAATTGAAGAAGCGGACTGAGTCTTCATCAGATGGTAGAATTGACGAAGAAATATTTACTTTCCATTTTGAAGGACATTATTTCTGTGGTAGTTGAAGCATGGAAATATAATTTTCTTTCATTTCCTTTTCTATTGCAGAATTATTTCATTTACATTTTTGAAGGACTATTTCCGAAGCCATGGAGTAAGACGTGACAGGAGCCATAAGCCCCCCGTTAAAAAAACAAATTCATCCTTTCTGTTGCAGCAACAAGATGCCCAAGGCACCCGAGAAAGTTATCTTCTTGTCAGCCGAATGCAAAAACGAAAACGTCCCAACAGCTTCGCAATCCCACCTGCACCCGCTTTTTGTCAGGTCCGGACACTAGATATCGCCAAAACTCGCCAAAAGGGTGAATAAACTGAAACTCTACCCCTCACACAAACCCCTGCTAATATCGTCCAAAAATCGAGGAGTTGAACTAGAACAAAAATCCGAATCTCGCCAAGCCCGCCAAAAGAAGAACCAAGAATTCGACGTAGGCGTGGGAAAACCAGCAAACCTAGGCAACGGACAAAAATTCCTAAGCAAAGGCTTGGAAATCAACTGCAAAAGTGACGCTTTTCAATCCTTTCCCCCTCAACCAAAAAAAATACTCGAAGTGCAAAAATTCGTTGAATAATTAACTGTAACTTAAAAACTGTTTAAGCTAGAGACTTGAAAGTACTCTTAAATTAAAAGGCTAATTTTTCTGCATCCAGTGATATAAGTTAAATGAGAATCAACCTAAGTTAAGTAATTTTAAATCAAGTTTATTACGTAAGAAAGCACCTAATTCCATTGTCTGTTTCAACGCATTTACGAGTAACCAGTGGAAGAGACGTACAAATCTTAAAGTACCAAAACCCCTAATTAAAATTAAAGCAAAGCAAATATAAATACAAGATACTAAATAAAATAACGTTGTGTAGCATAAATTTAGAATAATGAAAATTAATCTTAAGTCAAACTTAAATAAGTAAGTCAAAATAATAAGTCAATATTTTAAGTCAAAATAAATAGTCACTTAAATAAGTCAAACTTAAATAATTAAGTGTTACGTGAAAATTTGCTACACAACAATATAGAACTGCCCCATTTTTTTTTCCACAGTGTACATTTTGAAACTTGGTGATAATATAAAAATAATAAATAACTAAGAATCTGAAAGGTTTAGTATTTTAATGGTTGCTTCAAAGGATTTGTTAAGGTTAATTTTAAGACTTTTGCTGAACTCGCAGTCTACCAACCTGCTCATGTTGTCAGTCCTGCTAACCCTTTTCTTTGTCTTTTTCTCTTTCACCCCTAACTTTATTCTTAAGCATTATTTTCTTCACTCTTACACCTGCAGTTTTAAGCGTTGGTATACATTTTAGTATTTTTTTTTCAGTCCTTTTTCAGTTCATCATATCAATATTCAATTCTCTTAGTAAGACAGTTAAAAGAGTTTTTCTCTTTATTATTAACTTTTTATGTGTTAACTTTATTACATATTGCCTTCATCACACAATGCCACATAAAATTATATTCAACAGCAAAATCACAAAATATTTGAAAACAGCATATCTTTAGAATTTCCAATAGAGTGCTGGAGATTTCCATATATATTTTCATATTCACTATAATATTTCTCTAAAAACTGGATACTCGCATGACTACCCACCTGAATTAGTTACTATAAACAAGAAAAAAATATATAATGATTTAGTGAGTATTGTATAATGATTTAGTGTAATTTAGTATAAAAATATTGAACATTTCTATTAAAATCAATTCCATTAAACAGTAGAAAAACATATTCTCAATTATTGCTCAGTAACCTTCCAGATTAAATTTTAAGATATCTTTACAGAATGGTAGCATGCTGGCATGTGCAAGATAAAAATATTTTACTTCTGATTGCAGTGACACATTGCTTTTATATAGCCAATTTTGATTATTAAAATTGCCATAAAAATAAAAGTGAATATCTTACATTTTTCCAAATGGCAACAATCTCACATACTGAAGGTAAAAATCCTCTATTTCAAATAGTGTTACCACTGCTGGCTTTTAAATCATTGAGTTTGTTAATCAAAAAGTCACTATGAAAATAAATTTGAAATTAAAAATTCAGGGTTCCAAGTGCATATGTTTCAGTAGAGACCCGAGAATTTCTCTAATTATTTAGCTCTGAATCTAATCAAAATAGAGACATTGTACAAAGAAACACCTGACTGGCTGCAACCAAAAGTGTGAAAAACCAAAATTCAACCTCCAGCTAACAAGCGGAAATACAAGAGTTAAGAATCAAACTGCCCTTAAGATGAATTTTTACAGATGCCCTTTATTTCGAAAAAAACTCATCTATTCAACACTTGCAGCATTCACTGAGAAAGTGAATGCAAGACGCCAATTAAAACTTCTCTTACCACCCAGTAAACACCCCCCATCAAGAAATACATGCGAACACAACTACTATAGTGCCTTCTGTTATCGTAAAAGCTAAGGGGAAAAAAGTCATTTCCACTCAGAATGTCTAAAAGAAAGCTCCCTGTCTTTGTTTGAAAATTGAGTCATTGAAATCTGCAAATAGTTCAGCAACTGCAGTATTAGCTAAAGCTTTTTCACCTGAAATTCTTAATTACCTTATACCATGGCAATTTTTAAATTTGGTTAATCAACCTGTCAAATATTTGCACTCGGTTTTAAGTTCATCTCTTAGTGAACTATTTTAGCTTGAGCCATTAGCATTTGATTTGTCAATAGCACGCCCTCACTGCAATGCTGTCTGATCCATTCAGTAATCACTTTTTCACGGTCTTGACTTTTAGCATAATGAATAATTTTTCTGCTGTTCAGCACGAGTGTGCCGAAATCTTAAAAAAGTTCCTTTTTCTGTTTTCTTATGTCATGCAGTTGACTTTCCAATGCCAGTTTCCTCCCATAATTTTGAAATGTATATACCTGTATCCATTTTTTGCAGCAATTCCACTTTTTGTTTAATGGACATTGAACTATTCTTTCACTTTGTTGATCCTGTTGCAGCTCCAGAATTAGAAACTTTTTCCAACTTTATTGAAAGTTGAAACATTAATTTTTATAAAATTGCTGTAAATAAAAACTGCATGCAAAAAATAATTAAGTTGGATCAAATCAGAAAGTTAAGAAATAGCACAATCTGTCCTTGGAATCAGTAAAGTATAATTTTAACCTAGCTTAATAGCATCTGCTACACATTATTGGCTGTGAAACATGAGATTTGCAATGAAAGACAAATTGTTCCACTAAATTTTGTCTTGCATCTATCGTGCACTGAGACAATTAAGCCTCATTGTATTAGTTAGTTATTTATTATACTTACGTCTATTTCATACACATGCTTAAGGCTTATCTGAATCCTGAATAAATAAATTCGTACATATACTTAAGGTTTATTGAAGACCGATGCTAGATATCTTACTGCTTGATGCAGTCTCTGCTGGTCTTAAATTCTGCCATCAAGTGCCTCCCTAAGTTATAAATTTCTGCCGTCCGTAAATTTTGGATTCCAGTGCTTTCCCTAAATTCCAAAAATATTTTCATCTCTTAATTTTGTTGCTCAGTGCTTCTCTAAATTCCAAAAATCTTATCTTCCTTGAATTCTGCTGCCCAGTGCGGCCATACAAGCTCTGGCACTGGTTCTAGGTTTATGTGAAAAACAAATCAGTTGTTCTTAATTCAAATAGTACTAAATGTAATCTTATCTTTTGGCCTATGAGTATCATTAACAAAATCTATTTTTAGCATATGGAAAGAATTTTTTGTTTTTCCTCTATCAATATTTCTTAGTGTATTTAACTTAAATCTGCAACCATTGCCAAGCGTAATGTCAACATAAAAGGTTACATACTCTCTGTTGTTAAATTACTAATATAAAAAAAATTGTTTGGTCATTGCTGCATGAGTCATTACTTAAGTTGCCATCTGTTGATAAACATGCAGTGATGGTAAAGTCTGCTTGCTGGCCCTTTCAAGTTCATAAAAAATCTTGTAGTCTCTGAAGATAAGCAATTTTTCAGCTGCCTTTTGAATTTTGGTACAAGGCTTATAAGGTTCTTCAGTCATGAAAAACGGTTCAAGATTTTTCTCTAATGTAAATCCATCTTGTAACTTTTTTAGTGTAAAATTAGTAATGTCAGAGTTTTCATCAGAGTTGTCAATCTTAGAATCCATTTGATTAACAATTTTGGACGCCATTCCCACTGAATCACCTTTGTCATTGTCTTCTTCCGCTGCTAAATCTTGAATATTCTCAGTACCCATATCGAGCATCACCTTAGTTTGTTTTAATTGCAAGAAAATTTAAATATTTGATTGATTACCTATGTAATGTCATCTTTGAAATATTCACTTTGTATAGCAATGCACCACTGCTGGAATGCAAGGTCATTTTAGATAAATAATGAATAAATCAACCTATTGCGTTTTGCTTGGTGATGATTCTGGATCTTGAAGGATGGATTATGCGTGGCACTCTCAATGAGGTCTGAGCACATTGCAATGTATGTTCTTTTCGATTGGGTCGGCAGTCATAGAACACATTTGCATGCCGAATTTTGGCATTAGGATTGTCTGCACCTAACTGTTATGGCCTTATTAGAACTACAGCCATGAAATGCAATAAGAAATCTTTTTGAGAACCATGTTCCTTTTAGAATTTTTTTTTTTAATAGCGTGCTTCTTCCTGCAATTTAGAGAGAAATGCTGCATTTAGTAATCTCTTTCACATACGTACTTATAATATTTTTGACACTTAAGGAGGTTATGCTTGAAGCTCCTGTTTTTCATGTGTTAATCCAAGAAAAAAGTTTCTCTTCTGTATAGTGTACTTTTAGTAGGTTTTCCTGTATACTTCTGGGATGAAAACATTTTTTAGAAAAAGTTTTTGTGTCTTACATCTGTACGTCTAACAAAGTTTTTAGCAATACCAACAATAGGTACATTATTGCTGCTCATGGTTTGATGATCCACTGAATAAGTTCCCAAATTCTTTCCATGTTTTCGGGGGTAATGATTTTGGAATGTTTGTCAGATCACTCATCATCTTGAAGAGACATTTTCTCACTTTTGAAGCTGTTTTACTTGAAATATTGTGTAGAGTTCATTGCCCCATCTCCATAAGCTTGCCAAAGCATATCCAATGATCTCTCGAACTGATTTGCGTGGTTTAATGAAAAATTTTGCATTGACTCATTGTTCTACCCTTATATCCATGACATAATCATGGGCTCCCAATCAACAGGATCACAAGATGCTTCTATGGAAGCTCGTGATATTGGTTCGACAGTGTCTCTTGGTACACTATCTTATCAAAATTGAAGCTGTATAACTATGAATACAGCCCTATGCTGCCGTTTATTGGCAAGTTATAAAGATAAATTTTGGGGACTTTTTTTAATAATCTATATAGAATTTAATTAATATCAGTGTTTGGTAAACAAATACAAAAGTTTGAAGAAATGTCATATATGTGTGTGTGTTATAGTGTTGTTCTCTAAAAATTGCTTCTTCGTATGTTTATAGGAATAATATTTTTTTTTCTTTATTCCCTCTTTATTTACATGGATAGCTACACATAGCTGCTGCAAATGGGTACCTATCAGTAATTGAATTTCTACTTGATCATCATGTCTCTGTTGATGTTTGTGATGATGATCAGTGGCAGCCAATACATGCTGCAGCTTGCTGGGGTCATGTAAGTATAAAATTTCTATTTTGTTTTGCAAATATTGTTTGTTATGTTGTGATTATAGTGTTTTATTTTTCCCCATTAATGGAATCCGTAGAAGATATTTCTGAGTCTGATTTATTTCTCTGATATGCATTTCTTATGTAATGTTTGACAAACAATGGTAATTGTATGTTGAAATGATTGAGTCTTCTTTTTTTTCAAATCTTAATAAGATAAAATTAAATTTTTTCTGTTTATATGTCTGAAATGTTCTTTTATTTTAATTCATTTAAAAAATTTATAAGATTTTGTAGCAGTTGCTACTGTATTGATAAACTTATTTTGTAGTAAAAGCTTGACTGTCCAGAATACTCAGCAAGTGCTGAGTTCCATATGTGTGAAACTCCCAGATAGTTGAGCAAATACCAGATGTAGTTCATGGTAGAAAAACTATGTGAATGGAAAAAGAAATTTCTAGTATTAATTTATAAGAGCAGTCATCTTCTTTGTTGTCACCTTGAATATGAAAAGCTTATATTTAAAATTATGTAAAATATCGGGAAAAAGGTGCATTCATACATAAAATCTAGCATATTTTGTAGGCATTTAACACATGAAATTTAAACATCTTATCCAATTATAAAATGCGTCAAATGCGAAAGTTGGCCGAGATGCACGAAACATTCCAGTAGAAGCTTAACACTAGAAGTGCCAGAGCAGTCATTTTGACTGCTTTCGTCATTTCACCGTAAATTCCTAAAAAACCCTTAATCTTAACCCCTTAACTGCTGCGGGCGTATATATATGCCTTGCTCAGCCGATGCATTAGCTGCTCCGGGCGTATATATACGCCCTTCTGAAATGTTATTATTTGCTTTGCGCTGCTACCAGTAAAATTATTCGCAAAGCTTTGGAATGCAACACCACAATGACCTTGACAAGTATGCGGAGGAGGATACTATTTCAGAGAAGGGGGAAGATATGGAGAGGGGGATGTTTCTGAAACAGTGCAAGTAATGACTGCCCAGTTGTTGGTCCCATTTTCGTTTACTGTTTGTAGTAGGTGCTTTTTCACGGATATGTACGACAGTGAAATAGATAATTACTTTTCGTCATCTTCAGGATCGGACATCTCAGAATATGATATTATGTTAGATGAAGAGGATTGTGACTATTTTTCGAAAGATGCTCGATGTTGGGTACGACTTGATATGAAAAACCTGCCTATGCCGCTTTCACGCTTTCCATTTAGGTATACTGATTTTACAAGGTATAACACTGAAATCCGACATTAGACTTTACTGGTTTAAAAATAAATTTATCGAAACTCAATTTTTGGGGATCTTTTTTATTGTCTTTTTTATTATACAAACATAATTTTTATTATACTTATATTGTTTTTATTATACTTTTGCTCTAAATTTTCTATTTTAATTTTTTCTTTTATTCTTTATTTTGGGAAAGTAAATAGGTTTTAGACAGCAAAACTTGCACTTATTTTTTCCGTAATAGATCACATAACTGTGGGCACCTGTGTAAAAAATGGTGGCACTGGAGAGTGAATCTTGTACATTTTCCATGGCAGTTAAGGGGTTAAGAAGTCACAAATTTTTAGATTTTCTTAAAAAACCTCGAAAATTATTGGTACTAAATATAAATTGAATAAAATTAAAATTACTGAAGATATTATTAGTTATATCTAAAAGCGCCACGAGCAGTCATATTGACTGCTAGTAGTACTAAAAAGTGCACCAAGCATTAAGCATACTTGCGAGAGTCGTGATTGCAATAGACAAACTAAAATCCTTTGTGAACTTTGGAATCTATCATATAATCTCATGCCTTAACAACAGAGAACTTACTTTTCTTTCTGTAAAGGGGTATCCTATTCCAAGAATGAATTTTCTTGGAGCAGTATGAAGGATGCAATGGTGAGTGGGAGGTGTAAGCGACGTCTTCTGAAAGATTCCATGTAATTCCATTGACATTTTAGAAGTTATCCTGGGGTTTCAAGAGTGTTGTATATGCTTTATGATAACTTTAGAAGTCTCCTATTTGCTTAATTTTTCTAAAAGGATGTTAAAAAAAGGAGAAAGAAAAACCGAAATTCAGAAATTCCAAAATTTTTCAATTATTTGAGCTTTCCTCTTAATTGAATACCTGATAGTCAGGCTTTTACTATACTTAAAGATAACTTATGTATGCTATGTTCAGACAAATCCAGGTCTTTAAATATCAGTGTAAAATATCTGCTTATGAACTAATATTCTAAATGTTCATGCACAAGTTAGACTTGGTTACTGTAGAATTTGTGCTACTAAAATATATGATATATTCTTGTGCAACTGCTCCTTCGTGTATGTTGTGGAATCAGATTTTACCACACATATTTACAGAATTTCATAATGTCAGATATAAATTGAATCCCAAAAGCTTGCACACTGAAATGTCTGCTTGACCATGCTTACATTTATTTCACAGAGTAATAATGAAACTTTTTCTAAAGATATTCTGAGAGAATATCTATAGCTATCTGTTACTGTAGATATAAGCCGAAATTCGTTTTTCAGAATAAAATAACTGGATGTTACAAGGTGAAAAATCATATACAAAATTTGGAGTTGGGTGATCATCAGATACTTTGCATCAATTCATTTTAAATGCATGGTCAAAAATCAGAGTTGATCTGTAATAAAATCATTTAAAAACTGTGGAAGTTTAATGAACAGCACAGAACATGACACATTATAGACAGATGATGGCAAGGAGGATGGCAATTGAATGATTGGGTTATCTAAGACCAAATGAAAAATTGGAAGAATGAAGTTTCAAATCGGAGAAAGATGATGAAATGTGATAATATTTTGAGCAACATTTTTCTAGTTATTTTCTAAAGTTTATTTTTTGTAGTGGAGTTTATTATTTGTAATATAGTGTATATTCTGTTTGTTTTATAAAATAAAGTTTATTTATGATAAATTGTCATTTTTTTTTTAAATCTCACATTTTGTTTTAAAAAAAATTGGATTGGTATGTCTAACAAGAATAACAGTTACGTGTGTAATCTAGGTAACTCTATCTAAAACCATTAAAAAAAATTTAGTGTTGTAATTTTGAATGCATGTATAAGTTGAGGTTTAATTTTATCATTCATTTTTCTTTAGGGGACCTTATATTGAGTTATGTGCAAGTATGTATGATAATGTATAATGCTTGCTAAACATTTTCATGAATTTGCCAAGATTGCTAAAGCAAAAAATATTCAAAATTTAATTTTCAAGGAAAATGTATTCAATTTGTAATTATCTTCACTTAAAAAAGGTAGTTATTCTGAAATGTTCTTCTCAAAATAAAATGAGCTAATGCAGGTATGACTAATGATGAGCTTTTTGAGGTTTGCTGGAATCATGCATGTCCTTTATTAAATTTCTTGGCTCCTTGTACTTTCTGCGTTTTTGTTTACGATTCCAAATTATCTCTTGTGCATCATAATCATACCTTTCTGTACATTAATTTTTCTGTTTTAGTAATTGGGATGTCCTGTGGTTTCATTTAAGTTTGGTCAAACCTGTTGTGGATAACGTAGAGGCATTTTTTAACTGAATTTGAAGGATCATTTGAAAACAAAAATAAATTTTACTAATTTCTACGAGGAAAATTATTGTGATGCTTGCAATGTCTACACAAAATAGATTGTTGTTGTAAAGTAATTATAAAATAAAAGATGAAAATGGTGGAGAACTTGAAGAATTAAAAACAATTTTTTTATGTCTTTTATCAAAAGACTTGCTACATAGAAAATGTAACATACCTACAGCCAGGAGTAGGAAAAAAGATTCAGACTTTAAATTAATGCATGGAATAAACTATTTTCAGGGTTTCATTATCAAGGTTTCATTTTCAAGGTTTCAAAGCCTTATTCAGAAAACTGCATAACAAAATTTCTAATTATATCAAGAAAGCTAAATTCATTATGAAATGTATCATTACTGATAGCAATAAAGCTGAATGAACTTTCAGCTTAATGTACAGTGTTTTCACAAAATCATATTTGACTCTACAGCATATTTAAGATTTTACATCCATCTCTTTAAATGCGATGCCTTTAAGAAAATTTAATCCTGAAACTAATGTTAAAATTTTTTTGAAAAATCGTTGCTTTGTTTCCTAGAAAATCAGGTAGTATAAAGATGAAGAAAATAATGCTTAGTAGCTTGAGAAGGAATAAACTGTGATGCATAATTAAACTTACTTTTTTTTTGTAGTTTCTGTGATTTTTTAAAATTTAATATTATTATATTATTTTAAAATGTCTTCTTTTTGCATAATTTCTTATATTTTCTGTTTTTGTAAAATGTAAAACATTTAATTAAAATTTGATGTTTTGTTTTTGTAAGATAAAATGTTAGTCCTATGCAATAATTAATAAGATTAAAATTAATAAGGTTAAAATTTTCATAGCTCGCCATTGGATATGAGGTAATTTTCATTGGATCGTCATTTGGTATTTTGTCTTGGGCTTGTTTTCCATGTTCAGGCTGTCTGCATGGAGTTTTCTTGGAGTCTCAGTACCTTTGTGTATCGTAACAACCTAGTAATAATTTGCCTTAGAAAGCATCCTCCTTATAGCATTATCCAGCAATAATTTTTATTAGAAAGCATCCTTTTTAAGGCATATAGGCTTTGCATGATTTGCCATAATCAGCTAACCAATCATTAGAAAGTTCTCCAGAAATGCATCCCTACTCCTAAGCATATGACCCTTAAATATTCTTGTACGTAGAAGTTAAAATGATTGTTGTGCCTAGTTTACCTGATTATCCTTATGAATTAATGCATTATTATGTCCAAATAATGAAAAACGTGAAATAATCAAAGATCCTATGTATGAAAAAAAATTAAGTCTTTACAGATTCAAAAGATATGTTTGTATTACCTTTTATTCAAAGAATATCACTTCCAAAAATCATTTAATCAAGTTGATAAAATTTACTTCAGTAATATTTTTAGATATATTGATAATAACATTGCAATGAATAATTTTGGGAAAAATAGAACATAATATTTACCGAAATAATCCAATCCTAAGTAAAACTAATACTAATCAAAAGGAAATTAACTATTTAGAGTTACATATTTTTGATTTAAAAAATATTAAACTTTCTGACAAAAGAAGAGACTTTAATTTTAAAACTATTAAATTAATTCACTGGGAATCCAATGTTTCGAAAAAGTTACATTAAGTTAGTTTCGAAAAGTTATTCCCAATTAAATACATAATACTAAATTTGCACTGAAGTTAATTACTTTCAAGAAGAAAGCTTTTAATTAATTCATTAATAGATAATAAAATCTCAAAATATTACATTATCCTTTCTTGGGGAAAGGGGGAACAGGCATTAACTACCAAATTTAATCTGTTGTTTTATATTGCAAAATGATCGTATTTTTTAAAACCAAATTGAGAATAATGCAGGAAGGTAAATGAAATCAAAGATTTGTTAATATGTAAATAATTCTCTTTACATGTACAACTTCTGTGTATAATTCTGGCTCTTTCCTTTTACTAACCAAGCTCATTTGCTTTCCAAGTTCAACAATGGTCATGTTTGGGTGAAGACTTTCAACTTACTATCTTCATTTTTCATAACTATTGACAGAATTAAAATTTAATATATATTTTAATTTAGCAATTGTAGTATGTGTATATATTTTTTACCATCGTACATTTTGGCAAACCTACATTTCATTACTAGTACAATAAACTTATTCTTAAAAGATTTTTCCTCTTACTTTAGTCTTTTGTCCAACAAATCTCTCACCTATGAACTACCTTGGCATGATTTTTGTTAAAATTACATTATCTAATTTGGCTATTTTAACATTAGATGATTTCACAGGAAATGGCAACCTTGTAATATGTATTCCATGCACCTCCTTCGAAAGCTGAAATAATAGCATCATTTTAAAATTGGTATTAAGTTAATCATTTAGAAATGCTAATAAGTTTTTCTATTGTTTTATTTTAATTTATGAGGAAGTTTCCTGCCCTTTTCATTCTTCACTTTTAATACCTAAGTTTGAGTGGAATTTAGTTTAGATATTTTTCTACAATCTAATAGATTTTTGTTTTATAGTCTGTTATAGCCTCTTGGCAAAATATATTACATTAAAAAATTGTTGTAAACTTTATTTTTAAATTGACCATTGTAATTTGATTGTAAAAAGGCATAGTAACTAGGTTTTAAACTAGATTTTATTTGAATTTTTCCATTTTGTAATTTTATTTTTTTATGATTTACTACAAAATTTTGTTTTTATTGTTGAGGCTGAATTTGTCAGTTTAATAGCTTGGCATTTTGAGATTGAGTGTAAATATTGTGTAGAAATAATTTTTATTCCTTTGTTCTTTTTCTTTTAAAATTTGCTCGAAAGATCAAGAGGAACAAAACATGAATTCAAGTGCTCCTTAATTGTTAAAGATTTATTGTTTTAAATTATTACCTCTTGAAAAATTGATCTGAAGCATTAAAATATGAATAATGTTTGAATTTTCACTTATAAAATAAGTAAAAAAAATTTGGTAATAAATTGTTAAAACCCTTTAAAAAATTTTTTTTTAAAAGTCTTCTTAACAGTTTTCATCTTACTTAGTTATAAAATTTAAGGGTACTTTTAGTTCATTTTATAGTATTTTTCCATGATATATAATCTATTTCTTCTAATTTATAAATTTTTAGGTTTGATATATAGGTTGCTCTTTAAGTACTGTAATGTTCTATACCCCACAAATTTTCAGTTTCTCTTCTGAAAAAAGTACCTCAATATTCTAGCAGTGCCAGCACTAGGCTTTTTGCCGCCCAGTGCAATCACTTCCTAGAATCTGCTGCCCCAGTAATTCCCTAAATTTTACAAATTTTGCCACTCAGTGCTGCTGCATCTCTTGCACATGCTCTGGTGCTAGCCCTGTATTCTGTTTCCCTTTGCCATGGTATATTGACATCTGTTCAAATTTTGGTCAATATCCTAATCTATGATATCATTAAATTCAACTTGATTGTTAATTCTTCATATTGATTCAGAATGCTTAATAAAGCATGCCTGCACATTATAATATCACATCATAGTACATCCTTGCTCTCTTACCTTCATCCTTCCAATCTTCTACTGGCTAATGTTAAATTTACTGCATCAAAACATATCGGTTTGAATGAGTACTATAACCTTCTTCATTCATGTCTGAATACAATCACTCTTACATGTTTCTTTCAATTTCTTTTTATAGACCATAAATAAGTGCAACAATATCTCCCTTTATTCTTCATTGACAAAACCTTCTAATTTTATGATATCAAGGACTAGCCATCTTCCCTACGACAGTCTTAAAGTAACTTCTTGATTTTGATCCAAGAATTAACAGTGAAATTCATTATCTCATTATCTCAAAGTCATGACTATTCCCAAAACCAAAAAATTTTCATATTTTTTTTGGCGCAGGTCCTTATAACTTGTATCGTGGTAATGGATAATATGCATATGGGTAGTTGGGAGTTCAATGTATTGTAAGAAGCTCATTTGACAATTAGATATGTATTATGTATCCAAAGCTTGAATGTTAAACAGCACACTATGACTAATTAATATGTGAGTTTACTCAAGTAATCATTCAGCTGTATAAAATTAATTGTGCCTTCATTTTGTATAGTTTTAATTATAAGCAGGTATTAAAAATTCTGAGAAGAAAGTTTTTAATTTTCCAGTGTTAATTCTGGATTGCAATTTAATTTTTATTTGGTATAATATTCTGAATATGTTAGTTTAACAACGGTCAAAAATCTAGTATCTTCTAGTGTGTTATCTCATCTTCTAGTATAATTCAAAATGACTGATGCTAATTGCATTTTTTAAGTATTAGGGAAATTTGTTTAATATGCAAATTAAATATATTACCACTATTATAAATAGCATTTAAAAATCATACTTTTTCTGTCATTTTGAATTTAGTTATCAATAAATTTAAATTTTGACAGCCTGATGCCATAGAAATGCTTGTTCAAGCTGGTGCTGATATTAATGCAAAAACAAAAAATGGTGAAACACCATATGGTGAGTCATAGCTTTTTCTGTCCATTTTAACGAACTTCAGTGTGCAAATTTCTATAGATAACTATGTTTACACTTAAAATGCTTCACTGTTCTTGATAAAACTTTGTTAAAAAATGTAAATAGTTATTACTTTCTCCAGATTTTAGTAAGGTTTTAATAATTTAAATAAGTGCTCTTTAGCTGTTAATCTTATCAGGTCAGATTTTATGAAGTTTAGTTTGTTTAGTAAATATTTACATAAATATTGAATTGCTTTATTATACAGGGTGTTTCCAAAAAAATCACCTGATATGTAATGCACATATTATGAAAAATATTGAATACAAAAACTTGAAATTAGTTTTTATATTACATGGTAAATCATAAAATTTTTTTATAAACCAAATTAAATGTCCACTTTTTGATGCAGAGCATATGTCTATACAGTAGTCAAATTCATCCCAAACTTTTGTGGGTATATTTGCATTCACTGCTTCCACGGCTGTTGTTATGCCATGGATGTCAGCTACATTAGCCAAACTGCCTTCAGTTTGGCTAATGTAGCTGGAAGTGACGGCACTTAACAGAGTCTTTTATAAACCTCCACAAGAAGAAATTGCAGTGAGAGGTCCTGCAAATCTCGGAGGCCAGTTGTCAGGTCCCGAATAGCTGATCCATTGTTGAGGAATGCAACTGTTAAAAAATTCTTGAATGTCCGAGCTGCAATGTGGTGGTGCTCTATTCTGTTGGAAAACAGAGTGATTCAGATTGATTTCTAACTGTGGGAAAAGACAGCTTTCAAGCATATTGAGATTTGTGATTCTTGCAACAGTGACCTCTGTGAAAGAAAGGTCACACACACTTTTTTCAGGGAAATAGCTCAAAATGCATTAACTTCTGGCAAGTCTGTCTTCTGCCTTACAGCCTGGTGTATCTGCTCCATACCCCATATTCTCACATTGTGGCAATTGACCTTGCTGCTTAGATGAAAAGCTGCCTAAGTCGTTAAACACAAAGTATGTTAAAAATTTGTCTCTTTGCAAGATATTTTGAAGGATAAAGTGGATAAATTCACAAAACTCTACATCTTTCTTTGTCACCTATATGGAGAACTTGCAATAAAAATCCTGTAGGTTTTAAAAAAACATACATCGCCACAAAACACACTAGACAGATGTTGTAGAAATGTCAAGATCCCTACTGGCACGGCAAGTGGATTTCTGTGAATTATGTGCAAAATTTTGTCAGATGCGCATTGTGATTTTATCTGACATTAGAGGATGGTCAGGTGATTTTCTGTTACACACAACGCATATCTTGGAATTGTTTCTATCATAGTATAAAGTTCTGAGAGTTGTTAAAGACCAGGTTATGGTTGGCAGAAATCATGCTGTAAATTTACATACTCACGCTTCATGAAGCTTAGAACACAAAAAAATTTTAATTATGCAGTCACCGTCTAGACAAACACTGAAATGGCAGGCTAAGGATGACAGCATTACCTGTTGCCAACTATGTGAAAGTAGAGATGTCTCTCTTTCTGACTATGTATTATTCAATCAAAATGGATTAAAAGTTGAATAGTTAGGAATTTTTTTAATCTTTTTTAAACACCCTGTATGATGTGAAGTTTTATAATAATTTTGGATACAAATTTCAGCTATGTATTTTATGCTGCATATTTAAATAATAATTTATTAAATTTGTTCATTTGGGTAGTTAAATTTTTATTCTATCCATTGAAACAGTACAAGTCAAAAATCTATGTAATGTATTAATGAAATTTTGAAAAATGCATGAGACAGAAGTACATGAAATGTATGAACAGATCAAGAAAAAAGTTTAAAATAAGAGATTTGTTCATTTCCTAAGTATTATAACTATTAACAATTCATATTATAACTGTAGCAATTCTAAGATAATTACGTATTCTTCACAACTAAAATTATCCCAAATCAAATTATTTTTAACAAACTGATCAAATAACAAATATCAGGCGTAGCTTTGTGGAGTTTTCATTTCTGTAAGGCATCATTTCATTAAATTTTAAAAGGCTATTTGAAACAGAATATTTCATGCAAAGCGTTGGAACAAAATTTTCTTTTAGAAATAACAAAATCTTGTGTTTTAGGTCATTGTAGTAACATGTTCAGTAAGAACAGGCTTACCATAAATTTTCTTGTTCAGACTGCACCAGTTTTGAGTAAATGCTTACAACATGTAGAGATATTATGATTTTTGATGCTGAGAGATGTGAAAAATGAGCAATTCCCTCGCCGGGACATGAACCTTGGACTTCTTGATTATGCACCGAGTGTGCCGGCCATTACACCACAAAGGCATTTTTAAGAAGGCGGGAGATGGACCTTTCAAATACGCTTGTATGTAAGAGGATCTGCCTTAGGAGAGAGGCCTTTAAGGAGGACATACTGAAAGAAAATAAATTGTTATATGTTACACATGAGGAAAATCAGGAAAGTACGTATGTTAGCAACAAAAATATTTTTCCAATTTTCCCTGTGTACTGCAAAATACATAATTTAAGGTAAAATGCATTTTATACAATATTTACAGTAACCACAGGTAATTAAAATCACATTTGTTCCAATCACATTTGAGTGTATTAAGAGGCTGAGTTTAATAAATGGTGATTTCAGTATTGCAAATTACAGTTTCAATTTTGAATTTAATTAGTAAACTAGAAATTAAAAATTAAAATAATAATTAAGATCTAAATTATTAATTAAAAAGTAATGCTAAAATTAAATTATTTGTGAAGTTTGGAAATTTATTTTTTACAAAAAAATTTATAACTACACACTTGATGAAATTTTAAACTTTTATAAACAACTGGTGTATCTGTATTTGTTTCATTTTGTTTGTCAAGAGCTTTTTAATTGTATTTTCAAATTCTTAAAACTGGTAGCTTTTCTGAATTTCACCTTTCAGCTGAAGAGTTCTTTTTAGAGCCTCAGTGCTTTTTCTCGATTCAGCTGAGATTGGCATGTAGTCACTTTCTTCCATATCACTTTCCTAGCTTTTTTAGCATTTTCTATAATATTATAGTCAGTGTTTTAATTGTTGTAATAGTCTTCTTAATTTTTGCATCCATACTGCACTGGACCTCTTGAGTTATGCACCAAGTGTGCTAACTGTTACACCATGAAGGCATGCTGGAAGGAGGAGGAAATACCTTATAAACAGAGATAAAACCTAAGATAAGTTCCTACTTTAAGTCCTAAGATTGAAAATCTAAATAAAAATATTGTTAACAAAAACAGTGGTGAGTTAAAAATATTTAATTACTCAGTTGAACATATCTTATCATTAGGAAGTTATTAGTATTTGTCACTAATGTGAACTTTCTTTAAAATGTCATTATTTTTAATGGCATTAAAAAAATTCACTGCAATTTACTTCATTGTTAATTTTGTAGTTTTGTATTAATTTTTCTTCACTCTTTTTATTTTTCCAAATTTCTTAATTAGTTGACTCAAAAAACTTTTGTAATCACTACTTCATCAAAAACTGATCCATTTTAATTATATTATTTGCAATAGTTTTATTAATTTTTTTCACCTCAAACTTCAGTTTCAGACCATGTTAATTCACTGTTGTTTATTCTATCAAAAGATTCTGCTCCATCTAAAGTGTTTTCTCATAGCTCATTATAAGAAAGACATCTGTCATCATTTTGTGGTAAACGTCTAGACAATGTTAAGTGTATTTAGATTTAGATACAAAATATTTAGAATTGCAACAGTGAGTGTAATAAAGGGAGTGTTTTTAATTACTAAATCCCTGTTTTACCAAAGGATGTGCTAATTTTACTTCTTGTATGTTCAGCACTTTTAAAATTCTTCCAAATAACGAAGCAAAATGACAAACTAGCCAGAATGCATGGACTACATGATCAAACCAGAACAGTCCCAGTCAAAGAAGGGCATAATATAAACCTTTGTAAGGATTCCTTAAGTTGTATCACTAAATAATCAAAAATTATATTTTGATCAGCTTTCTGAGGAAAAATTACTGTTTGAAAGAAAAACAATTTCCTTGGAGAAAATAATTATATTGTGTTAAGTAAATAAAATTAATTACACTAGCTGGCACTTTTTAAATCCACTGGTTAATAAACTCAGCTGTTTATTACGTTCAAATTTCCAGGAACCAAAATAAATGTGTACTAATCAGTAGAAAAACAAACTCAGCTGTACCAATTATAAATCTCAAGCTGGCAAAAGACGGATTCTTGAGATCCAGGATAAATTGTTTGTAGCTGACAAAAGCTGGTTGTAGTTCATTCATTTATCTTTCTGTTATGTAGTAGGTAAAGTAGGTTAATAAAAGTAAAAAATAAAAAGTATATAACTATAAAGTAGGTTTGCCAGACATTTTGCCTTGTGTAGTTAGAACCCAGACCTCTTGGAGATGTTGGGTACCCTTCCCTAGTGTCTGTCAGACAGTGTTCATAAATCTCTTTGTCTGAACTAGAGCTGAGAGCATCAGAATACCTTTATCATATAATTAACAAAATCAGTCTTCTAGAGGCATCGGAAACACGTTTTGTAAATAAATGAAATTTATTTACAAAATAAATGAAATTTTTATATTTATATTATATTAATGA
>KK112246.1:133356-179993 GCA_000611955.2 Stegodyphus mimosarum | reverse complement strand
TGAGGGTTTCTACTTTCATTATTATATGTTATCAATATTTGGTTGGAAAAGCGGAGTTTTTGATTGTAGACTGGGGGGGAGGAAGAGAAAAGAAAAGGAACATTGATTACACCTATAATGATGATGGAGTGACAAATTGACTTGACTTACAAAGTACAATGCTTCTTTTGGTTAGAAGCAAGAATTTTGGATTTGAACAAATCACTAGCTGAAACATTTTTTATTTGCTATGTACATGACTTGTAACATGTCGAAAATGCCTAAACAAAATGAGAAGACATTGAAACTGCTAGAATGATTTCAAGCTAAGAGACTAAAAAATATGCCAGTTTTCTAAAGTCTTTTGACCACAAAAACTATAGAGTTTGCTAAAATGCTAGAAGAAAATTTTGTGCCAGTATATGCATAGCTCACAAGATGGAAAGAGAGTAATAATATTGTTTATAAGAAATTACATAGTCAGAAGCAGGCCAGACCATAATTAAACTAAGAAATGAATAAAAGACATTTTACCTGGGCTTAAAAGAATGCAAGCCATACAAAATTCATAAGGAGATGAAACTGATCTGTTTTACAGAACATTAATATTTAAAAGTGAAGCGGCAACTGTTTTTAAGAAATTAAAAGAGCAAATTATATGTTATTAATGTGCAGTATGTATGCAACAAGTGAGAAGACTATTACAATAATTAAAACACTGACTACAATATTATAGAAAATGTTAAAAAAGCTGGTAAAGTGATACGGAAGAAAGTGACTACATGCCAGTCTCAGCTGAATCGAGAAAAAGCACCGAGGCTCTAAGAAGAACTCTTCAGTTGAAAGGTGGAAATCTGAAAAGCTACCAACAGTTTTAAGGATTTGAAAACAGTTCTATATAAAAGTTTAAAGTTTCATCAAGTGTGTAGTTATAATTTTTTTTATAAAAAATAAATTTCCAAACCTCACAAATAGTTTAATTTTAGCATTAATTTTTAATTAATAATTTAGATCTTAATTATTACATTAATTTTTAATTTCTAGTTTACTAATTAAGTTCAAAATGGGTACTGTAATTTGCAATATTGAAATCACTATTTATTAAACTCAGCCTCTTAATAAACTTAAACATGTTTGGAACAAATGTGATATTAAAAACCTGTGGGTACTGTAAATATTGTATGAAATGCATTTTATCTTAAATTATGTAAATTGCAATACACAGGAAAAAATCTGAAAAATATTTTTAATGCTAAAATATATATTTTCATGATTTTTCGTATGCGTAACATATGACAATTTATTTTCTTTCAGTATGTCCTTAAAGTCCTCTCTCCTGAGGCAGAGTGGTCTTGTTTGTTTTACTATAAACCACAGATAATGCATCTGTTAGCATTGCTTATATTCATCTATTAATAAATAAATTGCAAAATTAAAAGTATTTAAATTTTATTTTTCTGAAATTGCTGTCATAAACCAGAAAATAATACAGCTGAACTAAGAAAAATATATGAGTTGTGTCAAGCAAGCATAATGCAATTTAATGGCTTTATTTTTTAAGATATCTCTGAAGATATTGAAGTCAGGGAAAGAATAATGCAGTTGAAATATGAGATGGAAACAAAGAAAGGGTCTCAGAACAATAGACTGAGAAGGTCACACAGCCAGAACACTCGAAGGTGAGTGACTTTTTATTTTGATAATTTTGTCATTAGCTTTATATTTTTATTTAAGGAAGGAACATTTGAATCTTTGAATTTCATGAATCTTCATGCCTTTTTCATCATCCTTTTTTCTTAATCCTAGCCTAGAAACCCATTAAAGATTTTAACTCAAAATTTGACAAATATAAGTTTCATTAAAAAACACTTTGGAAAAAATTTTCTTAGTGAATGTTTATAAAAGTATTTTAAAAAATAAGTGAATGCAGTTGTTGCAGTTTCAATTGCTATGTATATATAAAATTACTAAATTTCATTAATGTATTATTAAATATAGAAATGTTTAAAAAACTATATTCTTAAATTTGTTTTTCACTAAAAACATTTCAAATTAAACTAAAAATGCTTTATTAAATGTTAAAAAATTTTACAGTTTTTTTTTTCCTTCTGTGAAGGATTCAAGAACTTTAGGATTTGAGTTTGAGAAATTTATGATTCATTCCACTTTTATTTTTATACGAAGTTGTCTTCAGTTTCTAATTGATTAAAACTGCAATTATACGTTAATTTATGATATCAAAGTGACTCGTGTTTAGGCAATTCCTAAAACCTTTTGGTTGGGCAGACAACATACTTTTCTTTATCACTGAAAAAAAATCTTAAATGTATCTATTAAGCATTTTGTTGTTATGGCATCTGTAACATCTGTAAGCACTAATAGCAATAAATGATTTCTTTGGCATATTTCTTAATTCCTTCTTCTTCTGTTTTAATTTTAAATAAATCATTTCCAGGTAAAGAAATTATACTTTCTTTCTGTGAATTCCACTTCTCAACCGTCTTCATAGTGGACAAAAATTATTACCGATAACATCAGTGTTCAATTCATTTAACATGTCATCGTTCATATAAATCGCAACTAAAAATATGCAATTTTCATACTGAAAAAATGTATATTTCATAAAAATAAAAAATTAGTTTGCATTTATTTGCAAAATAAAAAGAAATAAAGGGGATAATTAAGAAGTATAAATCACTCTGTCTATAATCATTAAACTGGGGCAAAAATATAAAAAATATTAATCAGTTGTTTTATTGGCCACTTAAACTACTGAATCATCTCTCTCTCTCGGAACATGCACAAAGTGGTGTGTATACTAACATCTCAAAGTATCTTTAGAAAGAAGATTATTTGAAACCAAGCACACATTTTGCTAAATAATCAAGAATAGATGGGGATTTAATTTATGTAGTACAATATTAGCTTTTACATGCTTTTTTATCATATCTTTAACAAATTCTTTTTCCGTTTTGTTTAGTTTTTTCATTTGAAAACTATTGAGAATTGTCTGCCACTTAATCCTATGTTGACATGAGATGAATTCATTTTTCATCATTTAATGACTAGTATTTAATTATATATTTTGTTAGAGTATCTTTCTTCTGGTCTTCTGTGTACTTTGAATATTCTATATACTATGAACTTAATACTTACATGTATTGTTATGAGTGTCTTCAAGATACAAATCCTTAGTGCAGACTGCTTTATTCTGCTAAATATTTCCTTTGTGTGGTGACCTATACTAATGAAAATTTATGATTACTAATTTGAACTATATATTTAGAAAACAAAACAAAAGAAAGTTCTTTTTCTGCAATTTGTGACACAATTGAACTGGCTGAGTGAGAAAACTGGCATGGGGCGAGTAAGTAGGTATGTGCAAGAAGGAGACAGAGACTCTGAACAACCTTAGAATATTCAGTGAATTGCTGGAAAGCGAGCATCATGCAGATTGACACATATTATCTTTAAATAACTACTTTTCATCAGCTTTTATTGAGCAAGTTCATTAATAATACTTTGAATTTAATTTGCTAATATTGGTACATTTCACATTTGTTTCATAAATATTAAAATTACATATTGCTAATGAAAATATGTGTTTTGAGTATGTTCCTATGTACCTTTGTATATTTAAATTTTAAAAAACGTTCTTGTTCTCAGATCAAACAGAATTGTGCTGCCCTTAGAAAGTTTGTTTGTTTGTGGGAAATGTATTTTAAATATGTATTTTAAATCTTTAATGCAGCAAAATGAGAAATTTGATTTGAATGTAAAAATTATTGGTTAATGTCTTGTGTAACATGTAACAAATAAGCAAGATGAAGATTAAATTTAAGCTTACTCATATTTATTCAAAAACTAATTTAGGCTGTACTTGTTTCTTTTCACTTGTTCTTAACAGAAATATTCCTTAAATTTTACATGAATGTTTCTGACACATCTAGATTATCTTAAATATATACTTTGAAAATTTTCCAAAGCAGAAAAAACCTTCGTATTTGCTTTTTCTTTGTTATGACATCTGTCACTTTTTGTTCATATAACAGTGATATAATGATACATTTGAGATTTTTATCGGTAAAACTCTTGAAATGGTTCATGAATTTAAAATATTTTACTGTGTCAGCTTTTAGGTATGATTTTCCCCTTAATATGGTGATTCCATGATGTACAAAGATTTTAAGGGAGAAGTATTTGTTTATGTTATGTGATTTCTGTGAAGGTTTTTCAAACACTGTAGAATATATCAGATTCCTTATTCATATTAAAAAATTGTATATGTGTTTTTGTTATATCATATTAGTAAGCAGGGTATAATATAAATCTTTGCTTTGTAATTTAAGTAAAAATTTACAAATGCATGTGTTGGTAGAAAATATTTCTGGTTTGTTGTAATTGTTTAGAAAAATGGCAGTTGTCTTTCAGTTTTTTTCCCTTTAGTTTCTGCCAAAGCTGTTATTTAAACATATTCTAATCCAGTACATCTGAGTAGCTTTCCTCATTTATAAAATGCTGTTTGTACATGCACATACACATATACTTGCAAATATTAAAGTTTTATTTTAGATAACTTGTTATTTGCAAACTTTATTATATAACTATATACAGTCATATTAATTTATTATCTCTGTATTCAGAAACACAATTTATCACTTTTTAAAAGTTACTTTTCATGCCTGAAAACATTTTTTAAACTTTATTCTGCAGCCAGTCTATTCGAAGAACAAGCATAAGAGAAAAAGCCCAGATATCTCGAAGAGAAGCACGAGAAGAAGCTCGTTTAAGGCAAGAAAAGGAAGATAGCAGTCCTATTCCAGATGTAAGAGGAAAATTATTTTTTTTAAATTGCTTGCAATTGTATTATGGTATTACAATACTAAGTCACCAAAATTATTTTAATTTATCAGAACTGGTGAAATAAAATCAAGAAGTGACTATTATTTTTATTTTAAACATAGTAATATTACAGTGCTTTGTGACTTTTTTTCATATTGTTGACACCATGCCATAACCACAAATCTGCTTTTATCCGCTTACAGGCATTTTGAAAAATTTATTCTTAGATGTTTTACCCTATTAAAATTGGAAAAGGATTATTATATGGAAGACATAACTCATAAAATGGAGCATGCGAAACATTTAATTTTTGTTTTTGTTTTTGTTTAGAGGCAAACCTTGTTTTGCATTAAACAAAAAAACAAATTTGCTGCATTTTTGCAGCTCATGAATTTTTAAAACATTGTGTGTTTTATGCTTGCTTTGTTCTAAAAACTTTCCGTATTTAAAAAGTGTTTAAACTTGCATCTGCAAAAAAATTTGAATTATAAGGAGGAGTATTTTGCTTAAATAAGATTACTGAAGCCAAACACAGATGTAGTTTACATTAATTGAAAAGGTATTTAATATCTATTTAATCAATCAAGAGACATTATACTGCTTCTATGTTTGTTCGTATATGTAGAAAACTGATAGAATACGTATTAAAATTCATATTTACATTGTTAAAATTATAAAGGAATAAACTCCTATATTTATTCCATCTCTATTATATGAATAACTAAAATTAAGACTTACATAGAGAACAAAATCCAAGATCTAGATTCATTGCGACTTCAGCAATTTCGGTTTTGGGATTTTTCTAGATACTTGATCATCAGTTAAAGTCTTTTAAGATGACATATACAAATTATAAATTTAAAACCCTGAAATAGTAATTTATGAAATAATAAAGCATTTATGATCTTGTTGAAATATAAGATATAAAAAAAAGTACAAATATTTTATTAAAAATATTTTCGCTCAATTATCCATAATTCTGATATTGGCCTTTATGAAGAATTAAACAGAATTTATGTATATATATGGTTTCACTTTTCTTTTTTGTGTGTAGCATGTACATTTTTCATGGATTATTTCATTTTCCCCTTTTATTTTGATAATAATTTTCTTAATAATAAACATCTTTATTACAGTAAAAAATCAGGTTTTGGAATTTTATTCTGTTGGATAGAGCATTTTATTGTGATTAAATTGAGATTATTTTTTTGTAATTTTTTTTTGGGGGGGGAGAGGTGGCAGGGGGACAATTATTTTTATAGTTATAAATGAAACTATGAACTTTATTTCATGGTTTCTGATTTATAATACCCTATGTCAGCTGCCATAACAGTTTGGTTCCACCTTGAAAACCCCTTATATTCATCATAACTTTAGTGTTTTATGCAAAGCCTTATTTTTGTTTTTTTTTCTAAATTTTTAAAAGATTTAAAGACTTGTGAGAATATAATTTAATGTTGCCAAATAAATCCTTTAATTCTAATATTTGGAAATTTTGTTCTAAAGAAGTAGCTTAAACAAAATACTTGCTGATATAGCTGCAAATGAATACTTCAACATTAAAAAATAAATAAATAAAAGAGCCGAAGCAATGAAAGAATTATGTATGAAAGCGAAAAATGTTAGTTTGTTACAGAAATTATGTTTATATGAAAACCTTTTACTAAAATATATATGAATTCTCTTCTATAAAGTTTTAATAACTTATTTGGGAATCTTGTCAGAAGCATTATTTATAGCCAAGTTTTACAGCATGATGCATGTACTTTTGGTACTATAATGGTAAGTGCTATGTCTCTTGAGTAAACATTAATGATATGTTGTTCGGCAATACATTTTGTGTTACTTTACAAATTATTTTGCATCCATTACTCTAAATATCAGCATATATTAATTTGAAGTGTTAAATTATTATACAGAAAGTGATTTTAGTATTACTGAATAGAGATTTATATTTCAGAAGTAAAATTTCAACTTAAACTAAATTACTTTATTTTTTAATTTTAAATTTTAACACCACTCTCAAAACACTGTTTTTCAGACTTTCATGCATGATATCTTCAAACTACACAAGATTAACCCTCAAAATTTACAGCACACATAGATATCAATTCATTGATTTAAATAATCTATAATTATGGAGTTAAATGTAAAGATTTTTTTAAAGTGAAAGAAAATTAATTAAGCTGAAAATCAAGAGTATTTTTTAATTAAGTAGTTTTTTTGACTAAATTTAAAAAAAATTATTTTCCTTTTATTTGTGTATGAGAGATTCAACATTTAACAAACTTTTAGAATTTGGATTAAAAAATATCTAAGATTCCATCCCACATATAGTTTTCACATATAAAATATTGTCTTGACAAAATTGGCATTTGAGAAGATGAAAGTTACATCAAATTTATGTGATTCAAAACATTTTTAATTTATATCCAGCTGATAGTTTTATGAGCATTTGCAGCTTTCTTGTAATGAATGAAAGAAGTTTCTAGTGCTGTTAAGCAGTTGGTACATAATAATTTTTTTTTTCTTTTGCATGATACTGTAAATGTTTTAATTGTAACTTCTTCTAGGTATTAGACTGTAATATGAAGTCTTCAGATTACAACTTTGTATCTTTATTTAGTTCTTAAGTCTAGTCTTATAAGAATATAAAAAATATTTTCATGCATTTTTATTTGTTATTTTTTTATTTTCATGCATTGTTATTTTTTTAAATCCAAAATATGTAAATTATCATTAATTAGTTTGACCTTTTACGTCTGTGCTAAACTGCATTACTATAGCATTTCCTCCTTTCAGGATGATGAGCAGAAACATGGATTAGATTCTAATTCTCATGAAATTCCTGCAGAATCTGAGCTGGATCCAAAAGATATTGATCTTACTTTCCTTCCTCTGGAAGGTAAAGATACTTTGCAGCGATTCAAAGCAAAGACTGCAACTGAAATTCTTGAGCAAGGTGATTCCCCAAAAAGGACCACTTCATTATTTGCTAGCATGTGTGATAATGTTGGAGTGCCAAATGAAGTTTCAGAGAAAGATAATTTGGGTGGTAACAGTACAGATATATTTTCAGTATCTAATGGGAATAATTCAACATCTTCAGAGAAAGCTGCCCAAGTTAAAACTGCTGAGACTACCTCAGTCATACAGCAGAAGCCTGGCCAATCAGTTAATGTGGAAATTCATGTCACTGTTAATACAAGTCCTACTTATGGATCCGGACTTGCAGATTTGAAAAAACAAAGGTGTGGTCAGCGTAATAGTATTACTTCTAATACATCTGCCCAAGAAACAAATGGTAAGTCTATATTGCAGAATGGACATTATGGGAATGCTTATAATAATCCTCCTTCTCCATCTGTAACACCCAGAAAATATCACGGAGATCCACTAGAGGTGGTTGGTGAACATAAGAAAAAGCGAGGTTGTTGTATCTTAATGTGAGTTACAAGTATTTTGTATACTTAGTGATTTTTGACAATTGGAAGACATTCCATTTTTGTATATAGACTTCCAGTAATGAAATATTCCTTCACTTTAAATTTGTACTAAAATAAAATGACCCAATTTAAAATAAAAAAAAAACTGTATCCTAAAGAAACGAATTTGGCTAGTAGTTTGTTTAAAGATATTGGGACCAGAATCATTAATTTTTTATTTTACAGAATATGAAACATTTCTTGCACATCTGTTATTCTTTAAAATTATAGTTTCATGATAAATTTTCAAAATGTTATATATATATATTTTTTTCTGTTTCAAGGATTTAAAAAAATTATATGAAATTTATAATATTTTGAATAGATGTTTTTTCTTTACTGTTCCTTATTATTTGCATAGTTAAGTACATATTTGCTTGTGTTTTTGTTTGATTTTTAAATTGTGGATTTAGAGCAAAACTATTCAGATATCAGTTTAATATGTGTAAATGATGTAGTATTGAGTTTTTCATATTCATACATTTTTTTCATGTTATATGTGCTCTTTTTTACCATTGTTAAATTTTAAAAATCTGAAGTTTTGATTACAGAACAAAAGTATTTTCTATATGTATGTGATAACTGTACAATAAAAGCAGTTCTTTTTACTATCAGAAAGCAGTTTAAGAACAAATATTCTGGATATAATTTAATATAACTTTAAAAAAATACAGTTTTATGCATGGCTGGATTAGCTATATAAATTCATGTTTCCCTAAAAAATAAGATGCCTGGTTCAGATGCAGGTACTTTTTAGTTTATTGAAATAGTATATTCAGATTTTTAATATAATGCTTAATAAAAATAGAAAATACTGAATAATCTTTTGATATAGCACACTATTAAAACAAGAATGGAAAACAGTGGTACTATACTTCGAGATGTATTTTAATAATGTATTAAATACAAGTGATTTTTCAGAAGTTTATTTTGAAAGAATCTATGTAATTCTGAGAAATAATTGCATGAGCAAGAATGTGATAGTTCAAAATAAATAATTTTTATAAAATATGTACTAAATGATAGTATAAATAATATATTGTTTTTAATTTTTAAAATATATAAATATTTATGAATAAGAGTATCTAATATTTTCAATAATGTAATAAATTTTCTAGAATGAAAAGTTTTTTGATAATTAAAAAAAACTAATACATTTTAACTGTTTCGGAATGAGTTAAAATATCTGTAAACTCAAGAAGGTATAAAAAATAGTCATTGCATCTCTTACTATATCGTACATCATTGAAATTATATATTAAGTATTTATTGCTATAATAAACTCTAATCTTTCCAGAGCTACTGCACGGTTCCTACTTAGTTTCATTACATCAATTTTTATAACTGCTAGCTGTTTCTAAATTGTTATAGGATAATTCTGTTTCAAAATTTCTCAAAAATTGTATAAATAAGGGAATGTGCAAACATTTTTTTAACCTGGTGATACCTGATAGATTGAAGAATAATTGATTGTTAAGTCTTATGGTCCTGAAAGCTCAATATTTGCACTTGTTAAATAAAACAATGGACTAATATAAATTCTGCACTAATTCAATATAATACAGTATTCAGTATAATCATATGCAAGTTTTTTATTCATGTAATTTTATTGACTTTTAAAGATACTTTTCTCCATTTTAAGATTTCACATATTAGTATAATATATTTATTTTGTTTATGGTATAAATATTCATCATGTAAATTTATAAAATCAGTATATATCAATTATGTTTATATAATTTAAGGAATCCATATGAATGAAATTGCCCGTCCATATTCATGTTATAAATTTGTGTTTCTTTTGTGTTAATTAAAAGAAAATTTAAAGCCAATTAGTGTGATATTTTGCCATGTAAAATTCATGATTTTGTTTGTGTATTGTATCATGTTTTAAAAAGGAAAAAGTGTCATTCTATATCTGTTTATATATGGAAATAAATCTGGTCATTCACAAAGCTTGTTGATTTTTGTGTTGATATTTAAATGATATAACAATATCTGTTTAAATGTATTAACTATTTTTCTGCTAATAAATGCTGCCTACAAGAGGCTTTTCCATTTTCATTT
The DNA here is from genome assembly GCA_000611955.2 of Stegodyphus mimosarum. Taxonomy (NCBI): domain Eukaryota; kingdom Metazoa; phylum Arthropoda; class Arachnida; order Araneae; family Eresidae; genus Stegodyphus; species Stegodyphus mimosarum. The sequence goes on along the minus strand of KK112246.1, from coordinate 169,620 downwards.
GTTTTAGTTTACTGTACACAAAATAATTCCATACATTCTGCATTAAAATGTTTCTAATCTAATGCCTGTGCCTTATAGTCTACATAGTTCATTACTTACACAAATATGCAATTTTTAATGAAATAAAATTGTGGCCTTTTACAATACCGATATTAATAAAATGTATACATATGGATTATATCCACAGCTGTGCCTAGATATTTTTTTACCCAAGGAAAAGAGGCAATTGTGCACCTTTTAAAATAAGTGAAGTATCTGGCAGCTTTTTTTTTTCCAGGGAGATATGAAAAGTGAATTATTATATATACACACACACAATACAACTTTAACTTTTCTATATTCATCAAAAGTAACTATTTCAAATCATAGCAGCTGTATAATATCATTTAATCATTGCATTATATATTGAGAACGATGATTTGCAGTTCTGAAATGAAAGGCATTAAACACTTCCTTTTTGATAAATGACAATTAAAAGTGAAATAGCATAATTTGTACTGTACCTAATATGAATAGCATTTTTAGTAATTTTCAAGAATTTTTCTCCTTTTTGTAACAAAGTAAAATCAGGGTATTTTCTTCACCTAATGAAGATTTACATAACATTTTTAATTTGCTGAAACATCTTTCGCCACTAGCAACATTAATCTATGACTATAAAAGTATTTTTAATGCTGTTTCTAAATTTGGATACAAATGAGACAAACTATATTTATGAGTTATTTTTAAAGGATCTAAGCTTGTAGATGCTTAAGTATTCAGAACTGCTGAAAATAGTATGTTTCGGAACTAAATACTTTTTGATTAAGTTTCTGCACCAATTTTATCATTTGAGTATTTATTTTTTGAATTATTAATTGTTATATTATTATTTGAATTTTATGCCATTACTTTAAATTTACCTAAATTCAACCACATTAATTTTTGACCAGATAGAAACTGAAAATTGGAAAACATTGCTTGTACTTTTTCTTAGCTCCATTTCAGTTGAAAGAATAAAATATCTTAACGGTTCTTTAATTTAGACTCTGAAAAATTAGTTCTCTTATCAATTGATTCTTGATTTCTTTGCTTCTCTTCAAATTTAGCTGATATTCAATGCTAAATTTTCACATTTCACAAACTTCAGAAATATTCTCTCATATGTTGTTACAGAAAGATATAAATCCTCTAGTATGCATATAGCTCTCTATATAATTTTTGATTTTGTTCACTTTTTCTGTTAATTGCAGTATTAAATTTCAAATGGATAAGACATATAAAAATTTTAAATTTGATTTGCTTTAAAAATGCTGTTATTTTTACTCCAATACAATTTTTCATTTTATCTTTTAATAAATGATATTCTTCAGTTATCTGTACATCCTATTGCTTATAGCATTTACTTTTGATGCCCATCACATATCTGTGTGCCTTTTAATGTTGTTTTATAATGTACATAACTACACACCATCAATTTTTAGGATTAAAAAAAATGTAGATCCTCTGTACAGTTTTAAAAATATTAGTATACTTGAATTTGTAGAAACGGCATTTTTTGGCATATCATTTAAAGCAAACAAAGCATATATTTATATTGATAATTTCTTCGCCAAGTTATGGTTTTTTGCACATTTGTGCAGTCAATCCATATTGGTTGGCCCCATTTATTGTATGCTTGATCTTGAGCTTGAATGTCGAGATCATCTAACTTATAAACCCTTTCGTTTGTAAAACTATTATCCATTTTCTTTATTTCTATAAAATTGATAAAACTTCCTTGTTATGGATTTGTTTTTATGTATCCATATCTAATAACTTAACATTGCCGTTCATGATGGCAGACATGGTATGCAATCAAAAATGTGAAAAAAAAAATATTTTGCTTCTTATTTTCTAGAAGAATTTCAAACCAAAAATAGCTACCTCATTTTCAACCATGGTAATATTTTCTAAACATAAAAAATATATCTTAGTTTATCTCAAACAAAAAACGAAGTAGAATCACACACTTTTAAAAACCTTTTTGTTAACAATATTTATTTACTTTGAAAATAACACTGTTATAAAGAATAAAAATAATGTATTTAACTTATCAGTGCACATATATCTTTCTGCAAAAAATTGTTAGCACGTCATCCTAAAATGGAAAATATCCTATACTTAAGCATTTCATGATGTTTGCAACAATTTGCTGCTACAGTTCATTTATAAATACCTCAAAATGCATAACAGTTCTTAATTTGCACTAATAATCTTATGCAGATCGTAGCATTCCCAGAAACGGATCATGATTTTCATGCTGAACCATTTAACTTTCTTCACTGGTTTGAATTCTGTGAACTTAGCAACTAGTAAATATTAAGTTATGTGCTTCTTCTTAATCTTTGTGTTTCTAAGTGGCAGAATGCGTACTAATTTCTGCTTGCCATAATATGGTTTGTGCGAATAGGTTGACTGCTTATAACTTTTGAACATGTTCCATGTATGATTTGTATACAGAAATGTTGGCTTAAAATATCTTTTATGAAAGCATCTCTGTTAAAGCAGATGGCTTCTCGTGCTTTACAATACTTGGTTAACCAACAATTTGGTTTGGCTTATTTGATTACAACAAGGGCTGTGAATCAATGATAATCAATGAACATTCATACACCTTTTATAAGTCAATCAATTTTTACTGCAAGAAAGGCTTGCTAATTAAAAGATTACCTTAATAAATATTAGTCAACTCCATATTTTAAAAATCATTTAAATGTATTGAATTTATTTTTTGAATGTATAAAGTCACTCTCAATACTATAATAAATAATGCCATAAACAAATTTTAATATAAAAGCTATACATCTATGTGAGTAGATTTAAACTATAAAAAATAGACGCATTTGATTCATAATTTTAAAAAATAGCAGAAAAAACGATCTGATTAAAAATATGTTTAGTGTGTGAAGATGGATGCGATTCGAAGACTTGTTTAAATGCATAGATTCCTTTATTTTAAAACTAAAAACCAAGTTCAGATATAATTTATGCATTTTAAATTTACAAATATATAATATATATATACTTGTAAATTTATACAAATATATATGTATTATATATTTGGAAATACTATTGTACGTTACAAAGTAATTTTATCACAGCCATAAATGCTTAAAAAGCATAATATAAAATATACAAAAGTTACATCCAATAGCATTTACAGACAATACAAAATAACTGCAGTATAACATCTCATCTGTTTATTACTTATTTAATGAAGAGTTCAGATATGCTATGTATATAAATATATATCAGTTTTAAATCATTTTCTGAAAATTCACCAGATTAACATGTTGTCAAAATAATATTTTAAAACTGCAGGCAAAAATTATAACATTTTTTCATTTATAATGTGCTTTTTATTATTTCATTTACAGGTAAAGACTCAACTTTAGTAAAAATAAACTATACTGAGGAAAAACAAAAATGGACAGTACTACATCTTTATTTTAGTGTAATAAAAATATATATAATAAATAATTATTTCAAATGAAAAGATACAACCTATACATAAAAAGTTAAAAGTGCAAATACTACTACAAAGTAGACACTCAATAATAGTCCAAAAATCAATGCAATAATTCAAATATTGAAACAATATTGAGAAAAATGACAAAATTTTTTGGAAACTCACCGTTAAAGACATTGTTGGTTATGAATGATGTAGTATGCAATTTGATGCTTTTGGTTATTTATTTATTAGAAGGTGCCACTAAAACACTATCTTTAAATATGAAAATAAATAGAATTATTAAGAATACATTAGTGAAAATGATTCCATTAATTAATTTAACAAAGCATTAAATTTAAATTTCTCCTGATTTTACAAATTAATTACAAAAGCATGAGTGGCCCTTAAAAGAGCATTTTTACGAGTCATTCACACATTGTGAATGTCACACAGCATGGCCCAAAAGTAGCGACTGTGTTTGATAACATCTAAGAAATGATTAAAACAACAGCCAGTTATAGTGGTGCAAGCTAAGAAACTAAATAACTAATTAAAAGTGATAGATTAGATACTACATCATTACTGACATAATAAAAATAACTCTGATATAACTCCATAATTTGTGTTAGAAAATATTTCCCTATAAGCATTAATCCTGAGAAAGATTAGATTTGTGTTATCAAAAATAAATTAAGAAAGGCCATCAATATAAAAAAAATGCAAAAACAATCAAATCCCAATTGTATAATTTCTTTCAGTTTTAATAACTGCTTTTCATGCTTGCATATCACATTAAAACAATGTCATGGTATACATAAGTACATAATCAGAAATTTCATGAAAAATGATTGTCATTCTGCTTTTTTCATCATTGCTAATTAATACCTGCAGAACCTTGCAGGAGAACAAGTTTCAGAAGTATACAATTTGTATAGCACATATAATTTTTATCTAAGTAAATCCACATAACAATATTTATGATTTTTTTGTATTAAATATTTATAGTTTATTTTCTCAATTTAATCTTTGGATTATAATTAATGTAATACAGCTTTAAAATATTTAACTCCCAATTATCACCTCTGATATCAACACAATACCTCATATGTCCTTATGGTATATATCTGCTTTGAAATACATTATGTTTGAACAAAAAAATATTTGATTGGTATACAGCTTGAGTTTGAGGCATCACAACTGCACACACAACACTTGTTTAACACTTCCCTTGAGGATCAGTATGCCTGTTGTTACTATTCAGTAAATAATCTCCATGCTATTTTTTGTGATTTCATGTTTTTTCAAGTTTTAAATCAATTACTGAACAATGATCAGAGATGTTGGAGCATATTGAAAATTTGTTTTTGATCAGGATAGCAGAAAATTATTAACATACTGTATCATGTGAAGTATTTCATTTATGTATAGATTTCAAATACTGCATTTGTGTTTTAGTATTAATCAGTATTATAATAATAACAATGTTTCTATAACACATTAATTATTTTCCCTTTGCCTCTTAATGGAAAAGTTCATTTGGTATATGTCCAAGGATCTGGAATGAGTTAATGATGTATACTAGTACCATATGAAAAAAGTGTTCTATGTAAGTTCGAATATTATTTCCAAAGATCATATATGTAGTTAGATAATCAGTTATAGTGCATTTTAGAACAACTGATTAGAAAGCAATGAATTTTTGTTACTTGCTTAACATTTACATAAAACGACTATGTTTATTCATATATAAATATAAGTATATCAAATTATAAAATCTAGTTTAAAATTACACATAATACAGTCACTTCACTGCATATTTTTTAGTTTGAGGTTCATCCTCATCTTTATGTTTTCTGAATGACAGTCATCATATTCTTTATGTCTTTTTGCAAAAGCAGAATTGATTCTTGTATCTCTTTCATTTGTTTACTTAACTTAGACTGCTTCTCTTCTAGTTCTTCCAGAGGAGACTACAAAAAGAGAAAAGCCATATCATTCTAATTTATATACGTTTATTTTACAAATTTTATCAGATTTTAATGATGATGATACAATATATTTAAAATTATAAAACAATAACATAAGTGATTTCACATATATGTATAAATTACACTGCTTGATAAATGTAGCAAAACAATAATGCTTGATGGTTTAACCCTCAAAATCAAGAATTCAATAAAATTGTCTACAACACAAAGCTTAAAATCTCTATTCATGCTGTACATGGATTACTGGTTGCCCACATGTAAGAATTATGGTAAATTTACCTTTCATGTATTCATCAGTGAATTGGATAGAGAAATATGAAGTACAGAAAAATCAACCTGCACTACAGTGTGCAACATGGATACAAGGTTGATAGCAAGGCTGCAGCTATTAAGGCTTGCAGCTTTATGTATGGTAGAAATATGAACTGTTTGTCGCATGACGTGTACCATACCATTGATTGATTGGAGCACTTTTACGGCATAGGATCTTTCTAGAATGCTACATTTAGGATGACCTCTAACCTTATAGAGATCATCCTAATCATTGTCTGTAGCACATGGTCACCCGATATTCCTTGGAAGCCCATTTTTAACAGATTCTTGGAACTGCTTAAAGATTTTTTGGTCTGGCATGTGTTTAGTGTAAGAAAATGTTTCAACACTGTCTTTGGGCTTCCTTCATATCTTCAGCTTCATACAAGAAATGTACATGTAAAAATTTTGTTTTCCTCTTTATTTGTAAAACAACTCATTCCTCCTTAAATTCATGGTAGATATGGCAACAAGTGCGAAAAACAATACTTACATGTTTTGATGGAAAGCCTCTCTGTCACTTAACTACTTGAGTTAAGCCTATGCATTATATGACAAAATATACCTGTTTAAATATATTCTTTCACTCCTTACAGTTATGCCCTAGAGTTTTCAATGATTCTATATACTGTTATATAGAGGCTTTTCTTAGTTCAAACATGCTTAGTTAAGCTAAAGATGTATGTAATTTTGGTTTTGTGAAAAAAAAAAAAAAAAAATAACGGCCTTGCTTTTTGGTAATTTGCTTCTTTCACAAAACTTCCCATGAAAAGAGATATAGCTCCTTTGTATCAACCATGAAATCAGAACAATTGTGTCATATTCACTATCATTATTTACTAAAGCATTTTCTATGAGTTATTAGAAAGTCTTCAATGTCAGGTAGTCTTTGAGTATGCCTTGTCTTAATTACATAGTTAGCTTAATATTTATAATCAGAGAAATATGAAGACAATGGAAATTTACAAGCAAAATGAATCAGAATAATCTGTCTAAAGTGAAATTATATATGAGCAAAAATAGGTATATTGCAAGTGTTCCCAATGTGTGAGTTGTGAGGCGCCCCTTGCCTTGCATCAGAGAGAGACCAGACTTACGTTAAACATATTTTTCATTAATTATATGTTCACTAATAGGTTTAATTAATTGTTCATTAATTATACATTCATTATATGTTTCATTAATTTTTATTCCATTTCTTGAAATAATATTTCCGCAAGTTTTTTTCAACACTCATATTTCAGTTGTTCATCTAATGCCATTTAAATTATATTTTTAACATTTTTATTTCTCCTTTTAAACTAAAGTAATTCTTACTCTTAATTTAATTTCTTAAAGTGCCATTTTATTCTATCACTTAGTTCTTTCAATTAGCAAGTAATTTTGTGTTTTGCATCAGATTTGTAGTTAATTATTTTCGCACCTGTTATTTCCTTTCACAAGAATATTAAATTTGTCTTCTCAGCATTGGTATTTGACATTTCTTTTTTCCACTCCCAACCATCAGTATCGAACTTGTACATGTGTAAAAGTCGTACAGTCTTACACATCTGTAAAAAAAATCGTGATCTCGATGGAATATTACAATAAATCGACGAGTCCTTACTAATATTTCGCAAAATAAAAAGAATTTTATTAGACGAGCAAAACGATAGTAATGACAGTTTGAGAGATGAGGCAATGATGGTGGAGGAGAAAAGAAGTAAACATTTCATAATTACAAGGAGAGTTACTTGTTAACTCACAAGAAGAGTGATTTTTTTTACTTCAGTAGAAGTAAACAAAGTTGACACATGTGATGTCTGCTTAAAAAAATCTTTGTACTCAAAACTATGCTCCCAAGTAAGCTAAAGCTACATTTTGAGACCATTCATACTAACTTGGTTTACAAATCTTGTGTTTTTTTAGTAAGAAGTTGCGGGATTTACAAAAGCAAAGTAGCGTGTTCACTAAGCAAGTTAAGTCACTCCAAATAACACATAGAGTCTGCGAAGAGCGAACTGCAAAAAACCGCACAATACTGGAGAAGAGCTTATTCTATCAGCTGCTCTCGAGATGATTAATATTATGTGAGAAAATTCATTTCTAAAGTACCTCTATCCAACAACACTATTAGTCGAAGAATTTAATGTATAGCTCAGGATCTCAGTGTTTAACTGATAGAGAAAATGAAATGAAATGAAATGAATCTGGTTTGCAGTTAGATGAGGCTACTGACAGTAACAAAACTGCAGATCTTATATGTTATGTACGCTTCCTAGTTGGTATTATTGCTGTTGAAGATCTTCTATTGTGTAAGAATGTTATCGGAAGTGCAAAGGCTCAACTTGTTCAAAATGCTTGACAAGTTTATAACGGAAAATGAGCTAGTTTGGAAATAGTGTGTTGGTGTATGTACTGATGGGACTCCATTAGTGTTCAGTTGCTAAGAAAGACTACAGACACTCATCTGCAGCAAAACATTGTATGCTGTGTGCAATACAGAGAAGTCTCAAAATCACTCATCAGTCATTCACTCATTCCCTCCTTGAATTTGGCATTGGCATATGTCATAGACATATACATAAAACCTAGCTTGCTGAAAGCAAGTTTTAAAAAGCTGTGATATGACATGCAAGTTAAATGCACAGCATTGCCATACTATTGCAGTTCATGGTGGCATTTGCATGGCAATGTCCTGTCTCATGTGCTTGAGCTGCATCAAGAAATTCACTTTCTGCAAGAGGAAGTTAATGCAATTGCTAAGTATTTTGCCAAACCACAGATTTTGGTAAAACTAACATATTAATGTGATATATTTGAGAAACTAAAAGTCTTGAATCTATCTCTATAGGGCAATGTATGCAGATCTTGAAACTAGTACAAAAGATTTCAGAGTTTAGAAAAAGCTGCATTTGTGCTAAGAAAATTGAATGACTGTGGTGCTCAAGACTGTTTTTCTACATTGTACCAATATACAGGTCCTAATAAAGTCGTTGTTCTACAGGAATTTTTGATCCTTTGCATGGAATACCTCTCAAAGCTCACTAAATGGTTCACAAAATACTGTGCAGAAAATAATGTAGAGAAATGTATGCTGATATAAGATTCTTTTCATTATATAAAGAGAGTTTAATTAAACTCTTTTGCGATAACATTCTGAAAAAAAAAATTTGCTTGCTCAGGTTTAATGGAATTTTTGGATCTCAATCAAAATTGTGTATCCAACTTTTAAGTTCTAAAGCTCTAAGGATCCTCATTTACTTTGCAACATCCTATCTACGTGAAGCTGGATTTTATTCTGATCAAATACTGTTTGAAAATTTTTGTGGAGCAAGAAATGAGAAAGGCTGTATCAATTCTTCTTCCGCAATTTGAAAAACTGTGTGGGGATCAACAAGCTCACCTGTCACATTTGACTTCCTAATCTGTCATCAAAGATTTCTTTTATTTGATTTTAATTCGTATGTTTTCTTATCAATTAAAATTATATTTTTTCACCAAAAAAATGTCGCTTTCATTTCTGTGCCTGATTAACGCTGTAGTAGAAATATTGCAACTAAAGTGCTGTGTACAAACAAAACTACAAGTAACGTCATAGTAATAACAAAACTACAAGTACGCCGCATATTGAAAAAGTTTGAAAATCCCTGGTATATTGTATCCCAGCAAAGATATCAGTTTTCCAAAATGCATGTGAATGATATTTTTAGGTAAAAGACTGTAGAATATATTACTTTCTCTGAAGCAGTTTGGTCTTGCTTTTACTATCCCAAACATATGACTATTCTTCTAATTTACAGATTTTTGATATTTTTAACTGTTGCTGCTAATTTCAGGTCCACACTCCAAATGGTCTTAAAAGCAAACGAATAGTGTGTGCCTCTCATTAGCCGTAGCACCAATGATGATAGCGCAAATTTATCCAGCTCCATCTGACTTTTAATTCAGAAAGCCTTGGTATATGGAATGTGGATCATAAGTCTTTTTAAGGAATCCTTCCAACTAAAAAATTTTAAGCATCCAAATGCTCCAAAGATTGATACATTTGAAGAATAGTGTTTGTACATGATGGGTTACAAGGCTTAACTTACACCTTCTTTATAGCACACGATAATAGCGCCATCTATCTATCTACTAAAGGCAGAACACCATGCTTTAACCAAAACATGGACCAAAGCTCAATTACATAACAACCATTCCATTGCCGAGATTCATGTTTGAATCTCGACAATGGCATTGCTTATTTGTCATGCTTTTGACTCTGGAAAATACCAAACGTTTTAACACTGGTGTATAATAATTCATTACCACCTAGATTTGGTTGACTGGGTCTCATCCTTTTTCCATTTACCTTTAAACGAGGAAGAATATAAAGAATTATTACACTCTCATGTATGCCTCTGTGCTTAAGTGGTAGCATGTTCAACTAGCAACTGGAAAATATAAGGTTCAAATCTTGATGAGAGCACAGGCTTGTATATATGTTACAAATTGAGAAAACCATCAAAACGTCCATGCAGCCAGCCTATTCACCTGGATTCAAAACCAGGTCGGAAATACTGTCGACCGCAGGTGGGCTCCCTAGTACTTTTAGGACAATGCACAAAAGGTATTAAAAGTAAAATACACAGTGATTAAAAACAACTGGAAAAAAATGTAACAACAGGTAGAAGAAACTGAAATAAGCAGATTCTGTAATGGGATATGAATTTCAATTTACATGCATCATTACATGAAACTAGAGCTTAGTGACATGCAGATAAGTAGAACAATTATTCAAAGGAGACACAGACAGCGATTCCCAAAGTACCTCTTCTGTTGTTTTGTTTCCATCTGTATCCATTTTTATTCCATCTGGATAAGATGCACATCAATAAGCTCCACATCCCCACAACAATGCATATTAATCAAAATTCTCATGGGAAATGACAGTTTATGACAGCAGAATGCTTTTATCTATCACACAAAAGCACTCTAAACCTCAATTCACCATTTCTGCACTATTGAAATATGTATATTTTGATTCCCTCCACCTGCCCTTTAAATTTTAGCAAGATATTTTTTAATAACTCAGCATACAGTTCAAAATATTCGAAAATATTTTTCTCTTAGAGCTCCTTAATAAATCTTTGGAAACATATTGTAACGTATTTTGCAGTTTTTATAGTAATAACAGATGAACTTCTTAGTAAATCCTAAACTTTATTCTTAATTCACGAAGATAGATAATTTAAATACAATTTCTAAATGTTAGTTTTACACTCCAGCTTATTATTAGTTTCTTCCTCTATCAATTTTTCATACATATACTACTCGTAAAACTCTCAGAGCTACCAGTTTTTAACATTTTTCTCGCTGCTCAGCAATGGTTACATGAAACAAATATGGCGTCTTCCTTTTCAGATAGTTTTTGCTCCTTGCGAGATGAACATTTGTTCTTATCTGTTACCTGCATTCTCACTGGATGTGGCAACTTTGAGTATCCTTTATCATGTTTATATCTCTTTGCTAAGTTTTCTGACTCACACTTAGATTCTGAACGTATTTTTCATTTCTTAACTTTAGAAGCACCTTCATGAGTTCTTTTATCAGAAGTTCTTTGATCTTCTGTTAACAAACTGTCAAATGCATCTTTGCTTTTTGGAGAAGAAGGAACTGGGGAACTTGTACAGGCATAATCAAAATACACTGTCCATAGAAGGTGAATCACCACGTGAATAAGGTGAATCAACTTTCGTATCAATAACCTCAAATTTCACACCAGCAGCAGGGCCGGATAAAGGACGATTGGAGCGATTGGGCCCAGTCAGGCTCCGCATTTGAAAGGGCCCCGCGTTACTAACAAAATGAACCCCCCCCCAAAAAAAAGAAATTTAAAGCAAATTGCTTTTGACGATAATAGATAAATTCTGAATTATTCAAATAATCAAAAATATATTTATTTTAAGTTTCCATTGCTGGACGAGATTTATTAATGTGTTTATTATTAGTATATAATATATACTTTATAATATAGAAAACTGATACCCGTAAAAGTCCATGTCAAATGTATTGAATTTAATTGGGATAGTCCTATATTAGAGAGATTTTGTACTATGTATGTAAACTACTGTGCAGGTATATGCACGCGCAACTAGTTGCCCAACTGTACCAGCCAGTGGTGGATGTATAGCTGGTATCAAATGTCAATTGTTTCTTGCATTTGAAATTCGCTATTCTTCTAATTGTTATAATTATTAGAGTGGTATTTTGTGACTACAATTACTAATTGTTGAATAAGGTAAATACTAATTATATTACATAATCTTTATTAACAAACAATTATTTTTAAAATTAAAAATCTAATTACATGAAAATTAAGAAAGAAACTAATTAAATTTATATTACGTGATTATAAATGGATACCTAACTTATAATTTTATCATTAGATGTCGAATCCACTGAAACAAGAAAGAGATGTGGGAAGAAAATATAAAAGTGGTAGTCTAAAAAGGAAATTAAGTGCAAAAAGGAAAACGGAAAGTAAAAACTCAGAGGTGCTTTAAATTTTTTTTAAAAAATAGATAATGATGACAAAGGTGAAGAAGAAACTAATGACAAAGTTGATGACGAAAGTACTGACAAACATGAAGAAGAAAATGACAAAAATGAAGAAGAAGTTGATAATAAAGATGAAGAAGATCAAGAAGAACAAGTAAAAAATTAATAAGAAACACAATTACACAGACCGGAGCCGTAGGAAGAAGTAAATACTGGAATAAAAATGGAATCACAGAATATAACTGATGATCCCACGTCTTGGCCTATTATTACTCAAAAAATAAGAGATTATTTAGTTATAAAAGGTCCTGCAAAAATTACCTTAAATGAGTTTTCGCGCAAAAAGGATGGACCATACTTTTCAAAAGTGCATCTGCATAGAAAGCTTGCGAATGGTGAAATAATTAGCCATCCTTGGATAATATATTCTGAATCAGAAGACAGAATATTTTGTTTTTATTGTCAGCTATTCAGTATGGGTGCCTCAATTGCACTAGCCACCATAGGATTTAATAACTGGCCAAATACATATAATTGATTAGCCACACATAAAAAATCAAAAAATCATTTGGTAGCTATTAAAATGTACAGAGCTTCAAAAAAGACTTTCTGCTGAGCAAACAATAGATAATGTTCAACAGGAGTTGTTGAACCAAGAAAAAATTCGTTTGTATAAGATATTTGAAAAATTATTTCCTGTAGTTCAGTTTTTAGTAGAACATAATATCGCATTTAGAGGATCCACCGAAAACCTAGGCGATGCATGAAATGGAAATCTTCTAGGTATTGTGACAAACTGTAACAGCAAATGAATCATTAGGAAAATAACCAGCTGGATATTATTAGAGTCTTCCTGTTTCGGACTAACTTAAAGAAACTCATTTTTAGAGCCCAGGTGTCAACGGTCTGCAAGGGAGATGTCCTGAAGGCTAATGGGTCTCTATCCCCTAATGCTTTTATGATGCCGACTTGTTCACGGCTGTTCGCTGCTCTTTTGTGAGAAGAGACGAAGCAGTGGAGTTGGATAGACATGTAGTCAGAGAACTCTGTGGGAAACTCGCTTTTTCCCTTCTGTAAGATATAGCAATGTAACAATTTACGCTATTCATCCATTATTTAATCACGAATGAATTTGTTGTTGAGTTTTAAATAAATTTAAAAAGACAATCCTGTCTTGCTATTTTTCCATAAAAGCTCGGAAACGTTACAGCTATAATAATTTGGTGGCAGCAGGTATGATGAAAATCCACGAAGCAGTTTTAGTTTGGTCATCGAACGAGAACTCTTGTGCTTAACAAAGAAAGAATACGGACGTCAGTCCGGGTGAAAAAAAGGACCGTCAGGCTCCGAAATTCAACTCCGCGCTTTTCTAAAGAAGATTCCAGACGTCAGTCCGGGAGAAAGAGAGGACCGTCAGGCTCCGAACTTCAGCTCTGTGTTTTTAAGTTCCAGACGTCAGTCCGGGAGAAAGAAAGGACCGTCAGGCTCCGAAAATCAACTCTGTGATTTATAAAGAAGATTCCAGACGTCAGTCCGGGAGAAAGAGAGGACCGTCAGGCTCCGAACTTCAGCTCTGTGTTTTTAAGTTCCAGACATCAGTCCGGGAGAACGAAAGGACCGTCAGGCTCCGAAAATCAACTTCGTGATTTATAAAGAAGATTCCAGACGCCAGTCCAGAAGAAAGAAAGGACCGTCAGGCTCCGAAATTCAGCTTTGTGTTTTTCTAAAGAAGATTCCAGACGTCAGTCCGGCTGAAAGAGAGGACCACCAGGATCCGAAATTCAATTCACTTGAAGTTTAGTGGGACAGTCTGAAGATTTTCAGCATCTTTAAGTTGTAGGACTATCAGTGTCCGGGAAGTGTAGTGTGGTGATATACGTTTGTGTGGTAATTTAGTGCATGTGCCTTCAGCGTCCAATAAAAGAATTAAGTTGTGAGATTCAACACTTTCATGTTCCAGGCTTCAATCAGAATTTCAACTCTACAGTCCAGGCGGGTAAGTACCTTGGATTTTTTATATTGAGGCAGTGAGGTTATTAGTTATAGTATTTCTATTGTGTCATTTATGTCACTTCAGGTAAATGTTTTCTAACAAATATTGGTTTCGTTGAAGCTTGCAAATGCGTTGATTGATATTTATGTTTCAGATAAGAAAATATATTTAAGAATTTAGGTATAAATTTAGAAATTTGAATTCAGGAATTATAATTAAATAATATCTTAAGAATTTGAAGTTGTATTAATAGAGTGAATTGTTGTGAGTTTTGCTACTATTATGCTTCTATAATTGAAGAGTAAAATTGTAATATTTCTAAAGATTCTATCTTTTAGAGGGTATTCTGAATTATCAATTCTAAGTCGTCTTGAACGTTATAATTATTAGAAGTAAATGTAAACTGTTATGGTATGTAAGAATTATAAGTTTGTAAGAATGTATTTCATGTAAGAAATATAAGTACGTAAGAATTATAATTCCAAAAATTTTCAGTTCATTGTGTTAAAAATGAAGATAAGTAAATCTTGGTAGCTTAAAATTAAACTGTTGTTTATTTGATTTTCAGTACAGAATATGAATTATCATTTTGTGTAAGAATTATGAGAAGTGAAAATTTTCAGTTGAAAGTGTTAACAGAAAGTTTAGAAATCACTAATATCTTACGTTCAAACTGTGGTTGTATTGATATTTATGAGTATTTATACGTTTACTTTAATTTACTTTTGAATGCATACCTTAATATACTATGAAAGTTTTGATGATCTGAATGTGAATATTGTATTATCTAAAGCATATTGTATTATCTTAAATTCTCAATTTAACTAATTGCAACTGAGTGCATCCTGTTCACAGTATAGTGTAAATTGTCTTGAATGTATGTTTAGAATACCAGAAATTGTTCTGAAAAAAATTAAGAGTTAAATTTTGAGCCTCAGAATTGTAAATTTTAGTTGTATATCAAATTTATATATATATATATATATAGAGAGAGAGATTCATTAGATTTAGAGTATAAGTTGAGGGTATATCATGGCATTCTTAGCAAAAGCTAGAAAAGAGGACCTTAAATCCTTGGCTGAAGAGTTAGGGGAAAAGGTTGGACCCCAGCTTAGGATATTAGAATTAAGACAGCTGATTATGGGAAATGAAGCCTACGAGGAGGAACTAGTTAAAAGTCTGTTGGAAAATATCACGTCAGTGAGACTCGAGAAAGAAGACGAAGAGAGGCAAGAAAGAATTAGGAAAGAAGACGAAGAGAGGCAAGAGAGAATTAGGAGAGAAGAAAGAGAATTCGAGATAACCAAAATGAAATTGGAGGCCGCTAAAGTTAAGGATCTAATTGATGGGAAGGAAGAAAGTATGCCTAGAAGAAACCATTTTGAACTTCAAAAAATGATCCAAAAATTTGATCCCGAAGAGAATGATGTTAGTTTGTACCTAGTCATGTTTGAGCGCCAAGCAAAGAGGGCGAATCTAAACCAATCAGAATGGGTTTCTGTTTTATTAACACTTTTGCCAACAGAGATAGTTCAGCTGATTATGCGAGAGCCAGAAGAACAGGCTTATGACTATGCTTACATAAAAGGGATACTTCTTAAAAGGTTTAAACTGAGCCCAGAAAAATTTAGAATCAAATTCTCGCAAACCCAAAAAAACGCTCAAACCACTTGGAGGGATTTCGCATTTGAATTAAGAAATTATTTTGAAGAATGGATCTCGGGCTTGGAAATTAATGATTTTGAACTTTTAAAAGACCTGATGATAACGGATCAAATGAAGCGTCGCGTAAATTTCGAAGTGCGCCAGCATTTTATTGATGAATGGTCCAAGATAACGTCCCCAAATAAATTAGCCGAGTTGTTAGAAGATTATGAAAACGTACGTGAATACCGGAAAAAGGTCTCTCCAGTTCATGGTTCGGAGTCGCAAAAGAGAAATAAAAATCAGCCTAATTTCAGAGATTCGCCAAGGTATAAACAGGCTGGGGAAAAAGTTTCGAAAAAAACAGAAACTTTTCGAAATCAAGATGAGCGTCATTTTGAAGTACGTAAACCTCTTAAGTGCTATACTTGTGGCTCAATCGATCACTTGAGGCCGCAGTGTCCGAAAGCTCAGAAAGACTTTAAATCTACGGCTGTTGTTAACAGGGTACAAGAGAATGAAGAAGATTATTTAGCGCCATACACTACAATGGCTAAGGTTAACGGGTTCGATCTTCCTGTATTACGGGATTCTGGAGCATCCATTGATGTGATCTGTAAAAAATACATTACCCCTTCAATGTTAACAGGAGAAACTGTTTGGGTAAAACAACCGTTCGATGAATCACCTATATGTCTTCCCCTAGCACATGTTGAAATAGAAGCAGAATTTGGACGAATATTAACAAAGGCCGCAGTCATACGAAATGAGCTTGATCAAGGACGTTATATATTAGGGAATCGGACGGCTGCAAAATTAGGAAAAAATCAAAATAAGGAATACTTTTTCCAAGTTAACGCAGTGGAGACGCGGGCTCAGAAACGTCGACAAATGATCAATAGCGAAGAGAAAGGCCTTCAAGCAGCAAAAGAAAGGGGTGAGCATACGAATATTGTACCCCTACCGAGTTTTCCCTCCCTCGCGAACGATTATACTTCCCAGGGGACGGAACAAGAAGAACAGGAAGACAGAAAGTCGCTCCTGCCCGTTTCGGAGTTCAATGACCTACCTCCTCTACTTTCAATAAGCAAGACTAGATTCCTTCAATTACAGCAACAGAGTGAAGATTTAAAGCCGCTTTTTGACATAGCGACAAGAGACTCTCAAAATAACTCTTCGACAAATATTTACAAGATAGAAAAGGGGCTGCTGTATAAGTGTCAAGAAGATCGTTTAGGAAATGTACGGAAATTATTGGTCATTCCTGAAACTTGTCGGGAAAAGATATTGAGTTTATGTCATGAACAAGTGTCCGGACATTTGGGCGTAACTAAATCCAAAGATAATCTAGCTAGATATTTTTTTTGGCCCAAATGTTATCAAGATATGGAAACTTATATTCGAACTTGTGATCCTTGCCAAAGAGTGGGGAAATCTAACGATAGAAAAAAAGCGCCTCTGAAATTAGTCCCAGTGATATCGGAAGTATTTTCAAAAATAAACATAGATACTTGTGGACCCTTGCCAACCACATCTAAAGGAAACAAATATATACTAACTGCTATATGTGTAGCATCAAAATATCCAGAGGCTCTTCCAATCGAAGATATAACTTCGGTTACAATAGTGGATGCGTTGTTAAATCTTTTCAGCAGAATGGGATTCCCTAAAGAGATTCAGTGCGATCAAGGAACTTCATTTATGAGCAATCTGACCACAGAATTTTTTGAACGTTTCGGTATCAAAGTTAGTCATAGTTCGGTACACCACCCTCAGTCTAATCCAGTGGAGAGATTTCATCGTACTATAAAAAGAATATTACGAGTTTTATGTTTGGAGGCTGATTCTGATTGGGAACAGGTGCTACCGGCGGCTCTTCTTGCTTTAAGAACTGTGACGCATGAAAGCACGGGTTTCACACCTGCGGAACTTGTCCACGGAAAAAATTTGCGTACTCCAGAAACGTTGTTATACGAACATTGGACGGATTCACCAGAGGAGGAACAACCAGTAACCGAGTATGTTTTTAGACTCATAAATCGCTTAAAAAAGTGTCAAGAGTTGGCAGTTGAGAAAATGCAAGATCAACAACTCAGGAGAAAAAAATGGTATGATAAAAATGCCATAAAAAGAGAATTTAAAGAAGGTGATCTGGTTTTAATTTTGGCCACTTCTAAGGCAAATAAACTTTCGGTTCAATGGACAGGACCGGGCAAAGTTGAAAATAAAGTATCCGAAACAAATTATATCGTATCCTTACCGGGGAAAAAAGAAAGATCCCAAATTTATCATATCAATATGTTAAAGCCATATTATAAAAGACCTGAGGTAATTAATTACCTGTCTTGTAGCGAAGAGGGTTCTGACCAGATTGAGACTGAAATAGATTTTCCTAATATTGATACAAATCCAAACGTTTACGATTATTCTGAGGTTATTAAAAGTAGCAATTTGGAAGAATTATTAGAACCTACTCAAAGAGATCAATTGCAGAGGTTATTAAATAAATATTCGCAAAGTTTTTCTAACGAGCCGGGAATGACAGACCTCGTAGAACATGATATTGAAGTTATCAGTAATAAGCCGGTACGATCTAAGCCGTATCGAATGTCACATCGACAAAATGAAATTTTAAAAAGAGAAATTCAACGAATGCTTGACCTAAAAATTATTGAGGTGGGGGAATCAGACTACACTTCTCCTATGATTCTCGTAGAAGCTCCAAATAAGGACCCTCGACCTTGTGTGGATTACCGACGATTAAACGAAATCACACGTACCCAGTTCTATCCCTTACCCAATATAGAAGAACGGGTAGAAGAAGTTGCTTCTGCAAAATATATCACGGTTATAGATTTAGCTAAGGGATATTGGCAAATACCCTTAAGCCCTAATGCTCAAAGATATGCCGCATTTGTAACCAGTTTCGGCACTTACAGGCCATTACGGTTAAGTTTTGGTTTAAAAAACGCTCCTTATTTTTTTTCCAAGATGATGCAAGAGGTATTAAATGGATGCGAAGAATTTGCAGTTCCCTACCTGGATGATGTGGCTATTTTTTCAAAAACCTGGGAATGTCATCTCAAGCATCTGGAAATTGTGCTGAAACGTATAAGTAGAGCGAAATTGACCATTAAACCTTCAAAATGTCGTTTTGCTCAAAAACATGTCCTTTATTTGGGCCATGTTGTAGGCCAAGGGTACCGGAAACCGTCGGAAATTAAGACCAAAGCTATAAGAGATTTCCCAACACCCAAGACTAAAACGGATATAAGAGCATTTCTGGGATTAGCGGGCTACTATAGCCGTTATATTCCGATGTACTCAGCAATCGCCGCTCCGTTGACGGATCTTTTAAAAGGAAAATCAGTAAAGGGTGATATTCTGTGGAATGCTGAGAGCGAAAGGGCTTTCACGGAATTAAAAGAGAAATTAACAAGTTACCCAGTTTTATATGCACCCGATTTTACTCTTCCCTTTATTCTACAAACCGACGCATCTGATTATGGTATGGGAGTTGTATTAACACAGCTCACTAGTAACGGAGAAGAACATCCCATTATATTTCTGAGCAAGAAATTCTCCGAGGTAGAGAAAAAGTACTGCACCACTGAAAAGGAATGCGCCAGCATAGTGTTTGGTATAAAGAAACTTCACTATTATCTAGACGGGCAAGACTTTATTGTGCAAACTGATCATAATCCTCTAACTTGGTTACGAACTAATGCCAGTAATAATCCTCGCTTAATGCGTTGGGCTCTGGCTCTTCAGCCATACAATTTCACAATTATTCATCGTTCGGGGAAACTCAATAAAAATGCTGATGCTCTAAGCCGAAAAACTTGATATTATATTGATTTTATATTTTTTACTGTCTTGTATGGTTCTTCTGTAAATCTATATAAGTAAAAGAATGCATATTGTGTAATATTTGTCTAAAAAGGGGTAAGCTCTGTTTTGTCTGAATGTAATTAGTCATTAGTATTTTTTGTACACTAAGTATGTTATATTATTTGTACACTGCCCTCAATATAATTTCATGTTTAATCCATGGTACTTACACCTGTTTGATGTAAAAATGTGTGTTTACTATAATTTATTTTATTAACAATATGGTGAACTCTAATGGTGGTAATTATGGTCCAGAACCCCCCCCCTCGGGGAGGGAAGGAAGCTGTGACAAACTGTAACAGCAAATGAATCATTAGGAAAATAACCAGCTGGATATTATTAGAGACTTCCTGTTTCGGACTAACTTAAAGAAACTCATTTTTAGAGCCAGGGTGTAAGCGATTCGGCCAGGAAGGATGTCCTGAAGGCTAATGGGTCTCTATCCCCTAATGCTTTTATGATGCCGACTTGTTCACGGCTGTTCGCTGCTCTTTTGTGAGAAGAGACGAAGCAGTGGAGCTGAATGGACATGTAGTCAGAGAACTCTGTGGGAAACTCGCTTTTTCCCTTCTGTAAGATATAGCAATGTAACGGTTTACGCTATTCATCCATTATTTAATCACGAATGAATTTGTTGTTGAGTTTTAAATAAATTTTAAAAAGACAATCCTGTCTTGCTATTTTTCCATAAAAGCTCGGAAACGTTACAGTATACTTGAATTACTTGGAAAATCTTATCCAGTAATGCTGGATCATATACAAAGAATTGTCACAAAACAAATACACCAAAGTTATTTAAGCAAAACAATACAAAATGAAATAATAAATTTAATAGGCAACAAATTAAAAAATAAAATTATTCATAGAATAAAATATGGAAAATATTTTGCCATGATTCTGGATTGTACTCCAGATGTCAGTCATCAAGAACAAATGTCTCTTAGCTACAGATATGTTTCGGATGGAACATTACCAAGCTCGAATATTGCTGCATATGAACAATTCATCATATTTATACATGTAGAGAGCAAAAACTCTTACAGAAGATTTTGAAGTATCAACAGAATTTCGAAATAAAAGGCTTAGGAAAAGAAAGAAACATTTCAATTATGAAGGTGATGATGAACCTATTGGAAGACCCGATAAATGCATACAAGATATCTTTTTGTAATGTTGTTTTAGATAAAGCTACAGAATCACTAAAAGACCATTTTGAAAAATTAAAAAATCATAATGAATTATTTGGATTTCTGAGAAAATTTCAAAATATGGAAAAAGAAGTACTTCAAAAACATGCAGCTGAATTAGAAATTTCTCTAACAGATTCTAAGTTAACAGAAAATGATGTACCAAAGGTAAAAGAAGCTGATATAGATGGGAAAATGTTAGCAGAAGAAATGGAAGCTTTGAAATCTATTTTCGCTTCAGAATTTTTTGAAAATCCGTTTAAAATGTTCAAATTTTTATTGGATAATGATAGAGCAACGGCATTTCCAAACTTGTTTATTTCTCTCCGAATATTCTTAACAATTCCAGTAAGCATTGCTTCTGGAGAGAGATCATTGTTGAGGCTAAAACTAATAAAAAACTATCTGAGATCGACAATGAATCAGGCTAGATTAAATAGTTTAGCAATTATGTCGATTGAAAGAGTAGACGCAAGGAAATTAGATTTTCAAACAATTTTAGAAAAATTTACAGATAAAAAACTTAGAAATATGTAAATTCATGTATTCATATTCAGTGATGTAAATTTATATTCAATAAATAATTTTGTATTTTGAACATTTTTATTTTTTAATTTATGTAGAAGTTTACCTATCTGATGATCCATGACATTTGGTATATTTATATATATATATACTGAATTTGAATTTTATTTAAATATTTAATACATAGAGAGGGCCCCCCCCCAAAAAAAATCCAATCGGGCCCCGCACCTATTCGATGCGAGCCTGACCAGGAGGTGAATGCCTCCACTGTCTGTCAGATTTCTGTGAAGCATTGACAGAAGCTTGACTATTATGAGGGTGAGTATTGACCAAATTACGCCGAGTTTTAGCACTATTATTTGTTTGATTTTGCATCAAAGATATATATATCTGCATTTGATCCCTATATTTTTCAGAAATAACAATTAATTCCCTTTCATTTCCATTTTTATATATTTTCTTTTTCTCCAACAACCCGTTTTCTTTTACTTTAAAATCATTTGTCTTGCTGGAATTTTCGTTTTTAGCTTCGATAAGCAATGAGGCTAGTTCTTTGCTTCGATGCTGAGATTCAATTAATTCCTTAGAATTAACACTTACTTTCTTAATTTGCATGTCTTTCTCATCAGCTTGCGGTAAAATATCTTTGCCAGTTCTTAGTTTCTCCGTTTCGGTGTCTCTACTTTGATCTCCTTCATGAGATCTTTTTACTTGAGATCGTGTCAAAATCGCATTTATCCTTTGAACAACTGGGCACATTTGTTACCCAATACATATCTGCCGGGGTCATTTGTAACAACTACTGCTTTTGTTTTTATGTGACCAAGTTCACAATTAATTTCAACTTCCGCTAACGGTAGACACACTAAATGGTCATTTAAAAGATATTGTACGCAGACATGTTCTCCAGTCATTTTTGCATTGTCTATGTATTTTCAAGAAATAACATCTACTATGGCTCCTGTATCTCAAAGAATAGGCATTTCATACCCATTAACTAAACCGTTAATTGTATACGTCTTTAACAAATCATCATTCGAAAATACGCAATTTATCTTTTGATTTGGTTTTAAGCAAGAGCAATGAGGTTTAAAATGTTCGTATGACCCACACTCGAAACAACGTGGCCAATATCTTTTGCCATATAAATTTTCTTGATTTTTGTTTTGGAACTGACTTCTTTGTCGGTGATCTTTCTGGTATTTTGAATCATCCCATTTATGAGAATGCTTGAAATGAGGCGGATGCTCTATTTTTTTCCCAAAATTATCGTAATGTGGTTTAAATTATCCTTAATTCTCTCAGCTTGATTGGAAGAAAATTTGGGTTTTATTGTTTTTCTCACATCTTCAAAATCTTCAATTTTCTTAACCATCTCAGTAGGTGAAGTGATGGTAGTTCATTCATCCATAAAATGTTCTTTGAAATCAGGAGAAGTACGCTTTTTAATTTGATCAACCAGTATGAGATCTTTTAGCTGTTCAAAAGTTTTAATGTTTAATCGGTTAAGCCATCCTTCTAAATAATTCTTTAATTCATAGCAGGAATCATACCAAGTACTTTCAGTAGATTTTTGGTGTTTATTAAATATTTGTCAAAATTTTTCTGCATTCAATTTAAATCGTTGTAACAGTAAAGTTTTTACATATTCATACTTTCTCACATCCTCTTCTGGTTCTCTAGCAATAAACTGAACAATAATATCAGGAGGCAGCAATGAAATAAGTTCGGTCACTTGATTTTCAGCAGGTATATTCATTATTTCAGCTTGACGCTCAAATAACACCAGAAATAAACTTATTTCACCTTCTTAGAGTTAAAACGTGGCATGATATTGTGAATTCTGATTTTTAAAGGCTACTCAGGCAATTGCGTAGTTTCTACCGGCTGTGCTCTTGCAGCCATTGCTTCCAATTTAAGTTTCTGTAACTCAAAAGCTCTAATACGCTCTTCTCTTTCGTGTTCTTTCCCCCTTTCTTCTCTTTCACGTTCTTTTTCCCTTTCTCCTCTTTCGCGTTCTTCTTTTCTTTCCCTTTCTTCCTTTCCTTCTCTTTCTTCTCTAATTGCAGCCAGTAGTTTTCGAGTAAATTCCTCATCATAACCTGGACTTTCAGTCATCAATTTATGCAACTGAGCAATCTTAAATTCAGGTTTCATGGTTAAACCTAACTCTTCTGGCAGTACTTTTAAATCCTGTTTTTTACTCCTAGCTAAGAATCACATGTTGAACAAGCTACCTTTCATAGCCTTTCTTTTAAAACTGAATCTTAAAAATCGTACTTGTATTAAAAATATATAACTTTCGGCGAAACTTTTCAAATACGAAATTCACTCTAACCAAATGGAGAGAATTATTCATACAACTTTGCCAGTTTGGCACAAAATAAAATAATACTACGCCGGGTTGACGTTTTAACTCACTATTCGCTAGCCTCATTGGCGATAACGATAACTATATAAACACTTTTGCCAGTTAGGCAATTCAATGGAATTTTTCTAATGTCAGTTTGATGATTTTACCATCTATCTCCACGCCTGGTTGGCGCTAACAAAAACAATTTTTGCCAGTTTGGCAAATTAATTTAGCTGCAATACGTCGGGATGACGTTACTATCTACCAAACGCCTGGATGGCGAGAACTAAGGAAAAACCTTTTGCCAGTTTGGCAGTACAATAAAATCACACTACGTCAGTTTGACGTTACTACTTATTTTCCAGACACTTGCTTGGCAACAAATTCAAAAACACAGTTAGCAGTTTTTTTTTATAAATGCTGGGATAGCTTACACATATTAATTATCAACATAAAAATTAAATTCAAATAACAGTAAAGCCTAAATAATAATTTTTAAATACTTCTTTCCTACAAATATCAATTGCAATTTACGCCTAATACTTTTAGTATCAGTTATTTTAAACAAAAACTTGCACTATTTAAATATAATTCTAAAATGAAATACTAAAATTAAATAAACTAATCTTATCTTCGGAGAATAGCAGTATCCAGTTCTGACCATTCTTTGCTAGGACGCAAGTTACATAAACAGGATCTCTCCAAAAAACTGGCTTTAAAACAGCAGACTTCTGACAGTAATTTCTTTTTGAAATAAACAAATTCGGCAATTGCTACTAGAAACTTGTTTTCAAAATTTCAGCAATTTTCTGGGATTAGGAGACCAGCACCATCGAAATTGATAGTTGCACTCCTAATTTTCAGTATCTTGGTGGAACCTCCAATTTAATAAGACTGTAACGTATTTTGCAATTTTTATAGAAATTACAGATGACCTTGTTAGTAAATCATAAACTTTATTCTCAATTCATGAAGATAGATAATTTAAATACAATTTTTAAATGTTACAGTTTTACACTCCTTATTATTACAGTTTCTTCCTCTATCAATTTTTCATACATATACTACTCATAAAACTCTTAGAACTACCAGTTTTTAACATTTTCCTCAACAATGGTTACATGAAAAAAAAAATATGGTGTTGCCACCCCAATATCAAATAGCATATTATTTGTTAGATAATAAAATATTGCAATATACTATGGTTTATTCATAACACTTTTATATAATAAAATTTTAATGAACTTAATGATTTGTATTAAAAAATGACTTATTTGAGTAATAGTGAGAAACTTAACCATGAAACCCTATTACAACCAATAAATACATTAAAGCAGAAATCTAATATTTGTCATGTTGAAAATAAGCATTTTCCTACTAAATCTATGAACAATGAAAATAATTAAACTTTACTTATTTTTTGTTGAGACTCCAGATTACATTTTTTAACAAATATCATTTAAACCACATTACCTTTGACAGTTTTGTAGAAAAAGTATGATGTATCCTAAAAAATTTCCAGTACCAGGGATAATTTTGCCATACATTAGGATAAATAGTTTTGCTTTTACATATGCACTTCCTCAGAACTACTGTAGGAAGAATCCTTTCAACAGTTAAAACTAATTCCACCTATTAAAATAAGAAAAATAAAATTATAATCTGTCATCAAATATTTTATTTTTAAATGATGAAACTGTTTAAAAGAAAAGTTTGCTATACTTTATTCACTTAATTTAAACAGAATTTGTAGTCAGCATACAAATTACACAGTAAAAGAGGTGTGTGTATTGTATATTCTTCTTCTTATATTATTATTAAAAATGAAATATTGATAAGAACTTCAATAGGAAATTAACCCTCTCAGAGGGAAATGTCTAAAAGTATTAATACATTCACTGCCGATCACGCACTGTCATGTGGTTATTGCTGAAGAGCCAGTCATGCTCTAGCATGTAGTGTGGGCTGATGTCTCAGGTGCCAGTAACATGCTACCAGGGGAAAAACAACATCATCTCATTGTTTATTTTCAAGTTCAATTGGCATTATGTTTTGAATATATATACTGGTATTGGTGTTGAGTGAAGGTTAGAAACTAGTTGTAAATGTGTTAGGCGAGGTTTAAGATAAGGAGGAAGAAATGAAGATATCTTTTTGAATACTAGTTATGTTAACATTACTATGTACACTTCTGGAATATAGGTTCCATTCAATAAATAATATTATGACAGTTACCAGTTTCTTTTAAATAAATAAACTGTGTGTTTATCGATAAATAATTTCCATTGTTATGTTCCTATTATAACTGCATTCTTTGGAGATAAAATTATTCATGTAATTTCCCCTCTCAATTTTTTAAGGATAAAATTAGTAAAAATATCTGATGTGGCCAGCATATGTTTTCCTACCAATTCCATGTTAAGAAATGGAACTGGCAGAAGAGCAATGAGCTTTAAATAAACTATCACTTTTGGCTGATTGTTTGTAAATAAAATCTAATTTGTTTACAAAGTTTATGTCTCAGTGTCAATGATAAACATTAATCATTTTTTATTGTTATATTCTCCTATACAATGGACAATGACAAGATCATGTACATATCCGTTCTCATGCTTTGATATGAAAGTATCACACTGATTGTAATATATCTTCTAAGGTCATATAGTATTTTAGATTCATAAATGAATGATTTTACAATCACAAAATTTTTAACAGAAACATATCTTCAGAATCAGAAGTGTTAAGTATTTCCATACAGTTTTTCAGTCTTTTCTCAATTTATGATATCAGTGTTCAGTTTTCTTAAGATGACCAACTTTTTTATTTCTAATTTTAGCTTTATTTATTAAGCATCACTTTCTCTGCCCTTATCCCACATAAAATTCAACAATGAAATCGCAAAAATCTTTAAAATCAGTGTATTTTTAGAATTCCCATTAGAATGTTAATTGTTACCAGCTATATATTTTATATTTGCTCTATTATTGAAATTTACTATATTATTTCTTTAAAAATACACTGTGATAAAATTTGATGACATCATCACTTTATTTGAAAAGTGGTTCAACATACAAAAGTGCAACACACACAAATTGAAGATTGAGACCATTACATTTAATTGCTTCATAATGACAGCTCATCTTTGTAATGCACTTATTTTTGCTGCATTTGACATAATTTCAATAACACATTAAATGCTTATATATGTAATATGTTATTCTCAATGACATACTTATTTTTAGTACCAAATATGAGAAGTTTCAGATTATCTCATAACGTGTATTTTATGAAAGTGTGTTCAGAGTTTCTAGTGAAGTATGACTTCCGGTTTATCCATTTTATGCAAAATCTAATACATTATTCGCATAGATATAAAAAGCTTGTTTTGACTTATATTTTAATATAATGTTTCATTAAAAACTGCTTTAGGCATTAAGTAAAGTACTACTTCCAGTTGTCCATTAAAGACTGACTATTTCGGGGCTTTATGCAAAGTTCCACTTCTGTTTGTCCATTATTCTAATTAACTCTTTATATGAATATAGAAAGCTTATAGATGGAAAACAGAAATTTTTAAGTTTCACGTGACAGTTATTATGGATGAAAAAATTGTCACACATCTACAGACAAACTTCATTGCAAAAATAGAAATAACATGTTTTGGGGCCCCGATTCATGTTTATTCACTGAAAATTCGCTACTGAATTTTTAGACTGAACATATTACCTTCCTTACACATGGTATATAGGTTGGTGGGAAGTAAAAATCAGGCAAAATATGCAAGTTAAACATGGGAAATAAAAGTTAAAATTGACTTTTTAAGATCGATAAGTAATGCGAGTTTGGTTACATAAATATTAAGAAAATGTTTACCTAGTCCTATACAATTATATTATCATTAATAATTAATAGCACAGATATATCACTCTGGAAAAAAATTTTTATGACTACTCAATATTTTGAAATTTTTTATATGTAGTTTCTTTCTCTGCTTTAACTTTTAGTACAAAAAATACAATTTTTTACATCCTGGAATTAACATCAATTGATATAATTGAAGAAAATTCATACATTTTACTAACGAGCACATTATGCATACACAAGAATATAATCATGCAATGAACTTAATTTTTACTGAATATGTACAGTGTATGATAGAAAAAGTACCACACAATGAAAAAAACATCGTTAAATGGAACCAATGTATTTTATAAATATGTGGCGTTGATATAATCCACAAATTCACCTTTGTCTTATGGAGGTGTTCAACAAATGCCCAATCATGTTGCACAAAAGCTTGATTGGTGAGAGACTGGATGATCAAACACCCCAAAAGAGCACTTTATACTTTCCAGAATGAACCAAACAATATATGATCATGTGTAATTTTATTGACAAATGGCTTTTGAGTTATCCTGAAAATATGGGGGGCAAAATGGAACTGCACCCCATCATTAACACAGTGAGATCACGTTCGGGTGCAGTGAGATGAATGGTTGTGCAATAACTGTAACCCAAACCATTATTTTATATTAATGGGCTGCTTGGTACTTGAAAATGAGAGATGAAGCATCTACCTAATGGCCATGCACCTCCATACATTCACATGTTGATCACTGTTTGCAAGGCAAAAGTGAGATTCATTGCTGAAGACTAAACTGTCTGATTCGGCCCTCCATGCACTCTGTTTTAACATCATTCCAAATGCACTTGGCTTGCTTGCCTTCATAAAAGATGGATGGACACCAAACCTGCATCAACTATCTGTAGCAAAATGTCCATGTTAATACTTGACCAGTAGAGACATCCTGTACACTTCACAAAATGCTTCCATTTTTGAACCATGTGTTGAATAGTATATGGCACTGTATGGTGCCATGATCAGTGAGTTCTGATAGCCATCTTTTTTCATCAAACATGGCATTGTACATTTCAGCCAAGTGTTCTGTCATTAACCTGCCTTTCCTCCATGATACAAGATCAAGAAGGGAGGGGGGGAACAGTGATACAGAAGTCTAATTCATACCAAGTACAACATGTCTTTAAGACATTACCTTATCTTTTTTATTCAAACTCAAAAGCAGCAGGAACAAATAATGTATTACAGCTGTGACAACATTGAAACTAATGGATTTTCATGTTGCTTAGATGCTTACATCCTGCATGCTGACTGTCTTATAGGCTTGCAAATGCAATCATTCATGAAGTACAAGAGCATTCTTACAGAAATTTACATAGTAAAACGTCTGCTTCTTCATGATGTGGCATTTTCAATGCCAGGCACTGTATTACTACATTAGTTTTACAATTAAGTTTTACTGTTAAAATAGCCTCAACCAACAAATTATGCAAATTTGCAATTGTGTTTAATATTGCACTTAGACATTCATAACATATTGTTGCATGCCTACGGGTTCGTAATGGATTGAATGCACAAGTCGATAAAAAGTTAATACAACTTATTCTTTTCACAAATTAAACAAAATGCTCAAATTTTTCCTCGGAGATATTCGTACAATATCACAGTATCTCAAACGTTAAACAGAACTCAATTAAAAACAGAGAAAGTTAATCCAATCTCACAGCAAATTCGCTACAATCAATAACAGCACTAAGTAAACATACAGTTTGCTTAAAACCACAGCAACTGAGCTGAGGTGTTTTAATTCAGCTTTTATAAGCTTTTTAATTATTTACGAGAATATTCCAGTAAACTCTGTTTTCTCGATTTTTCTGGATGGCAAGAGCAGTTACGAGATATTTATTTATTAAATATTAAATGCACGCGCTCTTGTATTTTTATTTTTCTGACGTAACTTTCTCTTCAAATTCATATGTGTTGGACAGAAAAATAAAACAATTTTAATTACAATTCTAAATAAATAGCTAAATAAATACAAAATCCGTAACACTGTCTCCTTCCCAAGGACTGCACATCCCGGGCAGTACAATCCCTGGACAGGAAGCCAAACTTATGACTAAGGCATCGATGCAATAATAAACATTACATTTCAATAACAAAATAAACAATAATTGCAATAAGTAACTTTCAGCAAATCAAATACTACCAAACACCAAATACAAATGAAATACTATCAAATATTAAATACAAATCAAATACTATCAAATATTAAATACAAATCAAATACTATCAGATAACTAAATACAAAAAGGACCATGGTCTTATACTATTTACAATTACATATACTACATACTATGGCCATAGTAAGGAGCAAACCTGTTGTAAGGAACGACTTTAGGTTTAAGAGTTTGATGACTTACGGATCCGAACCATGATGTTGTTCAGCCTGTTTAGGACTGTGTCCGGACCATCACAAGGTGAATGTGGTTTCGGAAACAGTCCTTTGCGTTGAATTGGATTCCACAACCACAACTTGTCTCCTTCATTAAATCAATGTTCAGTAGCTTTCATATCATATTGGGTCTTCATCTTCCTTGTTGCCATGTTGATTCGCTCTCGCACAAAATTATGCATCACTTCAAACCAGGCCTGGGGATCTTGGACGTATTCCTCAGGTGATGAAGGTGCATCCACAGGGCGACCAAACATGAGATCACGACCGATGAGCATCTAGAATGAAGAACTGCCTGTAGTCTTGGGTTTCTCTTTGACCTTAGTATGATTTTGGCAGCTTTCTGAGCCGGGTCTTTCAAACAATGCATCGGTGTTTCAAGGTGAGGATTCCTTCTGCTGATGGATACTTTTCCTCTAATGTTGAAAGCAATTTGTTGTTTTTGAAGTCGAAGGAAAAATTGTAATTCCTTAAAAAGGTCCAATCCTAGTATGCAAGGCTCTGTAATATCTGCCACATATGCTGTGTGATAGTAGATAGCACTTCCTAAGTAGCTCCTGTGTCAATGATAATATTGCAAGGAACTCCACTGATATGCACATTAATGGATAGTCCATTACTGTTGCCATTCACTGCAGAAATCTTCTGAAGTGCTTTAAAATAGGGTTTTTCATTATTGTTCAAACTCTGCTCCGCAATATGATCATTAATTTGCTTCCTGCTTTGTTGCTGGGAAATGATCTTATTTTCCGTACTCTGGGGTGTCCTGCAGTTCCTTCGTATGTGGCCTTCAGCTCCGCAGTTCCAGCACTTTGGTTTCCTGTCACTCCTTTTCCATCTCATGGCATTTAATTGTCTGTTTATATCATCCGTCTGATTTTCCGTGCTCTGGGGTGTTTGACAGTTCCTTCGCATGTGCCCTAAAGCACCACAGTTCCAGCACTTTATGGTCAGTTTCTTATCACTAATATACCATCTCAAGGCATTGACTTGCCTGGTTAAATCATCTAAACAAGCCATCAACTGAGCCACTGGCTCATGGACTCGCACAGCTCTGACTGGGTGGCAATCTCTACAAGTTGCTTGCTGGGCTGCCTCGAACTTCACTGCATACACTAGAGCACTTTTTACGTCCTTGACATCTACCATTCGCAGAGCTTTCTGTATTTCAGGTTACCAGATGCCGTCGATAAAATATTGAAAGGGCAGGATTTCCCTTGTTTCTGTCTGGCACTCTGAAGAGGTGAGGTGGTACAGCCTTTCAACATCCATGGCGAGCTCCTGGAGTTTCTGTTGGCTTCTTTTGATGGGATTTTAATTGAAGTTTGCTGTAGTCTTTTATAAGCACTTCTCCCCAAAGCGCAGCTCCAACGCGCAGGACAGTGCTTCGAGGTCTAGTCTCTGGTTTTCCGGGAGAATTTGAAGAATATCCGCAGCGTCTGCTCTCAAAGAAGCAGCAAGATGACAAGCCTTAGCTTGGGAATCCCATCCATTAGCTTCTGCAACTATAGAAAATTGTGTCTTATAAACTTGCCAAGAGGTCTTCTCATCACATGTAGATAGCTTCAGAGAGGGATGAGCATAATGTATAAGAATTTAAAACCATCACTATTGCTCCCTGCCATCGCTATGGATTTCTTTAAATTATCAACTTCTTTGGCAACTGCAGAAACCCTGTCATCAGTTTGTTGTTTGGTTTGGTGTTGTACGACATAGACCCTTCCTTCAATTCATTGCTCCACAGCAGAAACTCTTCCTCCTATTTGTTCTTTTACAGAATCAACTCTTTTTTTCAATGTGTTCAACTTTATTTTCAACAGTGTCAATTCTGCCTTCCACAGCCTTGAATTTATTTTCTATTATGCAGGTAATTTCTCTTTTCATTTCCTCTTGACCTGCTTCAATCTTGTCTTGAATAGCCTTCATTTCTTCCTTAACAGATTCTTCCAGCTTTTCTTGACTGGCTCTCATCTCTTTAATGGAAACTTGGCCCAATTTCATCTCCTCTTTAACGGATTCTCGGAGAGCTTTCATCTCTTCTTTAAATGCAGCAAAGGCTGCCATAAATTGCTTTAATTGTTCTTCCATCCCTCTCGTGATTAGCATTCAAATCCTACTTCTTACACCAAAAATTGTTGCCTGCATACGGGTTCATAATGGATTTAATGCACAAGTCGATAAAAAGTTATTAAAATTTATTCTTTTCACAAGAAATTAAACAAAATTCTGAAACAGTTCCTCGGAGATATTCATACAATATCACAATACCTCAAACATTAAACAGAACTCAATTCAAAACAGGGAAAGTTAATCCAATCTCACAGCGAATTCGTTACAATCAATAACAACACTAAGTAAACATACAGTTTGCTTAAAACCACAGCAACTGAGCTGAAATGTTTTAATTCGGCTTTTATAAACTTTAAAATTATTCATGAGAACATTTTGGTAAAATTTATTTTCTCAATTTTTCTGGATGGCAACAGCAATTATGAGATATTTATTTATTAAATATTAAATGCACGCGCTCTTGTATATTTACTTTTCCGATGTAGCTTCCTCTTCAAATCTGTCTGCGTCGCATGGGAAAATAAAAGAATTTTAATTACAATTCTAAATAAACAGCTAAATAAACACAAAATCCATAACAACATCATACCTTCATTGCCAAGCGTTTCAGTTCAGCTTTTTCTTGCACTCCTTTTATGTCATCAACAGCTAAACCAATAAGAAGATTCATAATAATGACAGCCATTAAGAGAAGAAAGAATACAAATAAGACATAGGCTGGGCCCTTAAAGTAAACTTTATTTTCAGGATCATTGAATATTGCATCAAATTCAATTTCTCCAATCATCATAACACCAGTTTTTATTATGGATTCACCGGGAGTTTCAAAAGGATCCTACGCACAAAAAAGGTCATTTAATTTTTAATTTTATAAATGAATTTTTTAAACAATGTGGTAAAGAAAAGACAGTACAAAAGATAAGAGTACATACAATATCTGTGACTTTATGAAGATAAAGTTTTTTTTGGGGGGAGGAGGGATGAGCACAAAAATAAAGCATAAGAATACCATTTGAATGGAAACTATTAAATGAGTAACATGCATTATTTGTAAATGTATTATGCAAGATAAAAACGCAAAATATTAGGGCTATCTGCCTAAGGGAAGTGATGCCTTTGTGGAGGACTTTCCAATGAAAACTGGCTCATATACATGTTACACATGGGAAAAACCACAAAAATGCCCAAGCAGCCAGCCCATTCACCTGGAATTGAAGCCAGGTCAGAATTATCAGTATTCAGCGATTTTTACCAGTCGGCCGCTGGTGAGCAAATAATGACAGACATTTGATAGCCTTTCTCATGACTACTGAAAATGAGTTTAAACAAAGTACTTATTATTGTTTTTATTTGTTTAATTTTTAACCAGCAAGAAAAATTTTCTGGCCTTAGGCACTGAGAAGTAATTATTACATAAGCATCCATGCATTAGTTGCTGATTTTAATGAATCAAATAAACCACTTTTAGGGCTCAAAAAAGAGCACCCAAAAAGAAATTTGCTTCAGCAAGCTGCTGATACAGAATTTCTGAATATCATTACATAAGAATCTATAAACAGTGTGTCACATCAAAATATTTTCATTATATTCCAATAAAAATGGGGATAAAAAATCAGAGAACTATAAGACTTAGGTATTTGAAACACACAAATATTACATAAAATATTAAAAAAAATCAAGATTTTTGTGAAAAAAATTATGTAAATCATAAGAAAAAATATTAATAAAATAACCTTTTATTAGTAACATTAAAAATATGATTCTGTGTGTCTAACATTTTAGATCTGAAGAATTGAATTTTGCACGAAGTTTTGGGATGAACTTTATCTGTCTATGCATGAAGTTACCGTAAACATATTTCTGCTGTTTAGAATAAGTGTAAGTCTATGTATGCATGGAGTTAATTATTCTACACAAAAATCATTTGCAGTTGTTTCTGTACTAAGTTTACTTTATAACTTAAAATAAAATTCACATACCTGATTCTGCAATACAGAATAGAATGCTAATGCAAATGCCACAACGAACAAGAAGAACACTAAAGAAAAGTTCACGAATGTGCTCAGAATTTGAATGAACATAATCACATAGATTCCAAGAAATGGAAATTTGCTGATAAACATCAGTAAAACCATCCAAGCTAAGAAAATTGAAAATGATCCTAATTCCCATTGCCATACCTACAAAGATAAATAAATAAATTACATGAAAACTGCATATGGCCAGAGTATTTTTTTTTATTAAAAGAAAGAGAAATCATTGTGTACCACAAGTGCTTATGGTTAGATATAAAGACTATTTATATATGCAACTTTAAAACATTAAAAAAAGTCTGAGTTATGCATTTAACCATATTTTTTTTTATTTTACAAAATACTTTGAAGGAGATGTGACGCAAAATTTTATTACTCTGCAGTTGAAATATATAAAAACACTCAAAATTAAATGTTTTATGTTACTGTAATTTCAAATAACTTATGAATTCCCTATATACGTGCTAGGGAAAAATAATACATCAAATAAAGGAATAGGAAAGTAAATAATTTGAGTAAATATGGATAACTTATAACACAAATTTTCAAATGCTTTAAATAAATATACTTTCTAATATTCACAAATTATATTACACACCACAAAATGAATTACATAGAACAAAAGACACCCAGACAGACCTGAATCACATACTCATCAAATCATTTCTCTACAAGTAACACCAACCTATAGATGATTATTTCTCATAATTTTAAAGTATTTTTGGTTTTCTCTGTTTCCCCTTTTTTTCCTTCCCCTCCCCCAAATATTTGTTCTTCAGGTGATGAACCTAATCACAGTCGTTTTTAAGAAGGGGGCTCTGAGAGTTTTTGGTTTCAGTCTATTTTCCTGATCTATTTCAGTATGAATTCTTAATTTGAAGGTAAGCTTTTTTTTAATTATTTCAATACTTTCTTACAGGAATGGTGAAAATAATTTAGCTTCCATTCTTATCTACAAGTTGTAAATGGATTTCTGGCAAACATTTGCCAGTTGAAAACCAGATCTACATCTAGGATTTGATTTTTGGTTTTTGATACAGCTCAGATCACTGGTCTATCAGATAAATGTCAAACAACTATATATTTATCAAATTAACAGCAAATAATTTCAGATTCACGTTCTTACGTTTTAAATCAAAATATTTCAGTGCTATTAATTTTTATTTGTCTATTATTTTTATTTGTCATTTGATTATGTATACTTTATATAAGTACTTTATATAAATGCTATAAGTATGGTACAGGAGTTTCTTGATATTCTAATTTGCATTTCCCAGATCATTAACTTTGCACAGTCAAGAAATGGTTCAGTCTTTGTTCACTATCAGCTGATGGCAGCCTATTATAATAGCTCTCCTTTTTTATAAATATCCTCTCCTAAAAGAACTTTTCAAGAAAACAACTGGAAGACTATGGAATCCTGTATCTATCTATATATATATAAACTTTAGCTTTGTTTACAAAAGATGAATAAATTACATAATAGCATTCTAAGTATAAATTTAGAAAACATTCATTATTTCTTCACCAAAAGCTTCATTTCAGAAAACATTGTACTGCATGGATCCCTTATCAGTTGTTAGAAGAAACTGAAAAATCTCATGTCCATTGTTGTTATTCCATGAAGAAAAAAATTCAGAGATAGAAAACAGAAATATTGTTACTAATGAGATACAAGATATATCTGCCAGAGCCACAAGCAAAACAACAATCCAAGGTAAAGAGCATTCCAAATGAAGAATTTCCACAAAAGTTCATTGAAGCTAAAGTACCAGAAAGAAAACGATTGCACTTTTCTTCTTATACTCTGGCCAAGTTGCTTCAGATCTCAATCAAGTTCATCAGTTTTGAATGATAAATGCACAGGTATGTGGGTGTTTGTTTCCTTAAAGTGTGAAGTCACAGTAGTGCCATAGAGAGTATGCCATTTTTACAATCTCAACAAAAAAAAAAAAAAAAA